>JANAVB010027799.1:6656797-7014608 GCA_029216955.1 Iris pallida | reverse complement strand
TATATAGATAATATAGATATATAGATATATATATATAGATAATATATATATATAATAATATATATATATATATATATATTAGGCCTTATAACTAAACTAGCTATATAAATATACCCACACACAGAGCCCAACCCAGCCCATGCAAACCCCTCCCGAACCCATCAGCAAGCCCAGCCCAGCCCCAAGCTACCACAGAGCCTGCTCGGCCAAACTAGCTATAAATATACCCATCGGTGTCTCTTGTTCTTCTCCAGCAGTTTGCTTAGGCGTAGTGGTTCTTCCAGTCGTTGTATAGTCGTATTTCGTACGGATTGGTCTTCTCGTTTATTTTCTGTATTTTCTTTATTGCATGATAAACTGTTAGATAGGCATGTATATTAGTATCTTGCTATGTCCTCTGAGGACCTGATGATCTTTCAGGTTTAGCGGGTTGTATTGAGTTAGCTAGTAGTTCTGGATGGCAGACGTGATGATACGTTGCGGGATTCAGGTATTGTTATTGTGTTTATTATCCGCTCGTGCTTTTCATTCCTTATCATGATAATCATGTTCCTTGTTTAGTTATAGACTCTTGTTATATTCTTAGAGTCTTATCGGACATTTATGCTAGTGGGCTGCAGACCACGACACATAGTGTCATTCTTATTTCATATTCTATTGTGGATGAGATATAGAATTGTTTGCCATGATTTGGCATACCATAGCCTTGACAGCGTTTACGTACTCGAGTCGGGCTGGAGTCCGTTCGATACGTAACTGGCTTGCCCACGAGCTCGCGTCCGAAAAACGGTGCGGGTCGTGACAGCCTACGCCGCAGAATCGACTTGTGAGAACGTTGTACAAGGTTATTATCTAAACAACAACTCACGCAATTATATAATGTACTTGTCAAAATTCAACTCCGAACGGAGGACAAGTATAAGATATGATAATACTCAATCACAATCTTAGCACGATAAGATAACACAGAAGTCTAACAACTATAAAAAACTCAAAACAACAACAACTTAAATAAACTTCAAAATAACAACATCTCAACAATCTCAAATACAACTCAAACTCTACTTTTACAAAACAAGTTCTAAAGGAGAAACTAAACCATAAATAGCAATCTACTCCAAGCTCTACTGGTCCTCTAAGCTAGCTGTGAATCTCCATATTACCTGTTATATTTCAACAAGTCCAATCAGGACAGGAACGAGCATAATACATCTCATGCAGTTCATATCATTGCAGGAAATGTAAGGCATGCAAAAGAGTAAGATACGTGAACTGTAAAAAGATATACACGAAAATAGAGAATATTGTAAACTTGAAATATATACATGATAAGTAAGAACTGTAAGTGACTAGTGATTCAGAGTAACAAGATGGTTATATAAACGGTACGATGTTGCACACGAGTAATCTACAGAGGTTGCACACGAGTAACTACAAGATTGATCAATAACCACTTCTACTCCACTGTCCCCAATCAATACACAAGGATCCAGTCAAGTTATGTTATTGCACACGAAGTATAGTTTGTATATGATTATCATATGAGCACATGAGAGTACACGATTTCTACAGAATAACACGAACACAGGAGTACACGATGCCATGATAAAGTACACGAACACGAAATATCCGATGTATTGATAAGGGGAAACATCGTATGAAAAGATCCATATAGTACCAATCTGTGGATAACAAGTGTCAGCATCAAGTAAAGTAGTTTAGAGCAAAAATATAGATCCTAACAAGTATGAAACAATCAAAAATGTACTCGCCTGATGCCCAAACAGCTGATATAAAAAGATGGCCAACTGGAGTCACAGAGTCTATCAGAGCAACAACATGTTATAAAGAGTTCAATTTATATGGTAATTAAAATATATACAATCTACATGAGTCTAAGTCAATCTAGGTCAAAGTCAACTCTTGGTCAACTCTGGTCAACAATCTAGTCAACTAGGGCAACTAGCTAATATGGTCAAACTAGCTAGGGTTTGGTCAACAAGGTCAAATAGTCTAGGTTAGTCAATTCTAGGTCTAAACAGTCTATGGCCTAAACAATCAAGTATACTAGTACCATTGCAATCTAAAACATAGCCTAAATCAAGGCACATAGCTAAACCACATAGCTAACAAGGCACACAACTTAGTTATATAATATACATACATATATATCACATATATCCTTACCCATATAGTACCACCCTATAATACATATAGATATCATATATCAAGTATGTACATATCCTCATTATGCCATAACCTATATCTATATAATCTCATAATATATATAGATATTATATAACCCAAAAATATATACCTATATATAATCCTTCCACAATCTACATTACCTACTCAAACTCAAATACTTAGACACTAACCCACTAACACTGATACCATATCAATCTTGGTCATATTGGCATCCCAAAACCAATACCTTGGTCATAAGGTAAACTAGTCATTTACCTTGAAGGTAAAGGTAATTCATATTTACCTTAAGATACTAACTTGGTATCATGAGATACCAAAATACTTCTCAAATATAATTAACTAACTATCTAATGTACTAACATAATATTTTAATAATACTACGTATAACCTATAAAGACTACTTGCTAACATACCAATATCTAGAACTAACAAACTATAACATATCAATATCTAACATACTAGATATCTAACATCAAACTATCTAACAACATATTAAAATCTAACAAAATACTAACCTCTACTATCTAACTAACATCATACATAAAAATATAACTTACACTAACAATAACAAACTCAAACATATTCTAACCCCTAACCAACATCTAACAAACATACTTACATATATAACTTAACAATAATATATATATGTACTATATCATACATATACTCGATACCTATGATACCTACATTCACTAATATCCATACTACATTGGCTCATAGGTTACACAAAATGCCTATATCGTATAGTCACTCTTCTACTTAAAATCAATACTGTACTAATTGGGCCTTCACTAAATTCTAGATTAAATTATGTTGTAGTCCTTCGTATTAGTTTCTGAAATTCAAACGGATCGTTTTTCGTGTCCGAAAGCTCCCGGAATCGCGAAAATACCGAAATGTGTTGTCTTTCGTACAGCTGACACTCAAACAGTTCTACAGAAAGTTCTAGAATTCATTTGACCTATTAAATATATATTTGGAAATCTAACTTCGATACGGTTCTTTTTAAAAACGAAAGATTAATCGGAGTTCTAAGCTAAAAGTTATGACATTTCTAAGTTGCTATGGCTACTTAAAACGTGGATGGATATTATGACGAATGTGGGTTGTTTGGACAAAAGAAACACATCTCACTCTCCACACCACTCAAGACACACATCAAACCACACTCCCCTCTCCTCTAACACAAGCACACCACTAACAACATATTCACACACATCTAAATATATGAAATATATCTAACATACCTATTATATATACAAAACAGTCCATTATTAAAGAGACACTAAAATGACAAGTTGAGGCTAAAAATATGACATGTAGACCAAACCACTTATATCTAACCATGGGTAGCCAAATGAAACTCATTCTAACCATCCTAACTAACATCAATCCATCCTCTAACATGTCTAAAACTAAAATTAAAGTACAATTAAACCTATTAGACATTAAACCAAACACATGAGGTGTCCTAATTTGAGATCCAATAAGTAGGACACAAAACACAATTCTAACTTGCTATAGAGAGCTCCAAATGGCCTCAAACTTGAATTTAAAGTAGGTACATGCATGGGGGTGGATCCTATGGATTCAAAACTAATTAATATACATAGAAAATTAATTTAGAGGGTTGGTTTTACCTATTGGGAGTGGAATCCCAATAATACTCCCAAGGACACGGCTCCGACACGAAGATCTTCCAAAAGGACACTCCTCCTTACACTTTGCTCCAAATCTTTGCTAGCACCCTCCCTTGGTAGTATAAGAAGGTTGGATGGAAGTTTTGGTGGATGGATGTAAGGATTTGGAGATCAAATAAAAGAGGGAAGCTCTCTAATTTGGGGAAGAACACTTTGTGAAGGAAAATGGGCAAGATGGAATAAAATGAAAGGAAGGAAGGCTAACCTACCTATAGTGGCTGCCATTAAACCCTATTGGACCTTGGGGGAAAGTCTAATAAGGCCTAAACTAGTCCTTTTGGTTAATTTTAAGTTAGGTTCAAGTTTGGGATCAAAAGGGTTAAATTTAAGCCTCTAACTTAATCAATCTAGCAAGTGGGATTAGTCTAAACTTACTAACTTAATTAGTGGAATTTGTGGGCCATGACTAACTAATCTTGGGATTCCGTCTAGAGTCTAAGCTACCCGGGTCACTAACACAAGTCGGAACGAAACGAAACTCAAATCCGACTAAACAAATCCCGTAAAATCAATATTAAAATATAAAAATTTCCAAAATATTAAAATATAAAAATGAGCAAAATTATAATACATTAATTTAAATATTATTAAAATAATCTAAAATTTACCAATTAATCAAAATCCTAAATAATTCAAAAGTCACAAAATGACCAAAATATCCTTAGCCTAAAAAGTTGTAATTAGTCATTCTAATCACATGGTTAGGTCCCCATAGTCATGGTTAGTCTCTAGGCTCAACAGTTCTAGGGTTCACTAGCTAACACATCAAAATTATAATTCACCAATTTTAAATAGTATTAAATTAATTAAAAATCTCCATAAATTATAAATTCTATTATTAAATAATAAAATTTTACAAAAGTTCAAAATTACTCTCATTTTAGAAAAGTAGGTGTTACAACGCCAGTAATCATAGCTGCAATAAACGATAGAGTCCATAACTAAGGTATATATATATCCTATAATCATGTTATCTAGAATTCTCACCATGCTAACCGGTATGGCTGTAAGAAAGTCTAAATTCTATAACTAAGATAAGTATATCCTAAATCAGGCTACATTTTTGTCATGCCAGCATGTATGGCTACGATAAACTCTAGACTCCACAACTAAAGCATACATTTTATCTTTTACATTGTCCCCATCAAGTATGTTATCAGAATATACCTTAATTTAGTCCATAAAATTTATCTCGATACAGAATCAAAGCAACAAATCATAAAGATTCAATCAACGAACAAGAAAGAATAGACAGAAATAAATGGAAACAGATTTCAAGATAGGGTTTAGAGTGAGATTCTTAGGGGTTGTCCCAAAGATACTATCTTGGTAAAAATTCAAAATTCCTTAAATATGGCCTAAAATAATTCTCAAAATTCATATATAAGATTGACTAATTATCTCCTCTCCTCAACCTAAATGGTATATAAGTTCAACTTCTACTCTTTTGTCCCTTCTAAAGTCCATAGAACTCATATTCATGCAAGAATATGGTTCGGCAACGGACATATGTTTTGAAAATCAGGATAAGAAAAGCGAAATAAAAATAGACTCAATATAGTTCGAAGTAAGATTCTCAGGGGTCATCCCTGGAATCTATCAAGAGTTCCTAATATGTGATTGTCACGACCCGCACCCAATATTTGGGCATGAGCCGTGGGTACGTCCAGCCTACGCAGCAGTATCGGCGGTAGAACGCTGTCTAGTCATCTCCACAATTTATCAAATACAACCAAGCAGTTTATAGATTTCCATAACACAACCAAAGTCCATATCCAGTCCACAATAGCAAGATGTACACAATAATTGCAGTGAGAATGAAGATAATGAATGATATAAATAGCCTCCAAGGTAGAGACCAAAATAAGATAGATAAAATAATCTTAAGAGAACAAAAATGTACCAAAAGGATGTCCACTACTCCACTCTCATAATCCACAAATAAAATGAAATACAATAAAAAAGAGTTTCTGTGAGCAACTCATGCTCTATGGCATAATGTCTAGCTAAAAGTCTCATGCGGAGGGTAGTCCCGTATCCAAGTCCTCCTGCATGCTCAGATCAGGGTCCACCATCTGCTCATAGTAAGTGGAACAGAAATCCTCTAACTCATCACCTAAATATTGTTTTCCAGTCAGGAATGGAACAAGTACACATATGACCACTATCCGAGCTCCAACAGGATCATAAACATGTATGTAACATATGAGAATGAAACTAGAAAGTAAAATAGCATCATAGTATAATGGTAAGAGACATGTAAACTCTATCAATAAGAATATCTACTAGAAAACAAATATATAGATCATGGTGACATGGCAGGTGGCAAGGCAAGATGAAATGACTGAAATAAAACTATCTACGTGTGTTGAAATATCATGTTCGACGTGTGAACGGCTAAGGGATAATTTTGGCACCTGCACGTGTCGTGTGCATATGCTATTATTCACGAATAAATATCATGGAAATAGAATAGATAGTTCACACGTCTACTAAGATATTTTCCCGCCCAGCTAGTACTTATGGAATTAATTGAAGTAAGAAAAATATTTAAAGGACAGTCAAAATGTACTATAATTCCATGAAACTAGTATTCGTGTGACGATCGTGTCAATAAGCAGCAAGACATATGTGTGACATGTAAAGAAAACTATCAGAGACGGTAACAATCAGTATATGCACTTGTCTGAGTTCCTGAGCTGCGTGTATGAATCGAGCACTGAATCAGAGTCCAAGTAACCTGTTTTATACCATATACCTACTGTCAACATGAATCAAAGTAATACTAGTCTATATCTATATATATATATATATATATATATATATATATATATATATATATATATATTTGTTAGTTTTCTAGTTTGGCTCTTATGGGGAGTTTGTGTATTTGGTTAGTCATAGTTTTATTAGGGTTCCATGATGGGAATGTCTCTCTACTGTACTTTATCTTCCAGAGTCTTTGGTTGCTCTTTACCTGCATATACAAGGGTATTGGTGCTACTGGTCTGCACCCAACTGATATGAAGAGGAGGATGCTTGATACATGGTTGTATTATAAATCCCCTCTGTTATTGCTTACACCAATTTGGGTTGAGAGGGTCTCATACTAATGTGATGACAAAGTATACCTTACCTAGCTGATACTACCACCCAGGGATTCCTAAAATGGGCTCTAGTTTTTGTGGTGGCCCATGCAGGTCTGTTTTCGCAAATCATGCGAACTCGTGATAGTACTTAAGTTAGTTGTACTATTGCGAGCCTGCGACCAGACAATGCTCATTCACAAGTTAGGGTTAATTTAATTTAAGAGAATGCCAATCTAGGAGACCATCTCTTCGCAAGAAACCAAATGTTGTGAGTCTCTAATTATTTGCTTGAAGCTTGCTTTAACTAGCAACTCTTAAGCCTTAACCCAGCCCTTCCTCGACCAAAGCCCACAGTTAGACACGAGATAAATAGACAAGGGTAAGGACAAACATTTACCATGACTATGGTAGACACTCATTCCGAGATTTATTTCCAACAAGTATAGCCCTAGTTATGTAAATTTTATTATTAAGACCTAAATAGTATTGGAACACCACAGTCACTAGCTTACCAATACCATAGCTTACATACCCTGTCATATTATGATCTACCATTTGTCAATAGCAATACACGATCACTACAACTTTTGTGACGATAGTCTGGCAGGTTGACACAAATAGAAATTCACGACTCAGTTGTTAGAGATCCCTTCATGGGATGTGCCTTAGAGTTGGTTACCCCGTCGACAACTCTTGTACACTGTGGGCGAGTAGACCATTCTATTTTATCGACCATGTGTCATTGTATACACTCGTTTTTCATTTATTGAGGAACGAACCTTGACTTGACTTATATCTACCGTATTCTGTTATGCCATGCCTTATTCTTTAATAACAAGAGTCGAAGTACAATATCCTGACTTTGAAATTCTTCTAACTTCATTATTCCAAAGACCATGTCCTAACTTCTAAGGTAGGTAGACTGTAAGCCTTCTAAAATTTTAGGATATACGAGGAGTTCCGATTGATTAGAATAATTTTCATTATGATGATAATTAGTGCCCCATAGACTTCCACTTTCCATTTAGATCATTTTGTGTTTTCGGTCGTGTCATTAATATTCGGAGCACGAGACCAGTTGTTACCTTCCAACAAATTTTATATGTAAGATCTAGACGAGTCCACCTTCATCTAGGTATATTATGTCCCACTCAAACACGTCCCCTTGTACCCTATTTTTATGGGACGACTTTCAAGTCAAAAGGACTAGCTATAACCCTTACCATTATACCGGTATACTTCCCGACTCCAATTAGAGGCTCAACCTCGACTCAAACCTTTCGACCCAATATATGGTTGTGATCTACTCGAAGCCCACTACGCACATGTCACTAGTATGCCACTCAATTGTGTCTTCTCATGCTACTTAAACACAGAAGTCATCGAAGATACATTTTTGGGCTTTATAAACCTAGCTAACTAACCCGACTGGCGACTAGCTCAACCACTTGGGTAGAAACCTATTCTAAGTTATCCTAACCTAGTAGAAATAGTTTTATCATTGGGATCTTGACCAGTCTATAGAGACTAAAATTCGAGGTTCAGCCAATCAACGATTGATGTTCAAATAGGGAACCCATTAAGACCCAGGAAAATCTATCAATGCATACCACCATACTTGGACTATAAAACCAAACTTTTTGAAATAGGCCTCTATACCTATTATGTAGTTCCCACCTCTTAGAAAGTAAAGTCATTTGTAACCCTTATCCCATCTACCTGGAAGTTGCGATACGATCTTATATTGCATTTATATCTCTTTCTCGTGTGTTTAAATAACCACTATAAAGATCACAATCTTGATTTCTCAAATTCTGTTCTATTATGGAACTTTGTTCAGAATTTTGAGAACGGAACTTATGTATTGCACGGATTGCAAGCCACTCCAAGAGGCGAAGGATTCTTTGACTTAGCAAGTGACTAGACTAGAGTAGCCCAATATAGCAAAATAGGTCAATGGCTCATAAATTTTCTGTCTATCTGCATCATTGGATACTCTCTACCACTCTGGAAACTTTAAATTCACTCTCGGTTATTTTTTCTTATCTTCCTGTCCTCCCTACCTTAGAGCGACGAATGGTCACACTTACTAGAATTTATCCATAATTCTTAGTTGCTTGTACAAATTTGTTGCCTGTTAAATTTTAGGGTTGCTTGATAGATAGGAGAGGATTATAGATGCCATAAGCAGTAGATAGCTATTGGTAGAAATTTTCGCAAGTAGTTGGACGATTATAAAGTTTTAGTGACATGAGATTTGAGGGAGTAGTGTGACCAAAGGTGGGTAGAAGTCCTCGGAGTTTCGTAGTTACAAAATGGCTAGGAGGAGGATATAAACTGTTTTGAGGAATTAAAATTCGAAGAGATTAAGGTAATGGTATATATTTCCTTTTTGAATTTAAGGAATAGTTACGAATTAGAATTTTGAGGATAAAATTATTTTTAAGGTGGGTAGATTTGTAACCCCTCTTCCCGAAATTTGACTATATATTATTTATTTATTTGAATTAATTGGGGATTTTTAGAATTTTTTATAAATAATTACTTAGTTAATTATTACGGTAGGTGACTTTGGCCATGGTGGAGTTTTGGAGTACAAGGTGACTAGAAATCGTGGCACAGATAGTGCAAGGGCGTACTTTGACTAGTGTATTAGCCCTGGTAGGGAAGGCCGAGCCATAGTGATATTCTAACTAGGAAAACTAGGCCAAGTTGCAACTTGACTCCTATAAATAATTTAATTATATTTAATTATATATTATTAAGACTTATGGCTTGCAGAAGAACCAGTTGTGCCATTTCAGCCCGAACCTAGCCCAAGCCTATGTAGTCGGACAGTGCGTCAAGAGACGTCCATGTCGACGTAATTTGGGAGGTATACCTCTACCTTACTTTAAATATGATAAATAAATGGTTCCTAAAATAATTATATATACGAATAATATTAATATCATTAATATTGTTATGGTATCTTAGATTATTTATAGGACTGTTCTGTAGACCAATGGATGTGGAAGCATGACAGGCTCACCCAAACTTACTATGGTTACCATTAATTATTTTTAGTTGTCCAAACTCTATTATTATTATTTATTTTTGTTATGTCATTAAATAGAATCATTAGTTATTATTGGCTTTAATATAGACCGATTTATAGAGCTTTTTTATATGTAATATGGTTTATATATTGTTAAAGATATATTAAATATTTGAGATAATTTTTAAGAGAGTATATTGTATTCTTTTAGTTATATATATATATTTTATATATATATATATATATATATATATATATATATATATATTTTATATATATATATATATATATATATATATATATATATATATATATATATATATATATATATATATATATATATAAAATATAAGTTATTATATATGTATAAGAAAAGAAGAAATAATGAATAAAGCAAAACAACAAATACAACCCACTTGAACTTTCCCTACCCGAACCCACTTGAACTCCCCTACCTGAACCCAGCAGAACCGAATAGTTCCCTGAACCCGCACCTAAATCTAACCCAGCCAACCGAGAGCAGTTGAGTACACCTATATATACGGTTATACATATAAATACAGAGCGAGAGAGAGAGGTACGAGGAAACCTCGAAACCCTAATCCAACACCCCGTCGTGCTTCCCGTTGTCTGGGCGACCCACCCGCGCGCACGCGCCGCCGAGGGCCACCGCGGTAGCAGCTGATCCAAACAGAGCAGGGCAGCCAGAAACAGGCGCGGGCCTAACTTCGCTGCGAGTTATCGGCCTCCACGGTTGATGATTCGTCGAACCAATCGTGCAGGTACGATCATAACCCTTAGGACTGTAACTCCCATCAATTGGATTTATTTTAGATAACTTATATTACCCGAAAAATGAACCCAAGTTCGACGAAAATCTGTCCCAAACAGGACAGAAAAACCAGTCCAACGACTCTAGTTCACGGACAGTTTACTCCCAACCCATGCACGATTTCGAGATTCTATTTGAAGACACTTATAGACAATATATAGGAGATGGAAATCCTTCATTTCATTTCTATATTCATGCATTGTGTTCCGATTAAACAGTCCCCAAAGATTAGGAAAAATCTGTTTTAAAATATTAAAAATATTAAAAAACTCTTCGATACGACGTGCGTTTCGCCAATCCGGGTGACGTAGTCGCGAACCGAAAGCATCAAAAGGTGCATAACGGCTTCGTGGACGTGTGAGCTTTGACGGAATTCAAATTGGTTGCGTGTGCGCGACGAATTTGATGCGTATCCATCGAAATTCACCGTATCGGCCTCTGCACAAAATTTTTAATTAGTTTATGCACGTTCGTCAGATCGAGACGAAAACTTGTGCCAACAGGACCGTATCATTTTTCTGGTCCTGTATGCCAAGTTTGGTCCAATTCTGAGACAGTTGATTAAATCGTCGTTTTGCGGGCCCCACGGTCCGACTCAACGGACGATTTTGTGTACGGTCCACCGGAATCCAACTCTGGACATACGGTTGGGTTCATATCATCAAAACAAATTCGTAGACATATAGTTTGATAACTTTAGAGATCGTTGACTCTGGCACACTTTTCGGTGCAAAGCGGATCCAACGACGGATACCGTTTTGACCTAAAATTACCGTTTTGCCCCTGTGTCCAGAATTGGACTTAAGGACAGGCAATCCAAGCTAATTTGACTATTTTAAGAACATTGGTAATATTTATTTCAGCTTCCGGGAACTTTTGTACGAGTTTTGACTATTGGGACACACTGAGTGGCTTGGATTACCGGTTTCACCAGCAAAGGACCACAGGCGAGTACGGTTTATTGTTTGTTTTCAGTATTGATCTTTACTATACATCAGTATTTAGTCGATGGATATGTGATTTCAGTTTTATGTTGATTTTGTTCCTTGTTGTGTCGGGAGGGTGAAGTACCAACGATGTGTGATCTGACTTTAGACCGTGTAAATTGTGATATTTATTGCATTTATACTGTGTAGACCGTGTAGACCATGATATTTACTGCAATTATACTGTGTAGATCGTGTAGACCATGATTATTATTTTTTTAGACAGTATTTTTTATTGCAGTATATTCGTGTAGACCGTGTAACTGTAGACCGTGTAACTTTAGACTGTGTAGACGGTGTCGCATAATTGTCCCGAGACCGATTACATATCAAAGGTACTTCAGTTGGTGAGTATTTTATTGTATTTCATTTTCTGTTCTTATTATTCAGTTTTATTCTGCCTTCTTCATTTTATTTTATGAATCATATGTCTAAAGGCTAACCTCTGTTATATAGTCATTTTCATATATTGAAACTGCATTCAGTAAATTGTACTCGTTCCATTCCTGACTGAAAACCAATATTTTTCAGGTTAGACGTAGATTCACTTAGCCTGGGAGTTACGGGTGTACTTGCAGATGAAAGCCTAGAGACTAGCTAGATAGCTGAGTTATAGTCATTCCAATATTTGTACAAGTTTATATTTTTTGCAAATGCAAAACTTGATCATTGTAAATTAAATTAATTTTGTGAATGAGCATTATTTGTGATTTTGATCTTCATGGCCGTGACAGCGTTCTACCACCGATACTGCGGTGTAGGCTAGCTTGGACACGTCTCGTATCCGTTTAAAAAAAACGGGTGCGGATCGTGACAGAATACACCTTACCTAGTTGATACTACCACCCAGGGATTCCCAAAATGGGCTCTAAGGTGCCTATAGGTTTATCCTAACATGTTATCTAATGCCATATACTGCATCTGCTCATTTTCCTTAGATTACTTCACTATAGGACCACATGACTTTGATATATCTACTGTAATACCTATCCCTATTAAAATATGTATCCTTACTCAAAGTAGGACCTGAATATTCCCTACATAGCCTATACTCCTTCGCTAGTACTGCAATATAGTATTGCCTGCATAATCTGATTTTTACTGTAGGATATATCCTCAAGTATCCTACAATTCATACATTGCAAATAGCTAACTTTCAACATTGCCTCCTTTGACCTGTGATCTTAGTGCTCAGGTATACTTGATGGGTTTGGGCTCTAAACTGATATGCCCCCTATTAGTTCCCTGGTATTAGACTCCAATCCCATCTGGGTCCCAATGTGTAGAGTATCTCCTGGACACTAGGTAACCCTATTGTACTCAGTCATTCAATCCTGTAGTAGGTCATGGGTGGAGTCCATTTCAGAGCTGACACTTCATGACAGTAGATTGAACCCTACTATAAGGGATATGATGAGCTACACCAAGGCTGAAACCTGGGTTATTGTGACTGAATAGGCAGGTGGGTGGATCTCAAGGTTAAAGGACTGTTACAAACACAATTTCCCTTTCCCTGTCTATAGGTGCATACCCAATACCTTGTCATATGGGTAACCACAGCATCCATATGACTGAAAACACCATGGTTCAAGTACATGAGAATGAAGGGTTAACACTCAGCTATGGCACTGACCATCATTCATTGTTTTGATTATATATGTATCAATTAGTCCATGGTACAGGGAATTCTCCCTTATACCTAGTTGTAGAGTTAGTACTGAACTGTTTGGGCATGCTAGGGCTATATGTGTGGATTAACACTCAACCTCAGAGGATGCCAGAGATGGTGTGTCTCAGTGTGGGGCTCGACTGTACCTTCATGTTCAGGTACCAGTCTGAACAATAAAAAGGTGTTCACCTATGTAATAGAGTCTAGACTTAGTATGGACTGCCCCAGTTAATGTACACTCATGTGTACAGTACCCTGATTCCTATCTGTACCCAATATGATGACATAGCATAGGAAAATACAAGTTTTAAATTGCTACTTTAGCATTACCCAGAATGTATTGGCACTTCATAAGTTGCAGTGCATCAGAGGATACTGAAAATGTGCAGGACAGATATCCCATGATCTGGACATTGCCTGAAAATGTGCAGGACAAATATCCCATGATACTGAAAATGTGCAGGACATTACCTGCTTGTACAAAACCAAAGCCTATATAGTTACTTCCTTTACCTTCCTAACAGGCCTCTAGATAGATTATGTCATATATGAGTCTCCACCTATGGTAATCCTGGTCAGCTTCCTCATTTAGACCTACCCTCTAAGCCTATTTGTTAGTACACAAGCCTTTGATGCCCTGATACCAATTTACCCACTCTGGTTCAAGCCTATACCTAAACACCCATCTACTCTATGACTGTAAGCCACTCCTTACTAACTGGCTGCTGCAAGTATCATGTACTGTCATGTACTTTAAAACATTATGCCTAAGCCTACTCCAGTGCCTAATATCCTGAAGCTTAACCTGTCCCTAGGTATTACCAGGTATCAGGGCTCCATATGAGGTTGCTAACTAGAGCTGGGAACTTCTCCATGGCCAACTTTTCTACAAGTGAACATTTATACAAAGGACTGAACTAAATCCTACTTATCCCTCGAATGGCTACAGACCCTTCTAATCACACAGGCACCTATTTATAGGTCTGCTAGTACATATCCCCAAGTCATGTGCACTCTTGCATTGACTTGGTATCAGTTTGAATATAAAGGGAGTTCACCTATTATTGTCTAATGGTTATCAAAGAGGAGTTCCTGCCTAACATGCCTTCGAAATCCTCATCTAGTTTGCACTAGTCTGTGGCCTTCCTATATGCAGGGTAGGTACATGCCTACTACATTCCTATTTGCTAGAGCACAACTCTATGTCTATAGGTCATGTACTCTAAGGTACTAACTGGCACAATATGAAGGACTTGATATATTAATGTAGCAATTTGGTGCATCAACATAATCTGACACATGGCCACACACTTACCCCTACATACAGTACCCTTACTTGTTCCCTGTTATACATAGGGCTTCTCTGTTGTCCCTGGGTTGACACCCACACAAGGCTACATAAAATTGACTCTCAGGTGCAGGTACCACCCTATCTAGGTTTTCTTATGCATAATCTTAATTATCCATATCCAATATGGAAAACTGGGTACAACCCACCCCAAGCCTACGAATTGACCCTCTGTGAGACCTATGCTTATCTGCTTAGAGTACAATCAATTAATCTAACTCGACTTTTGACCCCTGAGTACAGAGAAACACCTCTCCCATTGGGATCTTCCTATGACCATTGTATACATCTAGTACATCTATACTCATGTAAAGACTTACACCAGGCCTATACTCACCTGTCAATATGTAAAAGGTACAGGGAAGTCTTCATAAACATTGAATCAAACACATGGCATACCATAGCAGGGATTGAAAATAAAGACAAGGGAGTACCTGAAGCTTCAAATCAGGGCTTGGGTGATTCCTCAGGCCTTTTTCCTTGGTGTCTTACGGTAGGGAAGAATTTAGGTTTCTAGGGTTTGGAGGATGGCAAGGTCGACTGCCTCGCCCCTTGTATGCTCGAATTTCGGATAGGATCGAATCCTTTCACAGGGATTGAGAGGAACTTACTCCAAGTTTGAAGCAAAATCGATCTCAGGATTTGAATTTGGGTCTGGCTTATCAGTAGCCATTTAGAATTTGGATTTAAACATAACATTTGCAATTTAGTCCCTCCTCATTGTGATATTTGAGGAAAAAAAAACCCTTCTTGTCTTCCTTCATTATTTACAAAAAATAATATATATATATATATATATATATATATATATATATATATATATATATATATATATATATATATATATATCTTACTTATATACTTGATTATTTAATTATATAGATGCATTAATTAATAATTCAGCAAGATATAAAAATATGGGGATTTGGGTCAAGGGCTCACAAATCTACCCTCCTTAAAATAATTTCGTCCTCAAAATTAAAGATGGACACTAGGGTAGGAATTTATACCTCATGCCTCGAAATGGTAAGGGTAGCGCTCTCGCATCTCGTCTTCCCTCTCCCAAGTGGATTCGCTCGACGAATGGTGCCTCCATGCGACACGCACCAATGAAATAGTCTAGTTGCACAGCACCTTCTCCCTGCGATCCAAGATCTCTACTGGCTGCTCCTGGTAGCTAAGGCACAGTCCCACCTCAATCTCTGTGTGGTCTAGTACGTGACTGGGGTCCGCCACGTACCGTCTCAACTGGGACACGTAGAATACATTGTGCACTCCCTCCAATGCGGGTGGTAATGCCAAGCGGTATGCCACTTTCCCGATCTTCTCGAGGATATGAAATGGACCAATGTATCTCGGACTGAGCTTTTTGCCTCCTCTGAAATATATCGTACCACGTGTCGGCGATATCTTCAAGAACACCATATCGTCCACCTAGGTTTAAGCAAAAGGTCACGACCTATTCCTATCATGATTAATAATTACAACTAAGAAAACTATACCTCGAACTCTAATGGTCTCCGATGACTGTCTGTAGTGCCCCGTCCCGCTCAGTCAATCGGAGGAATCGAAATGCCAACGGCATTCGGACTTGGCCTTGCAACTGCCGTTTGAAGACATCGCTCAGGTGGGGTAGTTTCGGTGAACTTGCCTCATCTTTGCCTTCACATAATAAATTGTGTTTTCAACTTGCACAAGTAGGCTTAATAATAAAAGAGATGAATCCACATAGTTAAGGGAATAATCCCGACGGGTCGAAATAAGTTAGAACTTGGAAAAACGTCCCACGGTCGGCTTAGAGTTGGTACACGGCATGCTTTGAAAATGACACTCGGTCCTTCGTCCCGTGGCTTGGGAGAAGAAAAGTTGGTCTTCGACACAAAGTTATGAAATAGCCTAAGTCATAGGCGTCGCCTGCGTGAATGCTTGTTAAAGCATGCACGGTCCCATCGTCCAGGGCTTGGCATAGCCCTGGCTTGCCCAAGAGTTAAGTTGCGTCGCATGACTGCTGGCGTAAGCCTAAGCACCCAAATGACTTGGTCGTCCAAAGATGAGTACGTGCACGGCACATTCCCTCGGAGCAAGGCTCGGCGCAGCCTTTGCTCGATAAGTGTAGGCTTGAGTAAGTTAGGCAAAGTTATGCCGATCGACCTAAGTCGTTCCAAGTGCTGTCCCGCTTATTCTGCGGTTGTCAACTTAAATAGTCCCACGATCCCACGGCCCGTCATATAAAGTATGGCTTGGGCGATAGCGCCGCGTAGAGCGGAATTCGAGTTGAGGCATGTTTGCACGATCCTAGAGTTTTTAAAGGCACGGGCCACGATCGATTAGTTGAGTTTTGGAGAGTGTCTAAATAAGTTGTTGTCTTGAGTTAAAAGAAAGGAAGAAAGAAAGAAATGCTCACGACTGGGTCGTTGAGGCAAGAAAGAACAATGCTCGCGACTACGGGTCGTCGAGGCAAGATCTCAGATGTGAGAAATGGCACTAAAAGAGAGGAATGGCACTAAAAGAGATGGTAACACCAGAAGTGAATGACTATGTGAGACGTCAGTTTGAGTCGGTCTTGCATGGTCATGGACAACTTGTCGACAAGGTAGAGTTTCCCCGAATCGGCAACCTGTGGCGCCACGGGACCGATTGCGGCCTAAGGAAACATAAAGGCTCTGGGAGCCAAATAAGCTGAGCCTGGGGCAAAGTATTCGGTGGACGCGGAATAGGGCTAGCTACCCAAAGAAGGTCCATCCTATACTCAGCAAAAAGGAGTCCACTATGGCTCGGGGAGTCAGTGACCAAATCATATAGATGAGTCGGCATAGCGGCAGATCCGCGGGTATGCCCTTGGATTGAGTTGAGTTGTCGAAGGTGTATATAAGTTAGAGTACACATGTTTGGGCTTAAAGAATGGCTACAACATAGGCGACGTGCTTCGGCACGAGATGTGGCATTGAGTCTTGAGTTGTCGGCATATAGTTGCATAAGTTGGTTGAGTTGTTTGAGTTTAAGTCAAGGAAACCGCCGCAAGGCAAAGTCGGTTGGTGATCAAATGGCACGAGCCGCGAGGCGGCGATATGGTTGAGTCGCACTGAGTTGCGAGGCACGACACAAAGGAGTTATAGCACGGTCGTAAGGAAATTGGGCACTACCGCGTAGTTGCGTCTCTGATTCTGGCCGAAAGGCAAGCACGACCTGATAGGTTAACGTTGTGGCACGAGAAGTGGTCTAGAGGCAAAGTATGAGTAACGTTGACATTGCAAGCACGGGATGGTTTCGACATACAAATTGCGCCAAGGCGCCATTCCTAAAACTAAACCTAAGGCAAGAGTAGAAAGACAATCGAAAAGGGATTTAAGCTGCACAAAGTAAATGAACGTGTAGGTTTTGTATGGATGGGCGAGAAGCTCACTCCACCAGTACAGTGGTACTGACACCCACACAGTGTTTCATGTGCAGGCACAGGTATAGCTCGTGGCGCAGAGTTCGCTTGGATACGTCGGGGCACGGAGTTCCTTGGCGATTCGAAGCGTGCGGCCGCAAGAAGTGAAGACTTATACGGGACATAATGTATGGACATCGCCTTCCGAAGCTTCCGCTGGATCGACAAATATTGAGAGATGAGAGAGAGAGCAGAGTGAACTTGTAATGAGAGAAAAGTGAGCTTGAGTGAGCTTGAGAGACTTGTTATATTGGCCTTGCGTCCCATTGTAATCTTTGTTTCAATATCAATAAAGATCATCTTTGAATGACTTGTGTTTTGTTCTAAATTCCGCTGCTAATATTCAATGTCTCTGCTCGGGACTTCTGTGCGACGACCCCGTCGCAGCCGCTGAAATCGGCCGTTATGGAACCCGCCTTGCACGAGCGCAATCTAGGCTCGTGCGGCATCACGCCTTAGCGAGGACGATCGCTCCTACGGGAGCGGGGCGTGACATAGTGGTATCAGAGCACGGCTTTACGTCCTTGGATAACCGATTGAATTCTTTAACTCGTTGTTTCCGCAAACTCTGTTGCTTCCGCAAAGTTGAAATCGTTGGTGCGCTCTCTCTCAAATGACCCATGGGATGTCCATACAATAAGTCTATCTATTTTGCAAAACATAGGTGAACAGTTTTTGGATAAGAAAACAAAAAGATGGTTTACGTAAGCACCGTTGGCTAAGTCGGGCTGGGCACTATGCATCAACCTTAGAAAAGTCGAGTGCGGGAATTGAAATGTTCGAGCTAGAATGAGTTGAACTCGATTGAGTAAATGTGGGATAACTGTCGATAGGGGTGCTATCGAGCGACGATAATGTCAGTGCGATCTAGGTGAGCGTGCTTGGGTTTTGAGGAATGGTTCGAACGGAATTGAAGAAGTCGATTTTGAATCAAATAATAAGTTGAGGATTGGTTGAATGACTTCATTCCTGAGTGGTGTATGCGATAGGCTCAGGGATGTCGAACGATGCGAATTGAGGAAAATAAGTTGGTCGATGACTTAAGATGGACGGATGAAGAATACGTGAAATTGGTTGGAGGAAATTGATATTGTAAATGATTCGAGGGAAAATGATCAGAATTGGTGTTATGAATGTCGAGGAAATTATCCAGTCGGACGATAGCACCATTCGCACGACTCAGAATTTGGTTGCAAAGGAAGATCGTCAGGTTACGCATATCGTCGATGGTATTGAGGCGTATCAAAGATCGCTATGCGATAACTCGGGGGTACTCTAACTCAGCAAAAGACGATCGTGCAAGTGTTATTGTTCGATTGGATGCTATGTTTTGGATTTTGATTGAGATGAATGTTGGATGAAAGTGATCGTGTCTTGATGGTTATGCGGATGGCCACAACGTCGACGATCTTGTCTTGCGCGAGCGCAACTCTAGCCTCGCACATGCGTTGCGTCAGATTTGGGGCGATCGTTCCGCGTGAGCGCTGACATGGTGATTCATGTCGCGGGAATGATCGAACTCGGAGTCAGGACGCGGCAACGTTGATTGTCTTGACTTGTCGGTTTGATGCGAAGGTGAATTTGAGGATTTGTAGGACATGCGATTGATGATTGAATAAACTTGAGGATGGAGTAAGTCCAATCCGTGCATCGAGAATGAATTAGTCTAGACACAAAACAAGAGTTACGTCCCGATGAGAATGGTTATCTCGCGGGAGCATGCATGGTGATTCGTGCCCACCGTGGATAATCTGACTCGCGTGAGATCGGGGCGCAACGTATTGTTAAGTCAGATGACCTCGTGATCGAATACGTGAATTGGGATGAATGACTTAGGAAATATGAAATGTGAATTATGGTTTAGAGATGAATCGTGTCTTAGCATGCTTAACTTGGAAGGATTGATAGGGGATTATGTCGAACGTGTTCGAAGAAGATAGCCTATGCTAGATGGTTTGTTGAACGAGCGATATTGATACATCGTGGAATTTGGTTGAACGTAAGTTAAAGTAGGATGGTTTTGCTGAATGACTCGGACCCCGTACGGTAAAAAGTTGGAATGTGTGTAGGAAATCTATGCTCGATGATTAGGAAATCGGAGTGATGCGAGCTTGGGTAGAAAATCCCGTACTATCAACCTGGTTTGACCTTAGGATGGGGTCAGTGTTGATATTATTGTTTGGGAACTATGATTCCAATACTGACGAAAAGACATAGCCTAGCGGTTAGGCAGACGTCCGAGTGTGAAGTGGTAGGATTTGTGGAGGCACCACTCGCAAGCTCGGTTGACATGCATGTATATCAAGGACGCTTGAATACGTGCACGATCCGACTCGAGTGGTGATGTCGGATTCGCTATCACAAGGCTTGGCTGAAATGCATGTATTTTGGAGACGCCTGGAATATGTGCACGATCCAACCAAGTGATACGTTGAATCAAGTGAGACTTGAGGAATGGAAAAGTGTTGAGGATTTTGAAATAGAGATTCGAAGAAAAGATTGAGGGTAGCGCGAGCGTGGCTCGGATTGAGGAAACGCATAGGCGTAGCGTATGCGAGAGTTCTTGAATGTTGAGTAAAGTGATAAGTCAATAAGTAAGTACTCAGTAAGTCTCGAGGACGAGACTTGTTCTGAGTGGTGTATGTTGTAGTGCCCCGTCCCGCTCAGTCAATCGGAGGAATCGAAATGCCAACGGCGTTCGGACTTGGCCTTGCAACTGCCGTTTGAAGACATCGCTCAGGTGGGGTAGTTTCGGTGAACTTGCCTCATCTTTGCCTTCACATAATAAATTGTGTTTTCAACTTGCACAAGTAGGCTTAATAATAAAAGAGATGAATCCACATAGTTAAGGGAATAATCCCGACGGGTCGAAATGAGTTAGAACATGGAAAAACGTCCCACGGTCGGCTTAGAGTTGGTACACGGCATGCTTTGAAAATGACACTCGGTCCTTCGTCCCGTGGCTTGGGAGAAGGAAAGTTGGTCTTCGACACAAAGTTATGAAATAGCCTAAGTCATAGGCGTCGCCTGCGTGAATGCTTGTTAAAGCATGCACGGTCCCATCGTCCAGGGCTTGGCATAGCCCTGGCTTGCCCAAGAGTTAAGTTGCGTCGCATGACTGCTGGCGTAAGCCTAAGCACCCAAATGACTTGGTCGTCCAAAGATGAGTACGTGCACGGCACATTCCCTCGGAGCAAGGCTCGGCGCAGCCTTTGCTCGATAAGTGTAGGCTTGAGTAAGTTAGGCAAAGTTATGCCGATCGACCTAAGTCGTTCCAAGTGCTGTCCCGCTTATTCTGCGGTTGTCAACTTAAATAGTCCCACGATCCCACGGCCCGTCATATAAAGTATGGCTTGGGCGATAGCGCCGCGTAGAGCGGAATTCGAGTTGAGGCATGTTTGCACGATCCTAGAGTTTTTAAAGACACGGGCCACGATCGATTAGTTGAGTTTTGGAGAGTGTCTAAATAAGTTGTTGTCTTGAGTTAAAAGAAAGGAAGAAAGAAAGAAATGCTCACGACTGGGTCGTTGAGGCAAGAAAGAACAATGCTCGCGACTACGGGTCGTCGAGGCAAGATCTCAGATGTGAGAAATGGCACTAAAAGAGAGGAATGGCACTAAAAGAGATGGTAACACCAGAAGTGAATGACTATGTGAGACGTCAGTTTGAGTCGGTCTTGCATGGTCATGGACAACTTGTCGACAAGGTAGAGTTTTCCCGAATCGGCAACCTGTGGCGCCACGGGACCGATTGCGGCCTAAGGAAACATAAAGGCTCTGGGAGCCAAATAAGCTGAGCCTGGGGCAAAGTATTCGGTGGACGCGGAATAGGGCTAGCTACCCAAAGAAGGTCCATCCTATACTCAGCAAAAAGGAGTCCACTATGGCTCGGGGAGTCAGTGACCAAATCATATAGATGAGTCGGCATAGCGGCAGATCTGCGGGTATGCCCTTGGATTGAGTTGAGTTGTCGAAGGTGTATATAAGTTAGAGTACACATGTTTGGGCTTAAAGAATGGCTACAACATAGACGACGTGCTTCGGCACGAGATGTGGCATTGAGTCTTGAGTTGTCGGCATATAGTTGCATAAGTTGGTTGAGTTGTTTGAGTTTAAGTCAAGGAAACCGCCGCAAGGCAAAGTCGGTTGGTGATCAAATGGCACGAGCCGCGAGGCGGCGATATGGTTGAGTCGTACTGAGTTGCGAGGCACGACACAAAGGAGTTATAGCACGGTCGTAAGGAAATTGGGCACTACCGCGTAGTTGCGTCTCTGATTCTGGCCGAAAGGCAAGCACGACCTGATAGGTTAACGTTGTGGCACGAGAAGTGGTCTAGAGGCAAAGTATGAGTAACGTTGACATTGCAAGCACGGGATGGTTTCGACATACAAATTGCGCCAAGGCGCCGTTCCTAAAACTAAACCTAAGGCAAGAGTAGAAAGACAATCGAAAAGGGATTTAAGCTGCACAAAGTAAATGAACGTGTAGGTTTTGTATGGGTGGGCGAGAAGCTCACTCCACCAGTACAGTGGTACTGACACCCACACAGTGTTTCATGTGCAGGCACAGGTATAGCTCGTGGCGCAGAGTTCGCTTGGATGCGTCGGGGCACGGAGTTCCTTGGCGATTCGAAGCGTGCGGCCGCAAGAAGTGAAGACTTATACGGGACATAATGTATGGACATCGCCTTCCGAAGCTTCCGCTGGATCGACAAATATTGAGAGATGAGAGAGAGAGCAGAGTGAACTTGTAATGAGAGAAAAGTGAGCTTGAGTGAGCTTGAAAGACTTGTAACATTGGCCTTGCGCCCCATTGTAATCTTTGTTTCAATATCAATAAAGATCATCTTTGAATGACTTGTGTTTTGTTCTAAATTCCGCTGCTAATATTCAATGTCTCTGCTCGGGACTTCTGTGCGACGACCCCGTCGCAGCCGCTGAAATCGGCCGTTATGGAACCCGCCTTGCACGAGCGCAATCTAGGCTCGTGCGGCATCACGCCTTAGCGAGGACGATCGCTCCTACGGGAGCGGGGCGTGACACTGTCGGCCCAGTTCTTCTGCCTGTCCTGACCACACGAAGTTGCTCCCTAATCAGCTTCACCTTCTCTGCAGCATCTACGATCATCTCGGGCCCCAATAGTGCTCTCTCACCCACGTCGTCCCAAGATAGTGGGGTACGACATCTCCGCCCGTACAAAGCCTCAAAAGGGGACATCCCGATACTAGCTTGATAGCTGTTGTTGTTGGAGAATTTCATAAGGTGAAGGTGATCCTCCTACGAGCCACCAAAGTCTAGTACGTATGTCCGCAGCATATCCTCGAACGTCTAAATGTTCCGCTCCGACTGCCCATCTGTCTGGGGATGATAGGCCGTGGTGAACTTAAGTGATGTGCCCAAGCTAGCCTGCAGACTGCTCCAAACGTGGGACGTGAACCTGCTGTCACGATCGGAGACGATACTCACTGGAATGCCGTGCAACCTGACGATCTGCTTCACGTACAACTCTGCCAATCTCTCCGTGGATAGTCCCACTTTGAATGGTATAAAATGGGCCGATTTGGTCAACCTTTCAACGATGACCCAAATCGTATGCTTTCCGCCAGGCGAACGTGGAAGACCGATAACAAAATCCATAGTGATATGTTCCTATTTCCACTCGATAATCGGCAACGGCTGAAGTAAACCCCCGGGTCTTTGCCTCTCAGCTTTGACCTGCTGACACACAAGATATCTAGAAACGAAGTGTGCCACCTCATGCTTCATACCGTACCACCATACGTGGGCTCTCATATCCTTGTACATCTTGTTGGCTCCGGGATACAAGGAATACTGAGAACGGTGTGCCTCTTGCATGACATCTTCTCGCAGCTCTCCACTAAGTACACATAATCTCGTCCCATGCCTCAACGAGCCATCCTCTGTAATGGTGAAGTCCTCTAGTAACCCAGTCCATTACTGTGCGATGATACTCCTCAGCTGCTCAACCTGGTGTTGTGCCTCTCGTATCCTGTCCATCAATCCAGACTGAATCTGCATGCCCATCATCTGCATCTCGACTCCAGGAATGACGACTTTAATGCCTAAGCTCTCCAAGTCTGCTAACAAGTGCTGGTCTCTCGTAAAGAACATAGCCACTGGATACCGACTCAAGGCGTCTGCAACTACGTTCGCCTTCCCGGGATAATACTGTAACGAGATGTCGAAATCCTTCATTAATTCCAGCCATCTGCGTTGCCTCATATTCAGCTCCTTCTGCGTGAAAACATACTTCAAGCTTTTATGGTCAGTGAATATTTCCACACGCTCTTCGTACAAGTAGTGTTTCCACAAGTTCAGGGCGAATATAACTGCCGCCAACTCTAGATCGTGGGTAGGATAATTCTTCTCATGTGGTTGCAGCTGTCTGGACGCATATGCTATCACCTTCTTATTCTGCTCTAAAACACACCCCAATCCCTTCCCTGAAGCATCGCTATAGATAGAGAAACCGCCAGAACTGGATGGCAACGTCAATATGGGCGCTGTCGTCAGCCTCTTCTTCAGCTCATCGAACGCAGCCTGGCAGTCCTCTGTCCATATGAACTCCATGTCCTTTCGAGTGAGCCTAGTCATCGGCTCTGCAATCCGAGCAAAGTCCTGTACGAACTTTTGATAGTACCCTGCCAATCCCAAGAAGCTCCGAATCTCAGCCACAGAAGTCGGAGTGGTCCATGACTCAACAACAACAATCTTCTTCGGGTCAACGGATATACCGTCTCCTATCACCACATGACCGAGGAATTCCACATTATCAAGGAAAAACTCATACTTTGAAAGCTTCCCGTAGAGTTTCTCTATCCTGAGGGTCTCCAACACGACCCTCAGATGCTCCTTGTGCTCTTCCGACGACTTCGAGTAAATAAGGATGTTGTCGATGAAGATGTCACGACCCGCACCCTGAAGAGGGGCACGAGCACGTGGTTACGTTCAGCCTACGCCGCAGAATCGGCGGTAGAACGCTGTATATAGGGTCTGTAAATACTACGACTAAAACAGATAAATGTACCTGTACAGTTATATACACTCCGAATGGAGGTGACATAGCAATACCGTCTCAATCATATAATCAAAGCTAAGGTAGATAGCATAAAAAGAGATATGATAGATAAAATAGGAAACGAGTCCAAAATCCACAAGTTAGAGCTAACACAAATATCCAGAGTCTCAGATAAATAAGTATAAAGATACTACAACTGAAAATGTACTAGCTGGCTCGCAGGCCAGACAAACCTAACTAACTAGGCTACTCAGGGTGAGCGAAGTCCAGTGGCTCTACCAATAAGCCACGGTCAAAGTCTAGTCCATCAGACTCAACCCCGTAGTAGGTCGGGCAGTCAGTCTCAGAGTCATCTGTAAAATTTGTCAACGGTATCCTGTCAGGAAAATGAGCAAGTACAAACACCAACAGCAGTTCCATGTGAATTGACAAAAGCTATAAGAGACAGTATAATGAAATACAAGACAAAATCAACTGGAAATACATATCATGATGTGAGTACTGTAAAGGACGATAATGCATATATATATAGGATGACTTGGGAACTATTCGGTAGCCGAGTTACAACCCCTAAACCAAATAAGGACCGGGGCTGTAATCCTTCTCCCTAACAAAACTTAGTCTCCTAAGAAAATAAATATAAAAGGTGCCTTGAATTATTAGTGTATTATGTGATCGGCTTGGGAAGACATGATCAGGCTTTCCATCCGACCGGCTATGTACCATGTATACAATAGAACGATAAGGCTAATCACCATGGAAAGCTATGAACCGTATAGGGTAAGGCTTTACCCATCGTGAGGCGAGGGTATATCTATGAACCATATGTACCATAGAACCATGTGGGAATTTGATCACATAACCACTAATAACTCCCCCATCCCCGAATAGTACAATGGATCTGGACATGACACGTTATGACACGGGATTTCATAAGAGGGTAGCAAATCCCCTTTGAAATCGGTGTCTATACCAATACACTGAAATAAGACAGAATATGTACCAATATACCATGTAACTCTAGGAATAATATCCCATGTCATGATCCAACATATATTAGTCCGTGAACTGTCGTGACTGAAAATCGAGTATAACACTACAACTGAATCGGATATAGCAGATATCAAGACAATGAAAACTATCAGTGAATGTACTCACCTGTGGTCCTGAGCTGATAGGGTGAACAGACGCTCAGAGCGATCACAGACCTAAGATAAGATACTATGAGTCAAACAGGACTGAATACTGAAAAAAGAAGCTAATATAATCCATGAATGCAAATCTAAGTCAAAGCTAGGTCAATCTAGGTCAAACTGAGTCATACTAGGTCATACTGGCTCATACTGGGTCACACTAGGTCACTGGGAGTCAATCCAAGTTAAACTAGGTCGAACGGGGTCAAGGGTTGACTTACAGTTGACTTTTGGTCAAAAAGTCAACTCTGGTCAACTCTGGTCAACACTGAGTCAACCCTGGGTCAAACTAGTCTAATGTTGACTAACAATTGATTTTCAGTCAACTGGTCAACACTGGTTTGGTTTCGGTCAAATCGGGTCGCTTAAAGGCTAAGTTTGACTCTTGGTTGACTTTTGTTGACTTTTGGTCAAAAAGGTCAACCGACGTCAAAACTAGTCTTAGAGTACCATATTTGATCATTACCAACCACGGGAATCAAGTTCTAACTCTATCTTAGGCTTCTAACACAATTACCCTATTCCTAGGCAAAACTAGCGTTTATCCTTCCAAGGTAAATCCCGATACCTTGCCCAATCCAAGGAAACACCGTAAATATCCATGGTACTAGCCTAGGCTCCTTAGTGTAGCTAGATATCAACCTATCTAAGGTTTACCTACCAAAAAATTTGGGTATCCTAGGTATCTAGGCCATCTTATGACACATGCTAACCATTTACCCATTACCTTACCTATATCATGAATTTTACCCTTAACACTATCACACTCCCATACCACTCACTCACACACAACACTCACATGATATTTCTCACTCTCATAGGCTTCTCCTATAGGTTTCCTACTAGTTTAGCTATAGGATATACTATAGGCACTCACAAACACACTCACAAATGGCTCACACACACACACAACCTCACAACACTCACACACACATAGGTAAATACATGGGCTTATTTGTGAGGTAAGTGGGGGCTGATTTTGGAGGACTAATATGACTAATTTTTAGGGGAAAGAGGACAGCCATCTAGTGGTGTATAGGTGGACAAATGATGGGGTTTAAGGGGATGTGCAAGTGGGGAAAAGTAGACTGTTATAGGGCTCAATTATGTGGACTGTTTTGTGGCAATATTGGACAGCCATGGGCTATTTTTGTGGACTGTTAGGACAGCAATAAGGGGCAGGTTTGGGACAGCCATTGAGGGGTATTTGGTGGTGGTGTTTGGGAGTAACAAGGGGCTGTTTTTGTAGTGATTTTGGACAGAATTTGGGGGAAAATGTGGGGCTGTCATGGGGGAAATTTTTGGACTGTTTGGGACAGCAGGTAGGGGGCTCTCCCTCCCTACAAATCACCCACAAACACCTCACAATCCCCTCTCAATCTCTCCTCTATCTCACCCACAAACTCACACACAAATACACATAGTCTTACACTCATAACATCAAACACATATCCCTCATTCCCCTCTCTACCAACACAACATACACACACACACACCCCCCAAGCCAAGCTTGGCCGAAACCTGTCAAGCCCCTCTCCAACCAACACAAACACACACACACACAACCATATATATATCCCATATATAACCATATATATATACCACTATATATATATAGCCTTATATATATATATATATATTTTTTATATATATATATATATATATATATATATATATATATATATATATATATATATATAGATTATAGGAAATGATACATTAAGAGAATCCATTCAAAATACAAGCAAAATCTGGAATAATAGAGAACAAACCCAAAATCAATGCACAAACTAATATGCATGTGTCCAATAGGAGATTTTTCCTATTAGGACACAATCCTACATGTTGGACACCCCTAAAAATATCCAAAAGGACACAAAATGGTCTCTAATGGAGACACAACCATGGGACACATTCCTATGGGTTCCTAACCATTCTAAATGAAAGGAAAAACTAATTTGGAGAAGGGATTACCTAGCTTTGGAGAAGGAACAATGGTGAGCTTTCAAAAGTGGATGGAACCTTTGGAGAAGAAGAAGAAGAAGTGGATGAGAATAAAAGGAAATGGTTTTCTCTCTCCTCCCCACCCCTACACTATGTGGCCGGCCAAGCATGCCCAAACCCCCTTTTTGGTATTTACAAATTTGCCCTCCTATTTGTTCTATTAGTTCTACACAAGGTTGCTTAGGGTTTGGGGGTTAAAAATGTAAATCTAGTGTTCTAATTAGGTCTAACCTAATCCATGGAGTCATGAAAAATCCCTCTAACTTTTGATGGTAATATTGTGGGCTATGGCTAGCTAGTGTCTGGGCTCGCTAAGGTCAAAACTACCCCGGGTCCCCGAAACAAGTCAAAACAAGTCGGAATGAGTTAAAATTCGAACCCGATTCAAATAACCCCAAAATAATACAATTAATAAATAAATAATTCCAAAATAATTTTTAAAGTGGAAAATTACAAAAATACCCCTGTTTCTGGAAACTGGGGTGACAAATCTATCCACCTTAAAAAAATTTCGTCCTCGAAATTTAAAACCAAACAATAGTAAAATCTCAGATTCACAAGTCATGGCTAAAATTTTAAAATAATTAAAATCTTAAAAATCAAAACAGGAATTAAATGATTAAATTTATAAAATTTAAAATTACTCTCAAATATAAGTCTATCCACCTTAAAAGAATCATCCAAAAACTTAAAAGAAGCAACACAAAAAATTTATGCAATTTGATAATCGTATGCGTCTGTCCAATAATCATGATACTCAGAATCTCCGTCATGCCAGTGAGCAAGGCTACGATAATCACAGAGTCCTCAACTACGATACATACCTCTAGAATTATGGTATTTAAAAATTTTGCATTACCGCTAGCTTGGCAGCGAAAATCTTAAATTTCCACACCCGAGAGATACGTCCATAGTCTGACTATATGTCCTCACTCTGCCTGCTAGCATGACCCTAGAGGATTCTAAAATCTCATAATCGAGGCGACCTAGCCCATACGACTTATCTCAAAAGGAATTTACATCACAAGTACAATTTCATCAAACGATCAAGGAACAGATAGAATCACTTTTAAGACAGTTTACGAAGGCAAATGCGGAAAGGAGATTCAAAAGATCGGAACCTGCTATATGCTCTACTACTGCCTGAGTGGGCTCAACTGTCATGGCGAATGCACGCCCCTGCTGGCCTCCTATAGCCTGCTGCACTCTGTCCTTGCCTGCCTGTCTGGCTGCACGGACCGCACAGTCCTTTACCTGGTGGTCTGGAGCTCCACAGAATAAACAGACTCCCAGCTTCATCCTGCAAGCCTCCCGGGTGTGCCCCATCTTCTTGCAGAAGGCACATTGGATGGCCTGTCTCTGGTCCTGTCCTTAGTGCTGCTGGGCACGCGTCAGTGCCTGCTGAAACTGCAACTGAGGCTGCTGCTGCTAAAACTGCCTCTGCTGGAAATATGGGCGCTTCGCTGGCCCTGCACTCGAACTAGCTCCAAGAGCGTCACTGCTCCTCTTCGGCTTGAGGCCGAAGTCCTCCTCTACAATCTGAGCCTCCATAAGGATCTGCTCGAACGTCGCGTCTCGTCGCCCAGATGTACGAGTGCGCACTGCATGTACAAGACCCCTCCGAAACTTTTGGGCCTTGTACCCCTCATCCTGGACCAAACTAGGTACGAACTGCTCAGGCGAAAGAACTCCGCTGCATACTCGTCTACCGACGAGTTCCCCTGCACCAGACTGGCAAACTGCCCCTCCAAAGCTGTCAAGGCTACATCTGGGTAGAACTTTTCCTTAAAGAGCTTCCTGAAGTCCTCCCAAGATATACCTCTCACTGACGCACGCGGATCCGTACGGTACCAAGTCAGCACTATATCGAAGAACTGGCTCGCTGCAGACGTCACCCACAGACCTCTCGGGACCTCTGCCAACTCCAGACTCCGCTGGACATCCTCTAGCCAGTCGTCCGTGTATAGGATACCCTCGGTACCCTTGAACTCCCACGAGTTCATCTTCTTGAAGTGGAGGTGTGTACCGGGCCTCCCCTGACCCTGCTGCTGATCTGGTGCTGCCTGAACTGTAGCCTGTGCACCTCTCTCCACTGCTGCCATAGCTAGCTGATGCGAGTTCTCCATGGTCTGTCGCAGCACCTCTGCCTGACGGTGCTGTGCCTCTGCCTGTGCTCTCTGCGTCTGTAGCATCTGCTGCAGAAGGGCCATCATCCTCTGAGTGTCTGTCGGCAACAGAGACGGCGATGGAAGATCAGGAATCACCATAGACGGTCCCGCTGCTGGAGGTGGAAGACCTCCTAAAACCGTCGCTGCCGCTCCCGCCTGAAGGACAGGGACTGATATGGCAGCTCCCTGAACTACAGCTCCCCCAGCTGGAGGTGGAAGACCTCTGGGAACTGCCGCTGCTACTCCTGTCTGAAGGGCAGGGGCTGAGGCTACTGCTCTCTCGACTGCTACTCCCGTAGCCGGAGGTAGAAGACCTCCCGGATCTGACCTCTCTGGAACTGTACTCGGCCCTGCTGCCTGAGAACGAGTTACCGTCATCCTGAAGATGAATTGAACCCAAGAGATCAATATGGCACAAGATAAGATATTATCAAAGGAGGACAATTGAATTCAAATGCAAGAAGGGTTGTCATGGTAATCAAAAGATCAGAGTTTTCCTAAAAATGTGATTGAGTAACTCCTACCATACCCTAGATCCTACGTCCTAGTCGCAGGCTCGTAATTAGCACTCTAAGTCGAGCACCATTACGAGATCGCACTAATTGCGACACTGACCTGCATGGGCCACCACAAAAATGTGTCACGACCCGCACCCTGAAGAGGGGCATGAGCACGTGGTTACGTCCAGCCTACGCCGCAGAATCGGCGGTAGAACGCTGTATATAGGGTCTGTAATTACTACGACTAAAACAGATAAATGTACCTGTACAGTTATATACACTCCGAATGGAGGTGATATAGCAATACCGTCTCAATCACATAATCAAAGCTAAGGTAGATAGCATGAAAAGAGATATGATAGATAAAATGGAAAACGAGTCCAAAATCCATAAGCCAGAGCTAACACAAATATCCAGAGTCTCAGATAAATAAGTATAAAGATACTACAACTGAAAATGTACTAGCTGGCTCGCAGGCCAGGCAAACCTAACTAACTAGGCTACTCAGGATGAGCGAAGTCCAGTGGCTCTACCAATAAGCCACGGTCTAAGTCTAGTCCATCAGACTCAACCCCGTAGTTGGTCGGGCAGTCAGTCTCAGAGTCATCTGTAAAATTTGTCAACGGTATCCTGTCAGGAAAATGAGCAAGTACAAACACCAACAGCAGTTCTATGTGAATTAACAAAAGCTATAAGAGACAGTATAATGAAATACAAGACAAAATCAACTGGAAATACATATCATGATGTGAGTACTGTAAAGGACGATAATACATATATATATAGGATGACTTGGGAACTATTCGGAAGCCGAGTTACAACCCATAAACCAAACAAAGACCTGGGCTGTAACCCTTCTCCCGAACAGAACTTAGTCTCCTAAGAAAATAAATATAAAAGGTGCCTTGAATTATTAGTGTGTTATGTGATCGGCTTGGGAATACATGATCAGGCTTTCCATCCGACCGGCTATGTACCATGTATACAATAGAACGATAAGGCCAGTCACCATGGAAAGCTATGAACCGTATAGGGTAAGGCTTTACCCGTCGTGAGGCGAGGGTATAGCTATGAACCATATGTACCATAGAACCATGTGGGAATTTGATCACACAACCACTAATAACTCCTCCATCCCCGAATAGTAAAATGGATCTGGACATGACACGTTATGACACGGGATTCCATAAGAGGGTAGCAAGTCCCCTTTGAAATCGGTGTCTATACCAATACACTGAAATAAGACAGAATATGTACCAATATACCATGTAACTCTAGGAATAACATCCCATGTCATGATCCAACATATACTAGTCCGTGAACTGTCGTGACTGGAAATCGAGTATAACACTACAACTGAATCGGATATAGCAGATATCAAGACAATGAAAACTATCAGTGAATGTACTCGCCTGTGGTCCTGAGCTGATAGGGTGAACAGACGCTCAGAGCGATCACAGACCTAAGATAAGATACTATGAGTCAAACAAGACTGAATACTGAAAAAAGAAGCTAATATAATCCATGAATGCAAATCTAAGTCAAAACTAGGTCAATCTAGGTCAAACTGAGTCATACTAGGTCATACTGGCTCATACTGGGTCACACTAGGTCACTGGGAGTCAATCCAAGTTAAACTAGGTCGAACGGGGTCAAGGGTTGACTTACAGTTGACTTTTGGTCAAAAAGTTAACTCTGGTCAACTCTGGTCAACACTGAGTCAACCCTGGGTCAAACTAGTCTAATGTTGACTAACAATTGATTTTCAGTCAACTGGTCAACACTGGTTTGGTTTCGGTCAAATCGGGTCGCTTAAAGGCTAAGTTTGACTCTCGGTTGACTTTTGTTGACTTTTGGTCAAAAAGATCAACCGACGTCAAAACTAGTCTTAGAGTACCATATTTGATCATTACCAACCACGGGAATCAAGTTCTAACTCTATCTTAGGCTTCTAACGTAATTACCCTATTACTAGGCAAAACTAGCATTTATCCTTCCAAGGTAAATCCCGATACCTTGCCCAACCCAAAGAAACCCCGTAAATACCCATGGTACTAGCCTAGGCTCCTTAGAGTAGCTAGCTATCAACCTATCTAAGGTTTACCTACCAAGAAATTTGGGTATCCTAGGTATCTAGGCCATCTTATGACACATGCTAACCATTTACCCATTACCTTACCTATATCATGAATTTTACCCTTAACACTATCACACTCCCATACCACTCACTCACACACAACACTCACATGATATTTCTCACTCTTATAGGCTTCTCCTATAGGTTTCCTACTAGTTTAGCTATAGGATATACTATAGGCACTCACAAACACACTCACAAATGGCTCACACACACACACAACCTCACAACACTCACACACACATAGGTAAATACATGGGCTGATTTGTGAGGTAAGTGGGGGCTGATTTTGGAGGACTAATAGGACTGATTTTTAGGGGAAAGAGGACAGCCATCTAGTGGTGTATAGGTGGACAAATGATGCGGTTTAAGGGGATGTGCAAGTGGGGAAAAGTGGACTGTTATAGGGCTCAATTATGTGGACTGTTTTGTGGCAATATTGGACAGCCATGGGCTGTTTTTATGGACTGTTAGGACAGCAATAAGGGGCAGGTTTGGGACAGCCATTGAGGGGTATTTGGTGGTGGTGTTTGGGAGTAACAAGGGGCTGTTTTTTTAGTGATTTTGGACAGAATTTGGGGGAAAATGTGGGGCTGTCATGGGGGAAATTTTTGGACTGTTTGGGACAGCAGGTAGGGGGCTCTCCCTCCCTACAAATCACCCACAAACACCTCACAATCCCCTCTCAATCTCTCCTCTATCTCACCCACAAACTCACACACAAATACACATAGTCTTACACTCATAACATCAAACACCTATCCCTCATTCCCCTCTCTACCAACACAACATACACACACACACACCCCAAGCCAAGCTTGCCGAAACCTGTCAAGCCCCTCTCCAACCAACACAAACACACACACACACAACCATATATATATATCCCATATATAACCATATATATATACCACTATATATATATAACCTTATATATATATATATATTCAAATAGATTATAGGAAATGATACATTAAGAGAATCCATTCTAAATACAAGCAAAATCTGGAATAATAGAGAACAAACCCAAAATCAATGCACAAACTAATATACATGTGTCCAATAGGGGATTTTTCCTATTAGGACACAATCCTACATGTTGGACACCCCTAAAAATATCCAAAAGGACACAAAATGGTCTCTAATGGAGACACAACCATGGGACACATTCCTATGGGTTCCTAACCATTCTAAATGAAAGGAAAAACTAATTTGGAGAAGGAATTACCTAGCTTTGGAGAAGGAACAATGATGAGCTTTCAAAAGTGGATGGAACCTTTGGAGAAGAAGAAGAAGAAGTGGATGAGAATAAAAGGAAATGGTTTTCTCTCTCCTCCCCACCCCTACACTATGTGGCCGGCCAAGCATGCCCAAACCCCCTTTTTGGTATTTACAATTTAGCCCTCCTATTTGTTCTATTAGCTCTACACAAGGTTGCTTAGGGTTTGGGGGTTAAAAATGTAAATCTAGTGTTCTAATTAGGTCTAACCTAATCCATGGAGTCATGACAAATTCCTCTAACTTTTGATGGTAATATTGTGGGCCATGGCTACCTAGTGTCTGGGCCCGCTAAGGTCAAAACTACCCCGGGTCCCCGAAACAAGTCAAAACAAGTCGGAATGAGTTGAAATTCGAACCCGATTCAAATAACCCCAAAATAATACAATTAATAAATAAATAATTCCAAAATAATTTTAAAGTAGAAAATTACAAAAATACCCCTGTTTCTGGAAACTGGGGGTGATAGAAGACCACCACGAACTTGTCAAGATATGGGTGGAATACCTTGTACATCAAATCCATGAAGACCGTCGGGACATTGGTCAACCCAAACGATATCACCATAAATTCGTACTGGCCGTACTTTGTCTGGAAAGCTGTCTTCGGGATATCCTCCTTCTTTACTTTCACTTGGTGGTACCCCGACCTCAAGTCGATCTTCGAGAATACTCGTGCACCACTCAACTGATCGAAAAGATCGTCAATTCTGGGTAGCGGGTATTTGTTCTTAATCGTCTTGCTATTCAAGGTCCGGTAGTCGATACACATACGCACCGTTCCGTCCTTCTTTGGCACAAACAACACCGGTGCACCCCAAGGCGACGAACTCGATCTAATAAACCCTTTCTTCGATAGTCCGTCGATCTGCTTCTTTAGTTCCACGGCCTCCTTGTTGTTGATTCTATATATTTGCTGCGACTCTGGCTCCGTACCTAGTACAAGATCAATAGAAAACTTAACGTCTCTGTCTGGCGGCAGCTCCGGTAGCTCATCGAGAAAAATGTCGAGAAACTTCGTGATGATAGGATGGGGTAACTCCTTCTCTGCCACCATGGCCCCACAAAGAGCGTCGCCACGCTGCTCTACTGCTCCTCTAGCGAACTCGAACACGGTCTCCCTAGGCGAACTAAACACAACACATCCGCGATGAAAATTAATGCTGGCAAAATGTTTACTCAACCAGTCCATGTCGAGCACTATATCAAAGATCGGGAGTGGCATTATGAGTAAACTAGTGCGCATTTCCCAGCCCCCTATGGTAATGCGACAACCGACGCAAACATCCTTCACCAAGATGATGCCTCCGCCAGTCGAGATTTTATAAGTGCAGTCTAAAGGCTCAGATACAATACTATGTCTAAAGATAAAAGTCGCAGATATAAAGCTGTGACTGGCCCCAGAATCGAATAAAGCAACAGCTAAAAAAGACTCATGGAGAACAGAACCTGCTATCACATCAGAAGATGCTAGTGTCTCCTCGACCACCATGGCATAAGCTCTGCCCTGCTGCTGGTGCTGGACGAAGTGCTGCTGCTGTGTGGACAGGGGTCCCCTCTGCTGTTGGGGTATCGTGGGCCTCGTCGATGCTCCTGGGGCAGGTGCTGTCCTCTGTGCTGTATGAATCTGTGCCGTCGTATACTCCCCTATCTGATGTGCGCTCGAACCGCAGAATAAGCATACTCCAAGCCGTCTCCTGCATACCTCCCATGAATGTCCGGGCTTCTTGTAGTAGTTGTAAGGTCCAAGTTGTTGTCTTTGTTGGTTCTGCTGAATAGTAGGGGCTCTGGCTGGAGGCTGGTACTGCTACTGGGAACGGGGCTGTGTCTGCTGCGGTTGTGTCGCGGCCTTCCCTGAAGCATTGGACCGCTTTGTCGATCCTGACTGGATGGTGCCCCCTCCGTATGCATCTCTATCTCTCTTCTGCTTGCGCTTCATCTCCTTCTCTACATCTTGTGCAACCTTCAAGATCCTCTCATATGTGGTGGCTTGGCTGGTGGCAATGGCTATACGAATCTCATGTGATAGCCCCTTTCTGAACTTCTTGGCCTTGGTTGCAGGGGTCATGGCATCTACGAAGCGGCTGAGGCGGGAGAATGCGGAGTACTTGTCGATGAAGAGATTGCCCTGCTCCAGGCTCTCTAACTCTTCTCTGGCCGCGTCGGGGTAGAACTTTGTCTTGAACAGCTCCTTGAATTCTTTCCAAGTCACATCTGGCACGGTGAATCGAGGCTCGTCCCTATACCACATGCAGGCGATGTCATATAGCTGCATACTAGCCGTCTCGACCTTTTTGTCTTCGGGGATTCGAGCCATCCGGAGGTTGCGGTCCACGTTCTCCAATCAGTCGTTGGCGTAGCGTATCCCTTCCGTTCCTTTGAATTCCCTGGGCCTAAGGTCCATGAAATTCTTGGAAGTTTCGAGGCACAGTGGGGGAGCATCCCTAGTCTGAAGAGCCTCCCTCAGGGTAACACGGAGACGTCAGCCTGTCGCGTCTGGAAAGTGTTGAGCTACAGGAAAATCCCAAGGAGCGTGGCGTTGTCCAGTGTAGGTGCTGGAGGTAGAACTGGTGCTGGATGCTGAAGGGGTGCTGGCCGATGGAAGGGTGCTAACTGCTGGTAAGGTTTAGGCTGCTGGAAAGGTGCAGGCTGCTGAAAAGGTACAGGCTGCTGGTAAGGTGCAGGCTGCTGAAAAGGTGCTGGTGGAGGAAATTGTGCTGGTGGTGGAGTCGACGGAGGGAACTGGGGAGGTGGTGGAATGTCATCACGACGAAATCTCGAAGTCTGCGGCTGGGGCGTCTCGCCTAGGTAGGTGGAGCGGCCTCCGTGGGTCGGTGGGGTTCCATTCGTGGAAGACCCGCCAACATTTGCTAGGGTGTTCAAGTGAGCGATGTTCCTGCCTTGAGAATCCATCTGACTGACGCAAAAGAAAAATCGTTAGTTGGTATGAAGATTCAAACATGATGCAAATCAAAGGAATAATTGAGATCAAATGTGGAATTTCAATAACGATTTTAGACATGTGGAGATGGTCCTTAAAATCTACTCCTACTCGCAGGCCTGTAGTAGTATATCTAAGTTGAGTACTACCACAAGTTTTGCTGTTTTTGCGAAAATTGACCTGCATGGGCCACCATAAAAACGTGTCACGACCCTCACCCAATATTTGGGTATGAGCCGTGGGTACGTCCATCCTACGCCGCAGTATCGACGGTAGAACGCTGTCTAGTCATCTCCACAATTTATCAAATATAACCACGCAGTTTATAGATTTCCATAACACAACCAAAGTCCACATCCAGTCCACAATAGCAAGATGTACACAATAATTGCAGTGAGAATAAAGATAATGAATGATATGAATAGCCTCCAAGGTAGAGACCAAAATAAGATAGATAAAATAATCTCAAGAGAACAAAAATGTACCAAAAGGATGTCCACTACTCCACTCTCATAATCAACAAATAAAATGAAATACAATAAAGAAAGAGTTTCTGTGAGCAACTGTCACGACCCGCACCCTGATTAGGGGCACGAGAAGTGGGTACGTCCAGCCTACGCCGCAGCATCGGCGGTAGAACGCTGTCTAGGTCATCTAGAAGTACTACGACTAAACAGATAAAGGTACCTGTACAGTATATACACTCTGAATGGAGGTGACATAGCAATACAGTCTCAATCACAAATGTAAAACTAAGGTAGATAGCATGGAAAGGAAATATGATAGATGAAGCAGGAAATAAGTTCGAGATCCACACAAGTCCAAAACTAAACATAACATCACAGAATAATATATAATACTACATTCTAAAATCCAAAGCTGGATCGCAGTCCAGTCAAGCCTAACAAGTGCTAACTACTCAGGGAGTATAAAATCTAGTAGCCAATCTATCAGGCCATTGTCCTGGCCTGAGTCTCCATCTGTCTCAGAAACATCTGTAAAATTTGTCAACGGTATCCTGTCAGGAAAATGAGCAAGTACAAACACCAACAGCAGTTCCATGTGAATTGACAAATACTATAAGAGACAGTATAATGAAATACAAGACAAAGATATAGGCGACTTGGAAACCATTTGAAAGCCGAGTTACAACCCTTAAACCAAACAAAGGCCGGGGTTGTAACCCTTCTTTCAAACAGGACTTAGTCTCAAATCATGGTACAGTATAAAGGCAGGTAGCGCATGTGAGTAAATAAAATCATAGCATGGTGAGAAGTACAGAAAGTAAAACCGAACTGGAATATAAGATACGACAATAAATATAAAATGTGATTTGAATTATTAGAGCGATATGTGATCGGCTAGGGAGTCAGGGTAGGGTTATCCACTTGGCCCGACAATCACAGAAAAATCTCTAGAAAGGGTCATGCCGGCCAACCTGGATAACCCGGCAAGGGGTGTCTGCTACACCCTACGTGAGGTGAGGGTGGCGCTAGCAAAATAGTGTCAGGGAGGCTTTGATCACATAACCCCTAATAATTCCCCTATCCCCGAATAGTATCATGGATCCGGACATGGCACGTCATGACACGGATTCAAAAGCAGGTAATCAGCCCACTCCCAAATCAATGTCTATATAAGTACATGAAACATAGATATCACACACCAATATACCAAGGAAAATCCGAGAATAACATCTCATGACAGGATCCGACGTATACTAGTCCGTGAACTATCATGTCGAGAATCAAGTAAGGCACTACAACTGAATCGGATATAGTAGATATCAAGACAATAAAAACTATCAGTGAATGTACTCGCCTGTGGTCCTGAGCTGATAAGGTGAACAGACGCTCAGAGTAATCACAGACCTATAAAGATGAGATACTACAAGTCAAAACATGGTTTAATAATGAAAGGAAAGCTAATCTAATCATGATATGCAAGTCTAAGTCAAAACTAGGTCAAACTAAGTTACACCAAGCTAAACTAGGTCACACTAGTACAACCAAGGTCAAACAAGGTCACAGGAAGTCAATCCAAGTCAAACTAGGTCAATTTGGGTCAAGATTGACTTACAGTTGACTTTTGGTCAAAAAGTCAACTCTGGTCAACTCTGGTCAACACCGAGTCAACCCTAAGTCAAACAAGTCAAATATTGACCAACAGTTGACTTTTGTCAATTGGTCAACTCTAGTTTGGATTTGGTGAAATCTAGACAAAGTATTGACTCACGGTTGACTTTTGGGTAAAAAGTCAACTCTGGGTCAACCTAGCCAAAATCGGCTCAAATATAATATTTGTGGGGTGTACCCAACATGCCACCCAAGTTTCAAGTCAATCCGACTACCCGAACTCCAATTCATTCTCAAAATCCTATTCTTCTCCTCATTCTCCTTCTCATTCTCCTTCCTATTCTCCTCCTCATTCTCCTTCCCATTCTCCTTCCTATTCTCCTCCTCATTCTCCTCCCCATTCTCCTTCCTATTCTCCTCCTCATTCTCCTTCCCATTCTCCTTCCTATTCTCCTCCTCATTCTCCGTCCCATTCTCCTCCTCATTCTCCGTCCCATTCTCCGTCTCATTCTCCGTCCCATTCTCCTCCTCATTCTCCGTCCCATTCTCCGTCCCATTCTCCTCCTCATTCTCCTCCTCATTCTCCTTCCCATTCTCCGTCCCATTCTCCTCCTCATTCTCCTTCCCATTCTCCGTCCCATTCTCCGTCCCATTCTCCTCCTCATTCTCCTTTCCATTCTCCGTCCCATTCTCCGTCCCATTCTCCTCCTCATTCTCCTTCCCATTCTCCTTCCCATATACAAATACACACACACACACACACACACACACACACACACACACACACACACACACACACATATATATATATATATATATATATATATATATATATATATATATATATATATATATATATATACATATCTGGACACTCACACACACACATACTTACAGACAAATACACAAACCTATACACGTGTATATATATATATATATAGTAACACATATATATATCCATATATATACATATACATATATATAACTAATATGATACAATATGATACATTGAAAATACCTTCTCTAAATAATATAAAATCTGGAATTTAAATGTCTAATAATTAATCACACAATATATATTAAAAACAAGAGTCCAATAGGAATTTTCTACTAGGACACAAACCTACACATAGGACACTCCTAAAAGTCTCCAAAAGGACACGAAACGGACACAAATGGAGACACAACCATGGGGGTTATTCCTACGGGTTCAAAATATTCCTATATGCATGTAGGGGTGGATTAGAGGAGAGATTATACCTTCCGGGAGAGAGATTCAAATAAAAAAGCTTTCCGACTCGACACCGACACGTAGAGATTCCAAAAGGACACGAACGAGCTCCGAATCCTCCCAAACTTGGCTAGCTCCTTCCTTGAGTAGAAGAGAAAAGAAGAATATTTGGTGGAAGAAATGGTGGATTTGGAGATGAAATCAATAGAGTTGCTCTCTAGAAATTTGGGGAAGAACAAGAGAGAGAAAGTTGTAGATAGAAATGAAATTGAGAGAGAGAGGTTGCTTTGGAGTGAAGCAAAGGAGAGGGGGTGCTCCATACATAGCTGGCCACATCCTAGAGGGTTGGGGGCACTTGACAATTTACCAAAATGCCCTCCAAGTCAAGAAATGAGTGGTTTAAGTTGGGGTCAAAATGGTAACTTGAAAACTCCTAATTTCAAGTTCTAAATCTAATTCTAATCCCTAATTCCACTAAAATCAAATGGGATTAGTCAAATATAAATATCTGGATTTGGTCATGACAAGTTGGTCGGTTCCAGTTGGGTCCCGATCAGAGTCTAAGCTACCCCGGGTCCCCGATACAAGTCGGAATGAGCTGAAATTCGAACCCGACTCAAATAACCCCAAAACAATATCATAATTAATAAAATAAATTTCAAAAGTACAAAATGACAAAAATACTCCTGTTTCTAAAAACTGGGGGCGACAAATCTATCCACCTTAAAAAAATTTCGTCCTCGAAATTAAAACAAAGCAATCACAGAAAAATACACGCAGAAAACAATCCCTCTCGAATACTTCCAAAGAAAAAAAAATTTCAGCAAAATAAAAATCTCTTTAGACACAACAACACTTGCAAATAAAAACTGTTACGTGTCCGACACGGACACGAAACCATCACAAAATCTCACCTATCAAAAGCCAAATCAACAATCACCAATGCAAAATATCAAAATAAATCAAAGAGGTCCAATGACCAAAATACCCTTGGGCCAGAAATGATACTGAAAATATCCTAATCACATGGTTAGGCTCTAGGTCAAACAGTCTCTAAGATTTCACTAGCAAAATATTAAAATCACAAATCATGGCTTAAAAATTTAAAATAATTAAAATCTCCAAAATCAAAGCATGAATTTAAATGACTAAAATTATAAAATTTAAAATTACTCTTAAATAGAAACTGGGTGCGATAAGTCTATCCACCTTAAAAAAATTATCCTCAAAATTTTAAAACAAGTAAACACAAAAATCATGCAATCGATAATCGTATACGTCTGTCCAATCATCATGATACTCAGAATCTCCGTCATGCCAGTGAGCAAGGCTACGATAATCACAGAGTCCTCAACTACGGTACATACCTCTATTATTATGGTATTTAAAATTTTTGCATTACCGCTAGCTTGGCAGCGAAAACCTTAAATTTTCACACCCGAGAAATACGTCCATAGTCCGACTATATGTCCTCACTCTGCCTGCTAGCATGACCCTAGAGGATTCTAAAATCTCATAATCAAGGTGACCTAGCCCATACGACTTATCTCAGAAGAAAATCACATCACAGAACAATTTTATCAAATCGATCAAGAACAGATAGAATCGAATTTCAAACAGTTTATAATTAAGGAAGCAAATGCGAAAATGAGATCGAAAGATTGGAACCTGCACTCTGCTCTGCTACTGCCTGAGTGGGCTCAACTGTCATGGCGAAAGCTCGCCCCTGCTGGCCTCCTCTAGCCTGCCGAACTCTGTCCTGGCCTGCCTGTCTGGCTGCACGGGCAGCACAGTTCTTCATCTGGTGGTCTGGAGCTCCACAGAATAAACAAACTCCTAGCTTCATCCTACAAGCATCCCGGGTGTGCCCCATTTTCTTGCAGAAAGCACACTGGATGGCCTGCCTCTTGCCCTGACCCTGCTGCTGGTCGTCACGTGCTGGTGTCTGATGTACTCTGTCCTGGTCTTTTCGGATTCCACTAGCGTGGCAATCCTTCAGCTGGTGATCGGGTGCCCCACAGTATAGGCAGACGCCCAACCTCTTCCTACAAGCCTCTCTAGTGTGCCCTGGCCTCCTGCAGAAAGCGCACCGAGTAGCCTGCCTCTGGCCTGGTCCCTGGTGCTGAACTGGAGTATCCTGAACTGTACTCGGTACAACCCTCTTAAGTGCTGCCATCGCCAGCTGATGAGAGTTCTCCATGCTTCGTCGTAACAGATCTGTCTACGTGCTCTGAGTCTACAATATTCGCTGCAGGAGGGCCATCATCTCCTGAGTATCTGTCGGTAGGGGAGGCGGCGGTGGAAGAATATCAGGAACGATCATGGACGGTCCCGCTGCTGGAGGTGGAAGACCTCCTGAAACCGTCGCTGCTGCTCTCGTCTGAAGGGCAGGAACTGAGGTGGAAGCTCCCTGAACTGCAGCTCCCTCTGCTGAAGGTGGAAGACCTCCGGAAAATGCCGCTGCTACCCCTGCCGGAAGGGCAGGAACTGAGGCCACTGCTCTCTCGACTGCTGCTCCCGTAGCCGGAGGTGGAAGACCTCCCGGATCTGACCTCTCTGGAACTGTACTGGGCCCTGCTGCCTGAGAACGAGTCACCGTCATCCTGAAGATGAATTGAACCCAAGAGATCAATATGGCACAAGATAAGATATTATCAAAGGAGGACAATTGAATTCAAATACAAGAAGAATTGTCATGATAATCAAAAGATCAGAATTTTCCTAAAATGTGATTGAGTAACTCCTATCATATCCTAGATCCTATGTCCTAGTCGCAGGCTCGTAATTAGTACTCTAAGTCGAGCACCATTACGAGATCGCACTAATTGCGACACTGACCTGCATGGGCCGCCACAAAAATGTGTCACGACCCGCACCCTGAAGAGGGGCACGAGTACGTGGTTACGTCCAGCCTACGCCGCGGCATCGGCGGTAGAACGCTGTCTAGGTCATCTAGAAATACTACGACTAAACAGATAAAGGTACCTATACAGTATATACACTCCGAATGGAGGTGACATAGCAATACAGTCTCAATCACAAATATAAAACTAAGGTAGATAGCATGGAAAGGAAATATGATAGATGAAGCAGGAAATAAGTTCGAGATCCACACAAGTCCAAAACTAAATATAACATCACAGAATAATATATAATACTACATTCTAAAATCCAAAGCTGGATCGTAGTCCAGTCAAGCCTAACAAGTGCTAACTACTCAGGGAGTATAAAATCTAGTGGCCAATCTATCAGGCCACTGCCCTGGCCTGAGTCTCCATCTGTCTCAGAAACATCTGTAAAATTTGTCAACGGTATCCTGTCAGGAAAATGAGCAAGTACAAACACCAACAGCAGTTCCATGTGAATTGACAAATACTATAAGAGACAGTATAATGAAATACAAGACAAAGATATAGGCGACTTGGGAACCATTTGAAAGCCGAGTTACAATCCTTAAACCAAACAAGGACCGGGATTGTAACCCTTCTTTCAAACAGGACTTAGTCTCAAATCATGGTACAGTATAAAGGCAGGTAGAGCATGTGAGTAAATGAAATCATAGCATGGTGAGAAGTACAGAAAGTAAAACTGAACTGGAATATAAGATACGACAATAAATATAAAATGTGATTTGAATTATTAGAGCGATATGTGATCGGCTAGGGAGTCAGGATAGGATTATCCACTTGGCCCGACAATCACAGAAAAATCTCTGGAAATGGTCATGCCGGCCAACCTGGATAACCCGGCAAGGGGTGTCTGCTACACCCTACGTGAGGTGAGGGTGGCGCTAGCAAAATAGTGTCAGGGAGGCTTTGATCACATAACCCCTAATAATTTTCCCATCCCCGAATAGTATCATGGATCCGGACATGGCACGTCATGACACGGATTCAAAAGCAGGTGATCAGCCCACTCCCAAATCAATGTCTATATAAGTATATGAAACATGGATATCACACACTAATATACCAAGGAAAATCCGGGAATAATATCTCATGACAGGATCCGACGTATACTAGTCCGTGAACTATCGTGTCGAGAATCAAGTAAGGCACTACAACTGAATCGGATATAGTAGATATCAAGACAATGAAAACTATCAGTGAATGTACTCGCCTGTGGTCCTGAGCTGATAAGGTGAACAGACGCTCAGAGTAATCACAGACCTAAAGATGAGATACTACATGTCAAAACATGGTTTAATAATGAAAGGAAAGCTAATCTAATCATGATATGCAAGTCTAAGTCAAAACTAGGTCAAACTAAGTTACACCAAGCTAAACTAGGTCACACTAGGACAACCAAGGTCAAACAAGGTCACAGGAAGTCAATCCAAGTCAAACTAGGTCAATTTGGATCAAGATTGACTTACAGTTGACTTTTGGTCAAAAAGTCAACTCTGGTCAACTCTGGTCAACATCGAGTCAACCCTAGGTCAAACAAGTCAAATATTGACCAACAGTTGACTTTTGGTCAACTGGTCAACTCTAGTTTGGATTTGGTAAAATCTAGACAAAGTGTTGACTCACGGTTGACTTTTGGGTAAAAAGTCAACTCTGGGTCAACCTAGCCAAAATCGGCTCAAATATGACATTTGTGGGGTGTACCCAATATGCCACCCAAGTTTCAAGTCAATCCGACTACCCGAACTTCGATTCATTCTCAAACTCCTATTATTCTCCTCATTCTCCTTCTCATTCTCCTTCCTATTCTCCTCCTCATTCTCCTCCTCATTCTTCTTCCCATTCTCCTTCCTATTCTCCTCCTCATTCTCCTCCCCATTTTCCTTCCTATTTTCCTCCTCATTCTCCTTCCCATTCTCCTTCCTATTCTCCTCCTCATTCTCCTCCTCATTCTCCGTCCCATTCTCCTCCTCATTTTCCGTCCCATTCTCCGTCTCATTCTCCGTCCCGTTCTCCTCCTCATTCTCCGTCCCATTCTCCGTCCCATTCTCTGTCCCATTCTTCTCCTCATTCTCCGTCCCATTCTCCGTCCCATTCTCTTCCTCATTCTCCTTCCCATTCTCCGTCCCATACTCCGTCCCATTCTCCTCCTCATTCTCCTTCCCATTCTCCGTCCCATTCTCCGTCCCATTCTCCTCCTCATTCTCCTTCCCATTCTCCTTCCCATATATAAATACACACACACATATATATATATATATATATATATATACATATCTGGACACTCACACACACACACATACTTACAGACAAATACACAAACCTATACACGTGTATATATATATAGTAACACATATATATATCCATATATATACATATACATATATATAACTAATATGATACAATATGATACATTGAAAATACCTTCTCTAAATAATATAAAATCTAGAATTTAAATGTCTAATAATTAATCACACAATATATATATTAAAAACAAGAGTCCAATAGGAATTTTCTACTAGGACACAAACCTACACATAGGACACTCCTAAAAGTCTCCAAAAGGACACGAAACGGACACAAATGGAGACACAACCATGGAGGTTATTCCTACGGGTTCAAAATATTCCTATATGCATGTAGGGGTGGATTAGAGGAGAGATTATACCTTCCGGGAGAGAGATTCAAATGAAAAAGCTTTCCGACTCGACACCGACACGTAGAGATTCCAAAAGGACACGAACGAGCTCCGAATCCTCCCAAACTTGGCTAGCTCCTTCCTTGAGTAGAAGAGAAAAGAAGAATATTTGGTGGAAGAAATGGTGGATTTGGAGATGAAATCAATAGAGTTGCTCTCTAGAAATTTGGGGAAGAATAAGAGAGAGAAAGTTGTGGATAGAAATGAAATGGAGAGAGAGAGGTTGCTTTGGAGTGAAGCAATGGAGAGGGGGTGCTCCATACATAGCCGGCCACATCCGAGAGGGTTGGGGGCACTTGGCAATTTACCAAAATGCCCTCCAAGTCAAGAAATGAGTGGTTTGAGTTGGGGTCAAAATGGTAACTTGAAAACTCTTAATTTCAAGTTCTAAATCTAATTCTAATCCCTAATCCCACTAAAATCAAATGGGATTAGTCAAATATAAATATTTGGGTTTGGTCATGACAAGTTGGTCGGTTCCAGTTGGGTCCCGATCAGAGTCTAAGCTACCCCGGGTCCCCGATACAAGTCGGAATGAGCTGAAATTCGAACCCGACTCAAATAACCCCAAAACAATATCACAATTAATAAAATAAATTTCAAAAGTACAAAATGACAAAAATACCCCTGTTCCTAAAAACTGGGGGTGACAGCAACTCATGCTCTATGGCATAATGTCTAGCTAAAAGTCTCCTACGGAGGGTATCCCCGCATCCAAGTCCTCCTGCATGCTCAGATCAGGATCCATTGTCTGCTCATAGTAAGTGGAACAGAACTCCTCTAACTCATCACCTAAAATGTTGGTTTTTCAGTCAGGAATAGAACAAGTGCACATATGACCACTATCAGAGCTCCAACAGGATCATAAACATGTATGTAACATATGAGAATGAAACTAGGAAGTAACTAGCATCATGGTATAATGGTAAGAGACATGTAAACTCTATCAATGAGAAATATCTACTAGAAAACAAATATGTAGATCATGGTGACATGGCAAGTGGCAAGGCAAGATGAAATGACTGAAATAAAACTATCTATATGTGTTGAAATATCATGTTCGACGTGTGAACGGCTAAGGGGTAAATCCGGCACCTGTACGTGTCGTGTGTAGATACTATTATTCACAAATAGACATCATGGGGATAGAATGGGTAGTTCACACATCTACGAAGATATTTTTTCGCCCAGCTAGTACTCATGGAATTAATTGCAGTAAGAAAAATATATAAAGGACAGTCAAAATGTACTATAATTCTATGAAACTAGTATTCGTGTGACGATCGTGTCAACAACCAGCAAGACTTATGTGTGACATGTAAAAAAAACTATCATAGACGGTAACAATCAGTATATGCACTTGCCTAAGTTCCTGAGCTGCGGGTATGAATCGAGCACTGAGTCAGAGTCCAAGTAACCTGTTTTATACCATATACCTACTGTCAACATGAATCAAAGTAATACTAGTCTATATATATATTAGGGTTCGATGATGGGACTTTCTCTCTACTGTACTTTATCTTCCAGAGTCTTTGGTTGCTCTTTACCTGCATATACATGGGTATTGCTGCTACTGGTCTGCACTCAACTGATATGAAGAGGAGGATGCTTGATACATGGTTGTATCATAAATCCCCTCTGCTATTGCTTACACTAATTTGGGTTGAGAGGGACTCATACTAATGTGATGACAGAGTATACCTTACCTAGCTGATACTACCACTCAGGGATTCCCAAAATGGGCTCTAAGGTACCTATAGGTTTATCCTAACAGGTTATCTAATGCCATCTACTGCATCTGCTCCTTTTCCTTAGAGTACTTCATTATAGGACCACATGACTTTGATATATCTACTATAATACCTGTCCCTATTAAAATATGTATCCTTACTCAAAGTAGGACCTGAATATTCCCTACATAGCCTGCACTCCTTCACTAGTACTGCTATGTAGTATTGCCTGCATAATCTAATTTTTACTGTAGGACATATCCTCAAGTATCCTACACTTCATACATTACAAATAGCTAACTTTCAACATTGCCTCCTTTGACCTGTGATCTTAGTGCTCGGGTATACTTGATGGGTTTGGGCTCTAAACTAATATGCCCCCCATTAGTTCCCTGGTATTAGACTCCAAACCCATCTGGGTCCCAATGTGTAGAGTATCTTCTGGACACTAGGTAACCCTATTGTACTCAGTCATTCAATCCTGTAGTAGGTCATGGGTGGAGTCCATTTCAGAGCTGACACTTTATGACAGTGGATTAAACCCTACTATAAGGGACAGAATGAGCTACACCAAGGCTGAAACCTGGGTTATTATGACTGAATAGGCAGGTGGGTGGATCTCAAGGTTAAAGGACTGTTACAAACACAATTTCCCTTTCTCTGTCTACAGGTGCATACCCAATACCTTGGCATATGGGTAACCACAGCATCCGCATGATTGAAAACACCATGGTTCAAGTACATAAGAATGAAGGGTTAACACTCAGCTATGGCACTGACCATCATTCATTGTTCTGATTCTATATGTATCAATTAGCCCATGGTACAGGGAATTCCCTTTTATACCTAGTTGTAGAGTTAGTACTGAACTGTTTGGGCATGCTAGGGCTATATGTGTGGATTAACACTCAACCTCAGAGGATGCCTGAGATGGTGTATCTCAGTGTGGGGCTCGACTATACCTTCATGTTCAGGTACCAGTCTGAACAATGGAAAGGTGTTCACCTATGTAATGGAGTCTAGACTTAGTATGGACTGTCCCAGTTAATGTACACTCATGTGTACAGTACCCTGATTCCTACCTGTACCCAATGTGATGACATAGCATAGGAAAATACAATTTTTAACCTGCTACTTTAGCATTACCCAGAATATATTGGCACTTCATAAGTTGCAGTGCATCAGAGGATACTGAAAATGTGCAGGACAGATATCCCATGATACTAAAAATATGCAGGATATTGCCTGCCTGTACAAAACCAAAGCCTATACAGTTACTTCCTTTACATCCCTAACAGGCCTCTAGATAGGTCATGTCATATATGAGTCTCCACCTATGGTAATCCTGGTCAGCTTCCTCATTTAGACCTACCCTCTAAGCCTATTTGTTAGTACACAAGCCTTTGATGCCCTGATACCAATTTACCTACTCTGGTTCAAGCCTATACCTAAACACCCATCTACTCTATGACTGTAAGCCACTCCTTACTAACTGGCTGCTGCAAGTATCAGGTATTATCATGTACTTTAAAACATTATGCCTAAGCCTACTCCAGTGCCTAATATCCTGAAGCTTAACCTGTCCCTAGGCATTACCAGGTATCAGAGCCCCATATGAGGTTGCTAACTAGAGCTAGGAACATCACCATGGCCAACTTTTTTACAAGTGAACATTTATACAAAGGACTGAACTAATTCCTACTTATCCCTCGAATGGCTACAGACCCTTCTAATCACACAGGCACCTATTTATAGGTCTGCTATTACATAGCCCCAAGTCATGTGCACTCTTGCATTGACTTGGTATCAGTTTGAATATAAAGGGAGTTCACATATTATTGTCTAATGGTTATCAAAAAGGAGTTCCTGCCTAACATGCGTTCGAAATCCTCACCTAGTTTGCACTAGTCTGTGGCGTTCCTATATGCAGGGTAGGTACATGCCTACTACATTCCTATTTGCTAGAGCACAACTCTATGTCTATAGGTCATGTACTCTAAGGTACTAACTGGCACAATGTGAAGGACTTGATATATTAATGTAACACTTTGGTGCATCAATATAATCTGACACATGGCCACACACTTACCCCTACATACAGTACCCTTACTTGTTCCCTGTTATACATATGGCTTCTCTGCTGTCCCTGGGTTGACACCCACACAAGGCTGCATAAAATTGATTCTCAGGTGCAGCTACCACCCTATCTAGGTTTTCTTATGCATAATCTTAATTATCCATATCCAATATGGGAAATTGGGTACAACCCACCGCAAGCCTACGAATTGACCCTCTGTGAGACCTATGCTTATCTGCTTAGAGTACAATCAATTGATCTAACTCGACTTTTGACCCCTGAGTACAGAGAAACACCTCTCCCATTGGGATCTTCCTATGACAATTGTATACATCTAGTACATCTATACTGATGTAAAGGCTTACACAGGCCTATACTCACCTGTCAATATGTAAAGGGTACAAGGAAGTCTTCCTGAATATTGAATCAAACACATGGCGTACCATAGCAGGGATTGAAAATAAAGACAGGGGAGTACCTGAATCTTCAAAGCACGGCTTGGGTGATTCCTCAGGCCTTTTCCCTTGGTGTCTTGCGGCAGGGAAGAATTTAGGTTTATAGGGTTTGGAGGATGGCAAGGTCGACTGCCTCGCCCCTTATATGCTTGAATTCCGGATAGGATCGAATCCCTTCACAGGGATTGAGAGGAACTTACTCCAAGTTTGAAGCAAAATCGATATCAGGATTTGAATTTGGGTTCGGCTTATCAGTAGCCGTTTAGAGTTTGGATTTAAACATAACATTTGTAATTTAGTCCCTCCTCATTGTGATATTTGAGAAAAAAAACCCTTCCTGTCTTCCTTCATTATTTACAAAAAAATAATAATATATATATATTACATATATACTTGATTATTAAATTATATAGATGCATTAATTAATAATTCGGCAAGATATAAATATATGGGGATTTGGGTCAAGGGCTCACAGTGATTGAGTACCAAATCTCCTAAACTATTCTATGATTCAATCCTAATCCTAGGACAAGCTCGTAGTAGTACAGCTAAGCCTAAGTACTACTATGACTTTGCATTAGTTGCAAAGACTGACCTGCATAGGCTACCATAAAAATGTGTTACGACTCGCACCCGGATATTCGGGCATGAGTGCATAGGCCACGCCCAACCTACGTCGCAGTATCGACGGTAGAATGTTGTCAAGTACCTAATAAATATCTACAACATCTAGATGATCCATAATAGCAAATGTAATCAAATCATATCACAAACAACTAAGGAGGATAAGAAGTAGGAAAGATATCAATAACACTAAAAGAACTAAAGTCTACAACGAATGTATATGACAAGGATCTATCGAAGACAAATTCGATAACGAAACATAAATAAAAAATACAATGGCCTAGAGCTCTCCAGAGGTCAACTCACAATATAACATACATCGAGATATGTCATCATGAAGTCCAGGGTGTGGGGCATAACATTACCTAAAAAATAGTTATCTAGTCAGGATTGGAACGAGCACATCTCTTCTAGCAATTTTAATTAAATGACAAAGACAATAAAACAGTTATAGTAAGTAATACTTGATGAACATGGTAAGAATAAGTCAGAAAATGAAATAAAACAACAGCTAACTATAGTACAAAAAAAGTAAATATGGTGCACAGAAGTACATGGTAATAAAGACTGTAATAAAGATAGTTGAACTAGAATAGATGTGATGTGATTCCAGTAAGTATGTTGCAAGTCCAGTAAATATAATGTGAATCCAGTAGAAAGTGCTAAACCACTGTATTTTGAAATACTGTTTTCGACATATAAACGGCTAGGGGTAAATATGACACATCGCACGCTTGGCATAGCGGCGATGACTACCTTTCCAAATTAGACTACTAGGGGTGATTCCAGCATGTTTAGGAATGTTTACATGTCTACTCGAGTATTTTTTTGTCCCGACTAGTACAAGTGAATCCATATCCCGACACATAAATCAAGTACAAGTCCAGCCAAAAGTTAAGTATTGCCAGTAGATGATTCTAGTAGGTAGTTCCAGTGAGTGATTCCAAAAATAGAGGCTAGATAAGTATAATACATGTGTCACAAGTAAATGAATCCAGAAATACCAATCCGTGTCATGTCAAATAATCAGATAATACTATACTAGAAACTGAATCATAATAATCATCAAATAATAAAAACTATCAGAGAATGTACTTGCCTGAATTTGGTTGGAGTCGACATGCACAACACGAACATGTCGACACGGGATAGGTACGATGCTATGGTCCATAAGATGGTCCCAAACAACGGCACATGTGGTTTCATTGAGTCCAGAATAGTCCAAATAGCCTAGTTTGGTATATAGAAGCCCAAAATCAGAGTCTAGCACGATAATCGATTCAAGAAAAGGAAATTACTATAATAGTCGCGTTTATGGTTTTAGGGGAAAAGCAAAAAAAAACATTTATAACTATCCCTTGAAAATTATATATAATTTTTATAAACTATATTCTATTAGAAAAAACAGTCGAAATAATATTTGAAAATACTTGCTCGACGCAAGCTTAATTTTGGTAAATAAGATTTATAGATAGAAAACTATAGTAATATTTTAAAACAACTTTTGAAACTCGAGGCTTAACTCCAGAGGCAAAATTTGTTACAAAACATTTTTCAAAAAAATTATTTATCATATAATTATTTAAGAAAATATTACAATATACCAAGTGAGTATTAATAATAATAATCATAGAGTGCATATACATTATATACATATACATATTTATATCTTTATAAGATAAACCAAAAGTAGGCAGATGGACCTGAAGCCCAAGGGCCTATTCAAACCCTAATCCAATCATAACCATAATAGTAATATTAATACAATAATAATTACAATAGTATTAGTAATAATAAACCCCTAGTCTTATATAATTAACCAACATCAGGGTAATAATAATAACAGTAATAATAATAATGATAATTTTTAATTACTACTATTAATCAGTAACGACACTCATTAACCTAAATCCCCTACTATTATTAACCACCAAAAAAATGGTAATAGTTAAAATCCTAAGGAAAAAAAAACCTATTTAATAAGCATAGGAGGGGGTGTGTCTGCTGACCCACACCATTCTCTCTAACCTAAAATCAAAGGGAGGGTCTGCTGACCCACACCATTCTCTCTAACCCAAAATCAAAGAGAAGGGGAAAGGGGTTGATGCTGCTACTCTTTAAATCCAAATTAAAGGGGGAAAGTCAACCGAACGAAACTCACCACACACAATTGAAAGAGAAGGAAGAAGGGGACGAACGAAAGCTTACAATGGGGTGTGGGTGGCGAAGCGTCGACGAAGGTGGTCCGGGTCAGAGCCAAGGCGGAGGTCGATGAGGAGGTGCGCGGCGTAGGTCGTCGGACGAAGCATCGGGTTGCGGCAGGGAGCGCCAGATCTGGAAAGGCGGGGCGATGCCGGGGAGGCAGCCGGAGGAAGAGCGGGGGAGCACTGGCTTGGCCAGTCGCGGATCCGACTCAGTGGAGCCAAGGCTGGTCTGGGCGGACGAGGTGAGTGGTGTTTCCTTCTCCTCTCCTTCGCTTATTTGTGTGATAGCGGTGGTGACGGTGAGTGGTGGTGTAGTGGGTGCAGTGGTGGTGTCGGGCGGGTGAGCGGCTGTAGCCGGCCAGTGTGGCAAACTTGGGTCGGACGGCGGAGCGGTTCGAGGAGTACAATGGATGGTCGATCGAGTGGTCGGGTGTGTTGTTCATTTATATGGGTGTGGTGTTGGGTTGATCGGGAGGTGGCGGTCGCAGCCGGGGAGAGGAAGTGATGGTGGTCGTGTGGTGATGGTTTTGTTCTTCTTCTTGTTCTTATTTATTATTTGGTTGTGGTGGTAAATCTCTCCTGATGGGGGCTATGGCCAGGGGGTGGCAGTGATTGTGGGAGTATTACTCTGATGAGCAGAGCTACGACAATAGCCAAAAAGAGATGGTAGGGACATGATCAGGAAAGGGTGGCGGCTGGAGCTGCTTAAGGATTGGTGTAGGGAATTTCTCATAAAATATTGGTAATGTCCAATATTTATAGGGTAGGGGTAGAAAACCCTAATGGCATACTTGTAAAATATAATAGGTGATAGAAAAATAATGGAAAAATACTAACCACTAACATTATTGCTAACCGCTAACAATTAGCTAATTAGTACTAATTAGTCACTAGCTAATTATAATTATTACTGATAACTATATGACCCGAATAAATTAAAATGAGGTATATTTATTTATGATAATATTTGACAAATCTTTTATGTATTTAAAATAATTATTTATAACTTATGTAAATTATGGAAATGAACACGAAGATTCCAATAGAACATAATCTTACATAAAAATAGTTTTCATAAAACCAATGGTCCAACAAAATACTAATAGTATTATACGATCGAAGATACACTTTAAAATAAAATTCTCGTTTTTAAGATTTAGAAAAGGAAAAAAAGATTTCAAAAAAATAAAAATTCAAAAAATCAAAAAAAATCAAATTCGGTTATTGAAGGTTACAAAATCCTCCAAAGTAAGCCTACATGCTAGTCTGTTATCATATGGTAGACAACGATCCAATCAGTAAAGGAGCAAAGTACATCCCCGTATAAATGTCACACAATACTAAATAAAAGCAATAAAAGTATATAAAAAACTAAAGAAGACAATGTAATGAAAACTATAATGTATGCAACCTACAACACGAGAAACTATGAGAATCATGACGAAGCATGATATACACAACTAGTTACGAAATTAGACAATGAATTAAGAACGCACAACTAGCAAATTATGTGATTTGAAGTATTGTTTCGATATGTGGCCGATAAAGGTTTAGATTCGGACTAGTCAGGCTTGGACATACGTGCAGTGTATGTCAATCTATGCTTTTGACTATAATCGGTTGACCACATATCTACTCAGTATTTTTCCTTTCTCCATGATTCAGAAAATCACATCAAGTAAGATTCGGAACTTGATGTCTTATGATTAATATCAAGCACGATTCATAACTTGATGTCTTTTATTGCTTCATGATTCAGAAATCTATAACAAACAAGATTTAGAGATGTTATTAATTCAAAATTATGAGTCAAAATAATAATATAGAATCACATGTCACAAGTCGTGTCGCAATATTATTCATGACAATTTTAAGGAATAAAATAAATCGCATTTATTAAGTATTTGAGAAATATAAATACGAAGTACTTATCTCGGGTCTAATGTTAATTGGACCTAGTCCAAACCTAAAGATAAATACAAGTTTTAGGTATTAGGCACCACGCTATAATCCCCTAAATAATTCTTGGGAAATACAATCGAAAAATTAGGAATTCAAAAAAAATACAAATTCCAAAACCAGGGGGTTACACATGTACATGCAATAAATGTCCATTATATGTAATACATAATAGTAACATGCATGTAACAAGTATATGTCACATATATTCTTATATGTAACAAATAACAGTAATATGTAACAAGTGTTGGCCCAATGATTGTATCATGTTTTTGAATATGGTTAATATGTTAAGTTTAGCATTTCATTATCACTAATCTTTATACTATCGCTATAGCATTTCTACTTATACTTATACCTTTGTTGATATGTGCCTATTGGTTAGCATCTTAGTGATATGAGCTTATCTATCTTAAATTTAATCGGGTTGCCAAAATTAAAACTATATTTTTGATTGTGGTCATTCAATTAAGTTTAATCATTATGATATCACTAACATTTATGCTATCACCTTAGCACTTATACTTAAACTCAGTATTATCCTAATGTGTATTAAACTTATTATACTTGCTACTATGTATATTGCTTTGTTCGTCTAACATGTACATGCAGAAAAGCAATAAACAAGATCTATGTAGACATATACAATGAAAAAATCATGGTGGGCCAAAGACGATAGATCCCACAAGATTTCTCTGAACCACCCGACGATATCTCCGGAGCCACGCACCCGGGGGTTCCGCTGAAAGGTATTCAGTTTTCACAAACTGGATATCTTTGGACAGCTGCCGCCAAGGGAAAAAGCCAGCACCTATCAAAGGAAGAAGCCAAGCTATGCCATCTATTTGCAAAAACAAAAGTTGTTCTTTATTTCACAAACTTTGTAAGAAGATTACAATAGAATTCTAGAAAAGTACAACTATAGGAATCCGATCTGAAGACGATCGCTTTATTCCTTGGACGATGTGAACTTTAAAGACGGTAGCCTCTGAAGAATGCAGCAGCACTTTGGCAAGAGTTTCTGATCTCTGGTGATGATCTGATGTGGATTCTAATTTTTTTGATTATTTCTCTCTGATCCTCCCTATGAAGGACTTGAAACTCTATTTATAGAGTTCTGAAAATAACTAATTTTTAGTTATTCTGGATTGTGCAGGATGGATTGTGCAGGCATTGGACTGCACAAGCAGCAAACTGCGCTGGCAGTTACTCGATCGTGTACCAACTGTATGAGACGCGTGGCATTGTTAGATTGAAATGTGCTTGGTCGTGTACAGACGGTTGCCACGTAGTGAGCAATTGATGGCATGTAGGCCACGTGTACATTATCAGTTATCTTGATGGATTGTGCCACATGAACTACGCTGGCTTCAGACTGTACTGAGATTGAACTACGCTGCAAGGAATATGGCAGACTGCGCTTCGATTGGGTTGGTAGCTTGCGCTGGCTGTATAGCTGTCCTCGAGCGTCGTACTGTACGAAAAACGAATAGTTTCCTCGTTCTTCGGGCTGTCAGCTGTCAGAAGATCTGATTTTCTGTCAGATAATGATGTCGCGGCCACGTCAGCTTGTGCGCTTGGATGGGTGCACAGTTCAGCTTGCGCAGTTGAGTTGTTGCGCAATCTATCTTCTGCGCAGTTCATTTGAAGGATGCACAATTTGATTTTCTTTGCTTCTTTGATGGGTGCAACTTGATTTTTAGGACCTACAAGACCCCCTTCAAAGTTTTCGAAATTTGAAAATATTCAAAGTTTCGAAATACTTTGAATTTTGAATTTAAAATCAAGTTGCGCAAGTGATGCCTTGACTGCACGTTTGGAGGAATCAGCTCCTAATTTCTTGGCGCAATCTGAGGTGACTGTTACTTTTGAAAAACTATAAATAGTTTTCATTCTTCTTTCTTTCATTCTTTACTTGTTTCTAACTGTTCAAGAGAGAAAAGCTTTTGTGCCAACTCCGACCACTTCTCCTTCCTCTCCGTCAACGTCAATGGCCCTGAAACGTTCAGCCGCCGAGAAGGGCAAAGCCCCCGCTGAGTCTTCGACTCGGGTTACGCCCCGAGCTTTTCGTCATGAAGTCGGTCACCCTGTGCTGCAAGGTAGATGATGAAACTCGATCAAAAACCCTTTTTAGGGTTCTTTGACATTGTCGAACCTTCATACCTCTCTTTTTTTAGATATTTGATGGTATTACGTCACCCTGTTTAGGGTTCGGGTTGCACACACACAATAGTTTTCATTTTTATGAAAATAATATTCTTGCACAATCGGTTAGAAAGCGTTGGCTAATGTTCAGCACAATCTATCGATTTGTGCAAGTCTGTCCAGCACAAACTGATGCCTTGCGCATGTGTGTTGGCGCAATCTGATGACTTGCGCAAGTGTATGTGTTGGCGCAACTGGATATTTTGCGCATGTAGGCTGTATTAGCGCAATCTGATGCTATGCACATAGCGCAATCTGACACTTGTGCAATTTGCTGATCTTTTGAACATACTCTTTGATGTTTGTATGTACTGAATTCTGTCTTTTTGTTTGATACAGTTAATCTCAGGAAAGTCCCAAATTATGAAGTCTTTACAGGAACTTTGGCCGAAACCGAGTTTAAGGAGGATCTGTCCCATGTGACATTTCCTCAGTATGCCCTACCATCTTTTCGACAAGCCATATTAACAGCACAAGACAATAAAATATTGCTGAGTCTAATGAACGGGCAGCCTCTGCAAACTGCTGACGCCATTACTCATAAGAAGCCTCTGTTTCTGTTTGGTGAGGCTCTTCATAAGAGTTCTCAGCCGAGACCTCGAGTTGAACAAAGACTCTTTCAGAGATGCGAGAAAAGGATACTGTTACCGAAAATTTCCAGGTATCTTTCCTTATCTTGCTATGCCTTTGCGAGCTATCCCAGGAGAATGGACTGGAATATAACTCCTCTTCAACAAGCCAGAACAGAGAACATTTGTGTGAAGAAAGGACCAAACAACAAGGACATAATTTACAGTTCCTCGGAGCGTCACAGCTCCCTTCTCAGAGGATTGAAACCTGGGTGCATCCCACCAGAGAACTCCTTCCTGCTGCTGTCGGTCAAGACACCGATATTCGCAAACGAATTTGCGAAGGTTGAAGGAAGATATCCTGATCAAGATATCCGATTAACAGGTCTTGTTAATCCGGATAACAAGAGATGGAATTGTATAGCCAATTGGATATTGGCTCAATTCGAAGATAAGCTCAAGGAGATTGAGCTGTACCAGCCGGTATATTCTACCATTTACGGCTTTCAACCCAATCCTCACATATTCCTTACTTTGGCAGAAAGGTATAACTTCAGAACAGGGACTTTTATGCCGCCCTGTGGGAAGATCGGACTGGCTCTTCACGAGATAAAGTACATCTCGAGTCTACTAATAGGGAATATCCCTTATAAGGAATTTGTCCCAACCAATGACGAGTTGGACAAACTTTGTCAGGAAAATGCTGACATGGTGGCCGTCTTCGAGGAGCTTTTATGCCACTACAAAATCTGTTCCTTGTATTACAAGAGCGGCTCATCAGGCACCTGCTACTCGACGAAATGGTTACCATATCTGTTCCTTAACCACATTATGGAGAAGAAAACCAAAGAATACGACAATTGTAAACCCAACTTCTTCAAACCACTCAGCAGCAGTGAGGTGATTGGGTTGATGAAGGAGAATAAGGAGCTGGATATTAAGATCGATGATGAGCTTCAATATTCTCCTTTCAAGACAGGAGATATTATTGAAAGTTTTATGAGGATGGACTATAGGCCCATGTCAAAGGAAGCCCAGCTGGCGGGTTTCCTCACCTATTGGCTCCGACGATTCGTCGTCCCTGGAGCGAGCGCCGTCGATCGCTTCCATCGAGGCGTGCTGTTTGCTGCCGTCCGTTTAGTCCTTGGCTATCGGATGGATCCTTTGTCGGCAATGACCTGCCGAGTGAACGCTGGCCTCCGCCTGTTTGTAGATTCGATGCTCAAAGGGAAAGGCGAGAAAGGTAGCTTTCCGCGGCTAGAGCTGCCATATACATACCTATTCGGATGACTGCTTTTGCACTATCCTACTCTGATGAATCCCGATATGGGAGCAGTAAGTGGCAGCTTCTTAAGGAGATTCTCCAGGAGCAAATGGATATACACCAGTTTGAGAGATTACAGACGTGCTCTGAATCTCGTAAAGGGGTGGAACTTCTATTGTGTTCCCTCTCCAACTGGCTATGAGCACATGGCTTCTAATCTGGTCGACTTGGGGAGGCAGCCTTTGGGTCATGCAGTTTTTGATTGGCTGAGGACAATACGGCCGTCACACCTGGTCTACAGATTTGAAGATGAATGTTATTTGGAACCCTATCTTCCCAGCCGCTTTGCCCGTCAATTCGGCTACGACCAGTTTCATATAGGCAACGCGATCACGTGCCTACAAGAAAAAGGTTATCTGATTGACGGAGCTCGGGCCTGGGCCTATTATAATGCTCGAGACACCAGAACAATATTCTCGATGCCGATGAAGAGCGACCATGGTCTGAGGATGCTGTATACATATTCACTTTTATATACATCCGCGAATATCTTTGCCGAGAACTTCAGTCTCGCGGACAGCTTTGCGACAGCAGCCAGATTAAAGAAGGGAGCAACTGTTGTGTCGGCTCCTGGCAACGATGAAGAGCGTGAACCGACCGATGCACCGTTGGAAGCTTCAAGGGAAGCCAACTTTCCGGAAGAAGTCAACGAACCATTGCGTATTTCCTTGAAGGTTGTCAAATCTCCATCCAAGGAGAGGAAGAGAAGGATATAAGAACCTTCTTCTCCAGTTGCTAAGAAGAAGCTTGTCTTGGAATCATCAGAACGGGTCACGACCTGATCACAATCTCGACAGCAGGCCGAATCAATTCAAAGAGAAGAGGCGGCGACCCCGACCTTTATCCAAAGACAAGACAATGTTATAGACGTAGAGAGTCCGGAGAGACCTCTACATAGAAAGAAAATAGTCTTCCGGAGAAAGAAAGTAGTCACTCCAAGACCTATGTCATCGGTCGTGGCTAGTGCTGCCGCCGGAATCACAATGTCATCTCCTACACCTATCCCTGAGCCCGAAGCTTTCAGTCCAGAGAGGAGGGATGATGTTGTAGAGACCAGGGAGGAAGTCCTGGAGAAAGAGGATGAAGTGGTACGATCTCCTACACTTGCAGTGGAGACTACCCAGCTTCCAGCTACATCGAGAACACTTCGTGATGAAGAGGATCGATTAATGATCGATGCTCTGAACGGCTGCGACTTTGGCCTCCATAATGATGTGGATCTGATCGCAGCAACTGATAGTGGAGCACGAGAGGAGAGACAAGTGATGAAGTTTCATCAGCAGAGGCTGTTGATGATACACTGAATCCAGAGGAGGACGCCAATGTCCATATATCCTCAGAAGCTGTTGATGACACATTGAATCCCGAAGAGGATGTTGATGTGCATGTATCTCCAGAAAAGAATGTGGGTGAAGAAGTAGCAGCTGAAGAAATTACGACTGCTGATCCCAAAGGTATTGAATGATATTATCAATCTTCTTTTCATAGATTAAATGGGTGACATCTAAATTTTATCGATGCAGAAGTTGAATCTTCTCCAATTCTTCCAACATGCACTGACATAGTGCCAATGAAGGAGATAGCCAGCGGTAGCAGACATTTTTCGGGCGGCTCCGAAGCAGGTAGTAGCCAGACAGTAATGTCTGAGGCTACTTCTGCGAGGTTGCAACTCGTGTCAGCAGAGGACAAACTTGTCCCTGGACCTAGCAATGGTAAGATTGCTCTTACTTTTGATCCTTCTCGATAGTTGTTAATGACAGCCAGCTGATGGTGTTTGTATGATTTCGCAGAGGAACACCTGGGAGGGGCGACTAGCTCTAGCATGGCTCTTTTATCCAGAGAGACCTCCATCCACGTGCAAGAAGCTGAACGTCCATCTGCACAGGCACCTGCTGCTTCGACGTCTATGGGAGTACCTGCTACTCCTGGTGCCATTGCCACTAACAGATTCATAATCCGTTCCTTTGCCAACCTTTTCTTCAATTCCCTAGGACCCTTAGTAGAGAGGGTAATAGGGAAAGAAGATATTGGTTTCATAACTGTTAGGGGTCCAACCTCCTATCTGATAGCTGCCATCCGGAGTCAAGGTGATGAAGCGCAAGCTGCTTACCTTGAAAACATCTTGGATGAGCTAGAGGAATCGGTTAAGATCTACAAAGATCTAAATCGGGGGAAGGTTGAGCCTTTGGTACAGGCCGAGTTTGAGAGGATGTCACAAGAGGCTGCAGTTGCGAAGGTTGATTTCCAGATTATCTTGGACACTTTCACTGCCAAGTCTTTAGAATATAACTCTCAAATAGAGATAATAGCATCTGCTGCCGAGGAGAAGGAGAAGAAAGTTGCTGAACTAGAAGCAGAATCTGCCCGTCTTCAAGAAGAGTTGAGACTTGTTTAGCTTGCTCTGGAAGATGAGGCCACACAACATCAAGCTACAATTCAGCAACTGGACGCCCTGACCCAGGAAAGAGATGAATATGTCACAACTCATCAAGCTGAAATCTCTCGCAGACTAGTAACTCTACCAACTTTCGACGATAAGTCTGGAATGGAGGAAGCTAGGAGGCGAGTGATGGATTCTCGTGAGGAGCGACTGCAAACTTTAAAGCAGCAGATGACTAGCTTGATGACCCCGCCAGCAGAATAGAAAGACTTTTTGTATCTTCAATTTTTGTGACATGTAATTTTGTAATGTCTTTTAATTTTGATCAATAAAAAGATATTTTCTTTGTGGCTCTATTATTTATTGTATATCTTATTCAGATATAAATAATAGCGATAGAAAATATATTCAGAGGTACAAGACATAATATATTTCTTGATTTTAGAAAATAATTATATTCATTATATCTGCTCAGAGGTAATGTGGACATGGCAGAATATAATTTGTTGAATATCATTATTTCAGTAGATAACTTAATCAAAGATAACTAGTTGCTGATATGAACGAAATGGATGAATCGTCAAAATGTGTGAACGAAATGAATCGTCAGGATGAACGGATGGACCGTCAAAGGAAATGGAATGAACGGATGAACCGTCAGATAGATGAAATGAACGGGCGAATCGTCGGATAAATGTAATGAACGGGCAAGCCGTCAGATGAATGTGATGAACGGGCGAACCATCAGATGAATATGATGAACGAGCGAGCCGTCAGATGAATGTGATGAACGGATGAATCGTCGGATGAATATGATGAACGGATGAACCGTCGGATGAATATAATGAACGGGTGAATCGTCGGATGAATGTAATGAACGGACGAACCGTCGAATGAATGTAATAAACAGGCGAACCGTCAGATGAATGTGTCGCTTCATTGTCTTACGAATCTCTGTCTATAAATAGAACAGAAAATCAGATGTAATGATCACTTTCACTTTTCAAGATGTCGTCTAGAGATGCATCCAAGAAGGCTGAGATCGCCCCGAAGGTTGAAGCGGGTACTGAAGAACGTCCAGTCGAGCCGGCCCAGCCAAAGCAGACAGAGACAGGCGAAGTTTCATCTGCATCCAAGCCGCCAAGGGACATCTTGGACTTTCTTCTTGAACCAGGGAAGACTGAAGAAGAAGAGGCCATGAGGATGGCTGCTTGCAAGTTCCTGGTGGGTTCGAGCAAGGATGTTCTCAGCTCTTTTGTCGATTATGTTTTTGAGAAGGACGGTAGTGGTCCTCGTCCCAATTTTGAGAAGGATGATAGTGGCCTTCCTTGATATTATGTACTATCATTCATGATGAAATAAAATTAAATTTTATTTATGAACTTGTCTGATGATTACAAGCAATGTCTTTTACATTTATACATAATACTTTTTGAGGAACTTGCCATTGATGGGCATCATTGCAACTCGACCATCCAGTTCCGTGAGTTGATAGGCTCCATTTGAAAAGACTTTGCTCACAACGTAAGGCCCTTCCCACTTCGCATCGAACTTGCCCTTGCTCATGTGAGTCATAGTCATAGGACGTCTGACGGTTAGAACGAGCTCTCCTTTCTGAAAAGCTCTGACCTTAACTTTGCGTTTAAAGGTCTTTGAGATACGGGCTTGGTATAACTCAATATGCTGTTGAGCCAATAGCCGTTTCTCGTCAAGCGCTTCTAATTCTTGGAGTCGGAGAAATCGTTGTTCTCTGTAGTGAGCTCGTTGGCGATGGCAATCCTTAAAGACGAAATTTGAAGTTCCAGGGGTAGAACTGCTTCACAGCCGTACACCAAAGAGAAGGGTGTACAGCCTGTGGGGTTACGGACCGTAGTACGGTAGGCCCATAGACATTTCCTAAGCTTTTCACTCCAGTTTTGTTTGTTAGTAGACACAAACTTCTTGAGGAGCTTGATGATAGTCTTGTTGAAAGCTTCAGCCAAGCCATTAGCAGCAGGATTGTAAGCTGTCGAAGCGACATTGTCAATCCGATGATCGTCACAGAACCTTGTGAACTTTTGACTGATGAACTATGGTCCATTGTCGTGAATGATTCGTCGAGGTACACCAAATCTATAGATGACATGGTGTTTGACGAAGTTGATGACGCTGCTGGTCTTGACTTCAGCCAAGGGTATAGCTTCAGCCCATTTGGAGAAGTAGTCGGTTATTACTAGTATGAACCGATGTCCCCTAAAAAAGAAGGATTGATGGGACCTATAATATCCATGCCCCAGGCTTCAAAAGGCCAGGAAGCAGCAGTCGGATAAAGGAATTCTGATGGTTGATGAATAAAATCTGCGTAGATTTGACAAGCTCGACATTTCCTTGCATATTCGATGGCATCAGATACCATAGAGGGCCAGTAGTAACCCATGCGTCGGATAAGATCCTATAGCTTAGGACCAGGTTGATGTGCTCCACAGACACCGTCGTGAGCTTCATGCAATACTTGCGTCGCTTCATCACCAGCAAGACAGCGCAAGAGTAGGCCGTCATAAGTCCGCCGATAAAGAGTTTTGGTGGTCTGATTGTAGTAGAATCGTAGAGACCGCCGACGAATACTCGTAGCTTCCTTGGGATCTTCAGAAAGTATATCATGAACTATAAAGTCGATGAAGGGAGCTCTCCAATCTTTACTGATAACATTGGCTTCAGTAAGATTACTGAACTCAATATTAAGATTGTTTTCGATGCAGAACAATTCCCGATTAGAGACAACCACCACCTGTTGTCTTTTGATAGGGATAGCTAAAACTGTTGCAAGATTGGCCAAAGCATCTGCTTCAGTATTGCAATCTCGTCGGACATATTCGATGAAGAAGGCTTTGAATGATGTAGCCATGTTGATTACCGTTTCACAGTAAGGCACTAGATCTTGATGGTGAACTTCATAGGTTCCTCTAACCTGGTTAAGAACCAGCTTGGAGTCACCATAAACTTTAAGATATTCGACGTCCAGTTATTTAGCTAACTGAAGGTCAATGAGTAGAGCATTGTATTCTGCTACATTGTTGGAACAAGGTTCATCTAGAGAGTAGGCTCTTTGGATAGTTGACCCGTTTAGAGAAACAAGGACAACTCCAACTCCTACGACAATGGCACCATTGGGTCCAATCCTGGATGCACCGTCAAAGAATAGACGCTAAGTAGGAAATTCTTCGGAGATCATATTTGATTCTAATGTCTCGTCTGGAATTTCATCATAAAGTTTGGATGTCTCTGGAACAGGATGAGCTGCTAAGAAATCCGCCAGTGCTTGACCTTTAACAGACTTTTATGGAACATATACCATGTCATATTGGGCTAGCAGAATGGCCCATATAGCCAACCGAGAATTGAGTGTACTAGGCTTCTTCATCAATATCTGAAGAGGATTAACTCGAGATATGACATGAATAGTTTGGCCAATGATGTAATGCCGAGTCTTTTGAACAGCGAACATAAGAGCTAGGCATTCTTTTTCGACCGGACTATAACGGTGTTCGGCACCAATCATAGTACGATTGAGATAATAGATGGCCTGTTCATGGCCTTCTTTGTTCTTTTGGACAAGTAAAGCACCCAATGAATGATCCATAGCACGGACATACATTAAGAATGGTATGCCTGAGATTGGTGGCACCAAGACTGGTGGGTTCATGAGATATCGCTTTATGTCGTCAAATGCTCGTTAACATTTTTCGGTCCAAATGAAAGATACACCCTTTTTTATTAGTTGAGTAAATGGTCTGCAGCGTCCAGACAGATTCGAAATGAACCTCCTGATGTACGCAAGTCGACCTTGGAATCCTCGTAGCTCTTTTAGGTTGCGTGGAGGACGCATCTCTTGAATGGCTTTGATCTTCTCGGGATCCACGTGTATACCCTCAAAGGTAATGACGAAGCCGAGAAATTTACCACTAGAGACACCCAAGAATGACTTGGTGGGATTCATTTTGAGTTGATGTTGGCGTATTAGATTGAAGATAGTTCTCAAGTCTTGGATGTGATCTTCCTTAGACGACTTTTGACAGCAATATCGTCCACGTAGCATTCGACAGTCTTACGCAGATAATCTCGAAAGATGGTACTCATAGCTCGTTGGTAAGTTGCACCAGCGTTCTTGAGACCAAATGGTATCACAGTGTAGCAGTAGACCCCGCGAGGAGTGCGGAAAGAAGTATGTTTTTCATCTTCAGGATTCATCCGAATCTGATTGTATCCGGAGAATCCGTCCATAAAGGATATTCGCTCGAACCCACAGGTGTTGTCGATCATGACGTCTGTGATAGGGAGAGGAAACGCATCTTTTGGACAGGCTTCATTAAGATCCCGAAAGTCGATGCAAACTCGAACTTTTTTGGTTTTCTTTAGGACTGGAATGACATTGGCTACCCAATCTGGATGTTGTTCTTCTCGAATAAAGCCACAAGCGATGAACTTCTTGACTTCATCGTCGATTGCGTCTATTATTTCTGGCTTGAAGTGCCGTTGTTGCTGTTTGACTGGTTTTGCATTAGGCAGGATATTCAATTTGTGAGTAGCAACTTTGGGATCTAGACCTGGCATGTCTTTATAACTCCAGACGAAGACATCAATGTATTCTTGAATAAGAAGAATTAATTCTTGCTTATCTGCCTCTGGAAGGTTCTTGCTGATGAATATCAGACGAGGTGACCCGCTTTCTCCTACATCAATTTGAATCAATTGATCTTCGGTAGGAGGTTCTCGTTGTTCGAATCGGAGTTCCCATTGGGTATCCATTCGTTGAGCCCAAGGATCTGTTTCGAGATTTTCTTCAATATCCTCGTCATAGCCTTCTGGAAGTTCAGCGGAGACCATGTTAGAAGATACGATCAATCGATGAACTTGACCGATGCTGGTGTCAGAATCTCATGATCTGGAATCAGAAGAGTTAGAGAGCTCTTCACTATCGGACTCGGAGACTGCTGGGGATAACACCAGAGGTGAAGCATATCCGAGACCTCTTTTGGTCCTGCTATAATATATATCTGATTTTCCTTCTGGAACAACCGTACGGATAGGAGTTCTTCAACCTCTATCGTAGTTGAGGCCATTCTTGAAGTCATAACCCATCTTTCGGATGATGTCTTTTGATTGTTGACTGTAACGACGAAGTTAAAGATGCCCCGTATTGTTACTTTTGCTATCATCCGTATAACTGAATTTTTGTTTCGGTCCTTTACTAAAAAGTATTGGACTCTCGCCTCTCTTTCGAGAAGGGACAACAAAGTATGAATCATCTGGGTGTTCAAGTAAGACTTCTGTTTGAAGAGACTGTACAACTCCCATTGTAAATGACTGAAAGCTATCTAACATATCCAAATAGCACTTAGCCTGATAAATAACATCGGTATACTGGAAAGGAGATACTTTTTTATTGATTTGTACATCTGTGTTTACAACAGGACCTTTAGCCTTAGCAGGCTTGGTCAGATTGATTACAAGAGGGGGAGAAGAAGAACATGGAGGAGGGTTAGACTTGTTACGATGGAGGTCAATAACAAGCGGCTCAGAGGAGGTGAGCTCCCTTTTATCCTTGTTATGAGATAAATTAATAACAAGTGGCTCAGAAGAGATGAGCTGCCTTTTTTTCTTGTTACGACGTAAGTCAATAACAAGTGGCTCAGAAGAGGTGAGCTTCCCTTGATCCTGACCATCATCAGTTGGTTGCTTCTGGACTGGTAAGTGAATAGCCAATGGTTTGGAGGATTGAAGACGAGAAACACGCCCTTTGACAGGTATGATGAGGGTGTCATTGGGCACTGCTTCTTGTTCTTCTTCAGTGTTCAGAGCCAATACTACCTTCATGAACTCATCCTTATACATGCGAGCATCGTTACAATATGCTTCGACACCTTTGAAAGGATAGAGATCCGCAACCTCCTTTTGAACCTCTCTATTGTCATCGACATATATTTGAAACATTGATGAAGAGTCGAAGGAACAATGTTGTGTTCATGTAAGAATGGTCTCCCCAAAAGAGCATTGTAAGAACAACCATGGTTGTCAATGATGTAGAAGGTCACCTTTGTGCGGAGATTGCCTATTTGGAGTTTTAGGCGAATCTTGCCCAGGTTCACTTCTTCCTTGGTTGAACCCCAGGATGGTGGTGATTGTACTAGAAAGACTATGTACTGGGATCTTCAATGCATCTAATATTGTCTTTGGTATGATGCTTAGGGTAGACCCATGATCTATCAGAATACGATCGACTTTCATCGAGTCGACATATCCTGTATAGTATAGAGGACGGTCATGCCTATTGTCTTCCATCAGCATATCATCTTGTGTGAAGGTAATGTTTGGAATTAACTCCAACACACTATGACAATGGAGACAAGAGACAGGCTCTACTTTCGGCTTCTTCAGAAGGGCTAGACAGGTTTCCGCCTGCATGAGAGCTTCACTCAGAGTTTCTCGAGTCTCTTTGGAGAGGCGCAAGAGTTCGAAGATTGACAGCCTGGCCGGTGTATTAGCTAGTTGGGCCAAAATATCAAAGTTGTATGGCTTCTCAAGTCCAGAAGGAGATGACTTCTTCAAAGGTTTGTCGAAGCGAACTTGTTGTTTGCCTTTGTCGGCTGCTGTCTGCTTAGGGGGAATAGATTCTACAACTGGTGAAGACACTGCAGGGATGCCCTCAGTAGAAGCAGGTTGCACTGGAGCAGACTCAGAAGAAGAAGCAGGGTTTTCTTGAGTCTCAGGAAGTTCCCGTAGATAGGCTTTCCCTGACCTGGTATCCAGCAGAATTTTCTCTTCAACTATGGGGTCAAAAGACACCATATTGTAGATTTTTATTTTGCCCTTAGAGCGTTCTTTCTTCTTGGAGGAAGAGGGAACTTCGAACTCTGAAGCAAGATCAGGATGAATCCACATAATCTTGCCATTGTCAAGAGATAAGGGGACGAGACCTTCACTTCGTGGAGGAGGAAGATTCTCGATCTCAAGAGTAGCCTTGGGGATAGGGATGACACCGTACTGTACCATCTGTGGAGGAAAGTTACCGAACTGAACTGAGATCATGTTCGCAGTAACCGTCTTCTCGTCTTGCTGTAGAGTGACAATACCAGCGTTGACTAGCTCCTGAATTTTGCCTTTGAGCACATAACATGCTCGAGTGGGATGCCCAATGATCCTGTGATAGATATAATATTTGGGATGATCAGTCTTACCGACCTCATCAGGCTTCTTCGGGTCTGGGAGTTGGAGCTTATTGCTTTTGATCAAGCAATCAAAGATGCTCACGGTGTCATTCTCATCAAAGGAGTACTCTACTTTCGGACGAGGTTCCCTTGGTGGAGGTGCAGAAGGAGTAGAAGTAGACATAGGTGGAGCTACGTTGAACGCCAGAGATTCTTTATTCTTCAAGTTGATGTTCAAAATCTTTTTTTCCTTGTGGTTGTTCAGGTGATTACCGCTACTGGCTGTCGGGTGTTCGTCCCGGTCGGTGTTTGACATGTGTACCCCCAACTGCTTAAATTTGTCAGCGCTAACTTCAGCTGCTTTAGTATTGACAATAAAAGATGGCCAGTCTTGGAACTGAGTTGACCCCGTCCATATGCTGATGATAGGCAAAAGATTTGCCTTGCAGGTGTCTATAGTGACAGCGGCCGGAGTTCCAGGAGGCATTTTTAAAGCTTCTCGGCGGAACCTTTCAATGAAACTTTCAGCGGTTTCATTATGTCTTTGTTTAATTTTATTGAGGGCTGACATGGTCATGTCATTGATCCCCTCATAGAATCATTCCAAGAAGATCTGTTTCAAACCTGAAAAAGAGGTGATACAGCCATCGGGCAAGCTCCTGTACCAATCATATGCTACATCGGCTAAACAGCCGACGAACACCCTGGTAAGAAGAGCGTCATTTGGCTGAAGTTGGACAGTCATTACCTCAAAGTGGTTAATGAACTGACTAGGAGAAGTGCTGCCATCAAACAGGGAGATTGTTGGAATCTTGTACTTAGGAGGAAATGGAACTTCCTTCCATTCAACTGGGTAGGGTTGTTTGATTCTCAATCTCTGTAAGTTGTCTTTCTCTTTGAAGGCCTCGAATTGAGTGCACATGAGTTTGACAGCTTCATTAGCATCCTTCAATGATGTAGAAGGAGCAGGCTGAATCAGAGTGTTAGGGGGAGGAACAGCGTGGTAAGTACTACCCCCAGCACCTGACTGACTGGGTGTAGGTTGAATCTGTACAGGGGGTACTTGAGGAGATACTACCCCCAGTCCTGCATTGACAGGCACTGACGATGCTATGATCTCATGATTTATAGCAGGTATAGTCGGTGGTACTGTATGTTGTGCCACGAGGATAGAATGCATACTTACAACCATTTCAGCCATGGTCTTCAGCTTGTCTTCTAGTGCAGCTATTCGTTGTTCTTAACTAGCCGAACTAGAAGCATCTGGGTCTTCAGTGACAACATAAGCTGTCACTTCTCTAGGTACAGTGGAAGACACTGTCTGTTCAGAACTTTCGCTGTATGCATTATAGTCGGAGAAAGAATCATCTTCTGAGTGAGAAAGAGGGAGATGACCGGAATGATCTTGGAGAAGATTCCTTTGACCGATTGTGTCTCGGCTTCGGGATCTGGTATGTCGAAATACTCCTTCAGAAGATTCTTGGAGTAAATCTAAATACCGCTGACTGGGCCTGCGAGGCTTGCCGTGCTTGGAGCACTTCCTACCCCCAGTGTCTCTAGAAGTCATGTTGACGGAAGCGTACAACACTTCGTCTTCATCTTCTGACATTGTTTCAGATGTTGCAAAATTCAAACGATCGAAGACAGATCGTTTTGTTGTCTGACAACAACACTTGATGACAACCTTGTGATTACAATGGTGTCCAAGTGGTTGAACTGGAGGTGTTGAGATGTTATTCTGTTTTTGCTTGAGGTGTTCTCGGAGATCAGGAGCAATAACGGGACGAGAAGAAGTTCGAGGGATATGTTCTTTGACAACATTCGGAACATGGTTCCGATTCTTCAAATGTTTTGTCCCTTGAGTGTACAGGAAAGTACTCACTTCATTAGCATAGGTGTCAGGATTTTTAATCTTGGAAGTTTGCCTCTGATGCTGGTTGATCTTCGACATTGGCTGTTTGCATTTCGCCGAAGTTGGTCTATTGAGATAAGTCCTTAGATCAGCAAATTCACCCCCAGGGGTTTCTGTCTGAGACACCAGCAACTTTTCCTATTTTGAGCAGAATATCCTGAGAGTTGGGAGATCTTGGAATTCTGCTACCGGAGTAGGCAGAATACCTCTTTGATCAGTACACTTCCCTTTGGCAAGGAGGGAAGAAGAACTCTTGTTTGAGAGAGTCCTTGTACTGACTGGTGCCGAGGCACGTTCAGATTGATCTTCTACGGTAAAAACCGAGGAAGACTGAGAAAAGACCAAAGGGCCTTTTCCTTTGTTTTGTGAAGAAGGGTTAGCTAAAGAGCATTTCCCTCTGTTGTCTTCCAAGTCGTGGGACGAGAAAGTTTGAGAAAAGACCAACGGGCCTTTTTCTTTGTTCGGAGGAGGAGGAGGAACAGTCAATAGACTACCCCCAGTAGATTACACTGGCACAACAGGGTACTTGGAAAGAGGAGCAGAGTTATTCCTCTTGCTGTGAGAAGAAAGGAAATTAGCCAAAAGGCTATCCCTCTTAGACTGCGCTGGCACAGTTTGCGCAGGAGTTGTAGTGGCAGTAGGCGTATTGGTAGGTTGCGCATGAGTAGCTTTGACAGATGGCCTCTTGGCCACAGATACTGTGGCTTGCTAGCAGGAGTCTTGACTTCAGAGTGCTTGAGTTGCACTCTGGTTGCTGGAATGGTGGACTGCACAGAAAGAGTTACAGCCAACTGTGCCAGGGGCAGAGGAGTCTTGCACTTTGCCAGAGCAGCATAGGAAGTGGTTTGTGCACTGGCAAGGGAAGCAACGTACTGCGTATGGACAGTAGAGGCAGCAGACTGCACAGCAGTTTTAGGAGCAGAGACAGCAGACTGCGCAGAGGATTGCACAGGGGATTGTGCAGAGGACTTTAGAGTCCACACTGAACAGACTTTGCTCTTGGCAGAAGTTACAGTGCGATGAGTAGTCCCGGAGTTGATCATCGCCTCGTAGGCCGTCTGGTTGACCTTTACAACCAGCTTCTTCTGCGTCTTTCCGATAGACGCAACGTCACATTGAGTTGTCACTTCCTCGTCGGAGGAGAAAGTCGTCCCCAGCAGAGTCGCCATTTTATTTACAAAAACAAAAGTTGTTCTTTATTTCACAAACTTTGTAAGAAGATTACAATAAAATTCTAGAAAAGTACAACTATAGGAATCCGATCTGAAGACGATCGCTTTATTCCTTGGACGATGTGAACTTTGAAGACGGTAGCCTCTGAAGAATGCAGCAGCACTTTGGCAAGAGCTCCTGATCTCTGGTGATGATCTGATGTGGATTCTGATTTTTTTGATTATTTCTCTCTGATCCCCCCTATGAAGGACTTGAAACTCTATTTATAGAGTTCTGAAAATAACTAATTTTTAGTTATTCTGGATTGCGCAGGATGGATTGTGCAGGCATTGGACTACGCAAGCAGCGAACTGCGCTAGCAGTTACTCGATCGTGGACCAACTGTATGAGACGCGTGGTATTGTTTGATTGAAATGCGCTTGGTCGTGTACAGACGGTTGCCACGTGGTGAGCAATTGATGGCATGTAGGCCACGTATATATTGTCAGTTATCTTGATGGATTGTGCCACATGAACTGCGCTGGCTTCAGACTGCACTGAGATTGAACTGCGCTGCAAGAAATATGGCAGACTGTACTTCGATTGGGTTGGTAGCTTGCGCTGGCTATACAGCTGTCCTCGAGCACTGTGTTGCACGAGAAACGAACAGTTTCCTCGTTCTTCGGGCTGTCAACTGTCAGAAGATCTGATTTTCTGTCAGATAATAATGATGTGGCCACGTCAGCTTGCGCGCTTGGATGGGTGCGCAGTTCAGCTTGTGCAGTTGAGTTGTTGCGCAATCTATCTTCTACGCAGTTCATTTGAAGGATGCACAATTTGATTTTCTTTGCTTCTTTGATGGATGCAACTTGATTTTTAGGACCTACACCATCTTCATTTCAAGACTCTGAAGTAGCCTGTACCTGCTACAGTATTTCTGGAGTCTATAATGAGTCTTAGGAATAATTATAAACACAAAAAATGGATGGCAAAATCGAAAGCTAGGGTAGAAATTAGCCAAGGGTCATTTTTGGATGAAAATCGGCATACCAACGGTATACCGGTCTATACCGACGGCATACCGATTTTGTTCACATAAAGTTTCTGTCGACAAAATCGGCATACCGACGGCATGCCGGTCCATACCGACGGTATGCCGATTCAGTAACGTTTGAAATTCCAACGGTCAAATTTCGAACATTTAATGATCCCAACGGCTATATTTCTAGCCGTTGCATTCTAGACTGGCATACCAACGGTATGCCGGTCCATACCGACGGTATACCGGTTTGCTGACTGAAAAGTTGCCTTTGGCTCTTTTCAATGCTTTGGTTAAAAATAGCCTTGAACCCCTTCATTCATGGTTGATGCTTTGTGCCTAAAAATCTCTAAACCACCAAAGCCTATCCACAAACAACTCTATAAAGTTTTCTTTTGCCATCCACAAATTGTGTTAGAGTTATTGAGTTGAAAAGTAAGATCTTCATCTTATTGTATAAGGAGATCAAAACCTATTGTGAAAGGTTGAAGTTGGAGAGTCTTCGTATCCAAACTCTCGGTTGAAGTCGGAGAGGCCTTCGGATTAAAGCTCTCATATAAGAAGTTGGCGAGTTCTTCGGATCCAAACTCGTGTGTAACTATTTACTCAAATAGTGGATTAAAGCCGGAGAGAGTTCCGAGACTGGAGTGTCTCTTGGGAGGATACCAGGATATATCCGTTGACACAAAATCACAGTCAACCATATATTGATACAATTGACAACATGATACTTGTAATATTTTAATACGACACATGAAGACTGAATTCGGTACAAGCCAGACGACAGCTCACACCTGCAATGCTTCACTGTTTGAGTCTGTATTTTTCACTTTATTTGAGTCTAGACTTATGTAAACTGAGCTGTGCTGAGCATTTTGAGACTTAGACAATACCTATACCTCAAACCAAAAGCCCCACCAAACATCCAAATAGCCCATTGGCCCATTGGACCCATTCTGTGCTCTGGAGACAGAGTTCGGGCCGAACTCTGCCTCCACACAGAGTTCGGGCTGAACTCTGCCTCCTAAATTCCAGGACCCTAATTTTTAGGGTTGGCTGGATGTAAGTTGTCCAACGGCCAAATTTTTGAATGTTCCAACCAGAATTCTGGCCGAATTCTGCCTGTATGGTATCCTATAAATAGGCCATAAATTATTTCATTTTCATTCATCCAATCTTCTCTTCTCTTCTCTCTAAAGCCTTATACAAGCCATATCCTTCTCATCTACTAGCCACAAGCTCCCTAAGCCTCAAAGTGCTCAGTACTTTTCAGTTAGGAGTTTGTACAAGAGTTCAAGAAGTCGCTTGGAAAACTCCAAGCATCGCCACTGCGATCTCTGTAAGAAGTTGACGTGATCTTCTGAAGAAAAGGCACGGGGTGTAACTACTATTTCACAAATAGTAGATTTAATCCTGAGCTAGAGTTCTCAGGCCTGGACTAGTCCTCCACGAGGGAAACCAGGTTAAAATCGGCTGTGTTTGCGTATGCTTTTTTGCTCTTTACTATTTCCACATTTACTCTGATTATTTTCTGCTGGTGAAAGAGTTTAATTTTTAATTGGACATTATTGTCATAAACTCTATTCATCCCCCTTTAGAGTTGCCTATTGGTTCTTCAATATCGTGTGTCAGTATTGTTATTGCTTCTTCTCTTACACTTATATTTTTAAATTGTCCATTAGCTTGTGCTAAGTGCTTGATTAGTTAGCTTGACCCTATTCACCCCCTCTAGGATTCCTACAATTGGTATCAGAACAAGGACTCTATTGTTAGGCTTAACATCCTTAGAGTAGATCCTTGTTATTTTTTCTATGGTATCGTATTCCTCCTCCTCCGATAAAGAGGATTTTACTTCTAGTAGCATGGACAATCATGTTTCTTCTAAATGCAAGAAATGCTCTAAGTGGAAGGCCATGGCTAACCAATCCTTAGAGATTCTTGATGACCTTCATTCTACAAATGAAGAACTTTTAGAAAAGGTTATTCATTTAGAAGAATCTAATAAGTTTTTGAGAAATGAAAACAATAATTTATTATCTAGACTTGATTCTCAAAACTCATCTTGTGTTTCTTTAAAGAGTTTGAATGTGGCTTTAATTTTAAAAATCAAATCTCTTTCCTCATCAATAGAAGATCTTAAAAGGCAAACACATGAGCTAAATCATTTGCATGATTCTTCTATTGACTCTTTAAAGAAACAAAATGATGATTTTATTTCTAGAATTGCTTTATTTGAAAAAGAGAATTATGCATTAAATGCTAAATTTGATTCTCTTACTTGTTTGTATGATGATTTGTTATTAGAACATGATATTCTTAAGACCAAATCTATGCATGCTAACTCTAGAGATATTCATCATTCTAGTATGTCACATGTTCATAATCATACTCATTCCGATACATGTGCACACACTAGTATTAGGTGCATCTATTGCTCTCGCATTGGACATATGAGCTTAACTTGTCCTATTCGTAGAAGTTTTTCTACCAATGCTAGAGTAAATAGTATATGGGTCCCTAAAGCTAACAAATGTGGATCCAAGTTTGTTTGGATACCAAAGTCTTCGCCTAATATTGTAGGTGGAGCTTCTTATATCGGGACATAGCACCGAGGAACGTGTTGGTGGTTGCAAAGCTCAAAGGTCATCTTCCAAGCAATTGTACCAACACAAGCGTGGCCACTAGAGCCACTTTGGTAACATGCTAAACGATTCTCTTTAAATTGTTTATATTTGTAGAATCTAGCATTTTTCTCTTGTTGTCTTGCTACTAGCTCACATTGATATTCCTTAGTTGCCTTTTATATATATCAATATGAGATATAATACTAGCATGCTTAGTTAATTTTCTAATTATTTCTTTTATCTAGCATGACTAGTTACTCGGCTTAAATGATTAGTTCACACTATGTAGTTTATCACTCATTTTCTATCAGTGTGACACATTTATATATGCATGCTCGCTATTCTTAATCTTTATTTATAAAGCATGCATATCACTCTAGTCCATAGGAGCTTGGTTTTGATTTGAGTTAATATGATTTTAACTCTCCGTCTCTAAAGTTTTTGAGATAGTTACTTTTTTTGTCGATTTGGTTTTAATATGTCATATTTACATTAATCAGTATTTGTGAATATATGTGTTTAGCACAAGCTTCTTATCACTTGACAAGTATACACTTATACTTCCATTTTAACCTTGTGCTTATATAATATATTCAGTATTGATTCTCATATTTTATTTTGATTAAACCTCTTATGAATCAATTATGTCTCTGCCTAATAAAGCATATTTATATGTATTTTGAATTTGTGATAGTTTTTCAAACATTCATTAAGGATACATGACTATATTTATTAAATTTTTATTTACATGTAGATCATGTAATTCTTATGGTGATATATATATTTTTGTATAAATATCTTTATGTGGACATATGAGTTAAGCTAAAGTTTTATATTGACTTGAAGAGTATTTAATTATGCTTGTTACCTTCAAACTTGTGCTTATCTCATACTTTAGCTATTTATTCTTTTGACCAAATTTGTGTATCTCTTCTTGAATCAATTAGCTTCTTCCGTAAAGCTTAATTTTGATGATATCCTCTTGGCTTTTTGGTTGACATTATGGGTACATGTTTTTTGTTTAATTTATTTTTGATCTTTCTATGTATGCCCATTTGTGATATATATAGTTATATATATATATATATATATATATATATATATATATATATATATATATATATAAGATTCCTAGCTTTTGATGTTTATTTGTTTTATATCTTTAAGTTGGGATGGTAAGAGAAAATATTTGTTTATGTCTTGCACATGACTATTTATGGATATTCTTTTAAAGAATCACACGGTTTTGTACTTTATCTTGCATTTTAGAACTACCTCCTCTATTAGTGCATATTTTCTAATCTATATTTTCTAATCTATATATATATATATATATATATATATATATATATATATATATATATATATAGCGCACTATGAAAGCTTTTTGAAAAAATATGTTTCTTGCTATCTTTAACTCTCTTTTGCTTTCTTGATCTTAATGATCTTTTTTTGCTCATTCCTTGGATTTATGCTTCCTTTTGAAGTATTGTTATCCAATAGTTTTTGTAGCACATGAGAATACATGTAATTGATACATCATATTTCTTATGACTTTAGCTACTATGGTTTGAGCTTTTTGTGTTGAGATTTTTCATTTCTAGAGAATACACTTATTTCATAATGGCTATAATATTTTGCATTCTCTAGATCGATCTATTAATTCATTATCTTGGATTAATCTCATTACTTGGCAAAAAGATTTATTTTATTGTATTTTCTTGAACATCTCTTTTGTCCTTTACTTGATAAGAGTCTAATTCAGTTATTTGATTATCCAATGCTCTTATTCTTGCTTGGTAAAGAGTCTATAAATCATTTTTTTTTCTTTTAAAAATGCATTACTCACATTGTGTACTCTATACTTAAGCAAGTTTTTTTTTGTTAGTGACTTAAGAGTTAATGAGTACATTTATCTTGTTAATGGCCTACCTCATTAATCTTAATTAGTGATGTAGCTAGCTTATTTATGATATATTGTTGAGCTACATAATCTATGTTCACTTTCACTCTTCTAGCTATTGTTTTTCGTTTCAATCTATATATGATATGCTAGTTTCCAAAAACAAGTTGTGTGAATTGTCTTGATGCGTTTTGTATTCTATCTTAGATACATATGTCTTATTCTCCAAAATTAGTTTGACAAATTCTTGATTAGATCTTGTTTCTCTTGGAGGTTTGTGATTTCTTTCTTTAAGTATCCTTTCTTATTAGTCATTAGCAAGTATCTCTTAAATTTTTCTCAGTTTGAGTCATGATTTTATCGTATTATCATTTACATCTCTTTTTGATTAAATTTGTAATTATTTAAATGAGGTTGACTCTTTCTCATATTGATTTGTGAGATTTTTATATAGATTTGTGAGTTTCTCTTGATGAGATTCATTGGATCATATTTACTCATTTGCTTTCTTTATGAATGATCATAATGATTGAGTAGTCTTAAACTATCTAATTTTGTAAATGTCAAGTTAATTTACTACTCTACTTCGACTACTCATGGATTATCACATAGTGTCTTTGCTATTTAAACTTTATTGGTCTTTCATTTAGATGTAGCAAAGTTTGGATATTACCCGGTTGATGGGTACATATGTGATAAAACATGCCTAGTCCATGTAAAGTAATAAATTGGTTGATTCTTTCTTAATTAGATAATCATGGACATGATATTTGAGTTTAATTTTTATTTTATTTTTGAGCCATATTCTGTATATCATCATGATTGTTCTTAATTTACTTTATTCTTTTTCATGATGACATTTTCTCAAAGGATAACATACAGTGATCTATCATATTTAAATATGAGATCCTTCTATAGATAAATGTATGTCAACCTTTGATTAAATGTGCTTAATTAGAATATTCTTTTGATCGTTCATCTTTAGTGGCTATTAATTGGATATCTCTTCTTGACTAAAGATGATATTATTCGTCTTATGACGATGTTATAGCCTTATATGCATTGAGCAAGGGGAAGAAATCCATAGTTGATTTACCCCTAGATCTTGTAGTTATCTATTTTATGCTATAAGTGCTTTGGAACTAGATACGCATATTTTGAGGGGGAGCAAATTAATTGGTCCAATTCATGTATACCCTCTAATATGTCATATACCTAGTTCATCATGGACCCATATTTTCTTCTATTTCAATCCTATTGATTGAGGTCATGATATTTTTATTTGTGAAGGATTTATGAGAGTGTATGCAATTGTCTTCATCATAGTATCTCTCTTTTATATGGGTTAAATAAGTCATCTTGTAATATCAACTTTCATATCTTATCTTGATGACTATTGTGCTTTTACTGTTTTGTCTTTTATTATATGCTTAATTGATTTGGCTTTTCTTATTGGGGACTTACCTAAAATTCTTGTTTATCTATATTGGTAATACCTTGAGGGGGAGCATTCAAGTCGACTGAATTTCTCTTTCTCAAGTATTTTTCTCCTTTACCTTCATATTTTTTTAAAGGATATCCACATAGCATGATAAGGTAATTGAGTTCAAATGCATTAAGTTGGGTAAGCAAATAGATTTTGCAAATAATAAGATTATTTTATATCAATTACTTTGTAATTATCTAATCCTCATGGGCTTTTAACTGAAATCCTTGATTGAAATCTTTTATTTCAATTGGTATATCGCTTCCTGTAAGCCCCTGTTTTTCAAATTTTAGTTAAATTAGTGTTAATTAATTTTTAAATGTCATTTATGGCCTTAAAATAATTATTTAGATTTTTAGGAATTTTTCTAGAATTTTTAAATGATTTTTAAATAAGTTTTATATATTAAAATATCAATTTGCAATTTTCTAAAATGTTTTTAATGCATTTTGTAATTTATTAAATTATTTAGATATCAGTTTGCAAATTTCTATTTGTTCATGCAAATTTTATTTGCATATAATAGCTGCGGGAGGGAATTTGCAAATTTTATTTGCAATATTTACCTGTGGGGACCATTATGAAATAACCTAAACCCTAGGGACCCTAGTGTAAAATTCCTACCCACTCCCTGCCCGACGATCGACGACCGCCGACCGGGCTGCCCCCGCCATTTTCGGCCAGCGCGACAGCCCCCGACCGCCTCGACCCCCTATTTAAGCCCCCCTCTTTCCCCCAGACCAAACCCAAACCCTAAATCCTCCCCAGCCACCCCCGTCAGCCTCGCCGACAGTCCCAAACTCCAAACCCTAAACCTAACTCCGGCGAGTCCCCGTCCAGCCCCACCGTCGACATCCACCGCCCCCAACCGCCATCATCCGACGCGCCGCGACGAGCCGACCCCAGCGCCACCCGACCGCCCTGACCACGACCGCTCCTCCGCCCAGTCGCCACCCCAACAGCAGCCCCACTTCGGACACGTACGTGTCAGTACTATTTCCGTGTCCTATTTGTGTCTCGAACTCACGTGGGTAACTCGCCAGGACACGGGCAGTCTTTTGGTAAGTTTGGACACGGCCGAATCATTTCGTGCGTGTCGTGCTGAGTTTGGACACAAGACACTGTGTCATGTTCCTTAGCCGTGTCCCTAACTGTCAGGACACGGTATAACTTAATGGGTCGGGTTTGTTTCTTTAGCGGGTTAAAAACCCATTATTAATCGAACTCCTTAAATTAAACCCGAGCCCCACCCTGACAGCAAGCCCGCTCAGGCCTACTGGCTAGCGGGTGGGGCTCCGAGTCTTCCTCACTGTGCACAGAGGGTCGAGTTCGAGCCCTCTGTTTGTTTTCTTTTTTCTTTCTTTTTGTTTTTCTTTTGTTTTTCTTTGTTTTTATTATATATATATATATATATAAATATATATATATATATATATATATATATATATATATATATATATATATATATATATATATATATATATATTTGTGTATATATGTATATGAATATTTCTTTATGTATAAATAAACTATTACATACTATATAATATTTGTTGTCTTATATATATATATATATATATATATATATATATATATATATATATATATACACTATGTATACATATGTATATATGTATATTATATATATTTATTTCTTTATATACATATAAGTATTTTCTATATATATATATATATATATATATATATATATATATATATATATATATATATATATATATATATATATATATATATATATATATATATATATATATATATGTTATAAGTATATATATTTAAGTACATAATTATTTAGCCTAAGTAAATTATGTAATATTTACATATGTATATTTTAAATATATAAATATTACTTGTCATATTTTTATGACTATTTTTTAAGTTTTCACATAAATAAAATATTAATATTTACTTTGCTTTTCTACCACTTAGTATTTTTTGTATATTTAAATTACTGCAACCATTTGGTGTCCAAGCCTAGCATGGGTATTTGGGCTCAAATGTGTTTTCACACATTCAAGACCTGTACAAGTCATATTGGACTTGATTCATGGCCTTGGGTCCTGTATTTGAACTTTGGTTCAAATTATATACATGGACAAAATACGCAGATAATTAATTATTGTGTGCATTGCTGTTTTTGATTTTCTAAAAATACTTAAAGTATTGCTAAAATTATGGAAAAATAGTTTTTAGATACTATGTTAAGTTAGCTAATTTAGTATAATTTTTGTAGTATTTAATTTACTGTTTTGCCACTAGTTTGGCATATGAAACCAAAACTCATTTTCTGTATACTTAGGAAAACTGATTTTTATAAAATATTTGTACTGGTTAATAAATTCCAGAAAAATTATAATAAATTTCTATGATTAATAAGGATCACTTTGATACTTTGCTTTAAGAAAAACTAGGCTTTTTGCCTATCTCTAAAATTGTTAGAACACAATGATCTTTTGATTTATTTATTGATTAATTACGACTTGTAGCTTTTTGTGTTATTTGGAGTTTTAGTCGTGTTGAACCCCATCCCTCACTAGTATAAAGACCCTAGAAAGTTAGTTAACATAGTGTGTCACCCCACATTGGTCTCCTATGCCAAGTCATCATTTTTGGCTAGGTGCCCAGTCACAAGTCGTGTCGCATCAATTAGTGTCCTAGTATTTTAGCTTAGTGTAAAAGCTAAGTTTATGTATGTATTTCTACAGTGACGAGTTACCGGACATCTATAGCACATTTATCGCAGCTTGTTTTGCTAGAGGCAAGTACATCTACAAGCTCATTTACTGTCTTTTAATGCTAGAACATGTATTAACCCTGTTAGAATACTGATCCTTGAGGTGGCAAGTTATATCTTCACATGTTGTATTACATTCAGTATCTGCCATGCTTAGGACAGTTCTTATATCTTCACATGCATCTTACTGGTTCTCAGTACATGTTTCACTATGCTTTACACTGCTATCAGTACCTATCGTGCTTTATACCGATCCCAGTATATCTCACATGTTCTATATCGTTCTCGTATCTCTCACATGTTATATATATGGGTTATGGGGAAACTGACGGTTGAGTACGTGATCATGACCCCCCCTCATAGTAGCGAGCGAGGTCGCATTTTATATGCATACCTTGCCGTAGGCTTTATATCAAGGCAGATTTGTGCGTATGTACATCTTTCGCCCTATCACTTGTACGAAAGTACATTTTATTATGTGCCACAGCACATTGTACATCTATTTGACCGATCACGTACCTGCTACAGTTTTAAACATTACATATGCATCTGTCTCTATGACATATGTGTCCTTGCCATGATAGACTATGAGATATGCCATGTTCCCTGTGTTACTATGATATTGTGATCCCAGTTGTACCATGAGGCCATGTTCCCAGTATTTTCTGTTTTATAGACTTATCACACCATATTTCTTGTTGTACATCTCTTTCATTATATGTTCAGTATTTTAGTTGTAGAGGTTGTACTTGCTCCCGTCCTGACAGGATAACGTTGTAGGTATACTTACTGAGGAGGAGTTGCTCTGTGATTCGTATTATGGAGTCACTGCCGAGGACCCGGCTCTGCTTTACGAGGATATTCCTACGGGGAACCTCGCCTAGTTGTCTTTTGTTTACTTAGACTTTTGAGAGTAGACATGTATTAGACTATATCATTTTGTAACTGGACATGTATCCAGTTTTACATTTCAGTTTACTTGTACTTGGATATTCTACTTTATACGACGACTTTTGTGTTTGGAGCATTTATGATTCTTCTTCACTTATAGAACTGTTAGCACATTTAGTCTTATCTTATTATCTCTAGAACAGCTTACTGCGCTTTATCTTAAGCGTAGGCTGGACATGGCTCGGCCCGGCCCAACAATTTGGGTAACGGGTCGTGACATATTTTTTTTGGCGGCCCATGCAAGGTCCTGACTAAACTGTTTGGTTACGTTATTGTACCAAGCATGCCTGCAATTAGGAACTTAAGGTAATTAGACAACATTAGGAAAGACGCTTAGAACACTTAGAGGAATGCTAGGATTGCAACATAGGAAATACATCACATGTTTGCTATTATAATTAGATTTTCTTGCCTATGATTGCTTACTTTAAATAAGTCCTTATGAGTCTTTTTATGTAATTTAGATGGTGCTTACTCGTTCATCCCAGTATGTTACCCCCGAGAATGGGGCCCTTCATATCCAGTCAGCTGACCAGTTGACTGATACACCTCCACCTACCACATTTCCCCACTCCACAGATCCACAGACCCAGATACCACCTTCCACATCCCAGGCCTGGCAGGACCCGATACTTCCACCACCCCCTATCACTATACCCACCCAGGCTTCCGTCACACTCGACGGGACCCAGCTGCTCACACTGATCCAAGGGTTCCTAACAACCCATCAGGAGCAGACTACCCTACTCTACCAGAGCCTAGAGTTGGCCCGGAGCATTGAGGAGCGTCTTCTGTCTAGCAAGAGGCCGGCTTCTGTACACCATAAGGGACCGTCCAAGCGTCAGGCTTTCCAGCAGAGAGCACCGACGCCACCCCAGCAGACTTACCGTCCCCCTACACCACATCACCCGACCCAGCTAGTTAGAGCCCCGGGACCCCGACAGCAGCAGCAGAAGGGAGCTTTTTGTGTATACTGCAAGAGGCAAGGCTATGACTTTCTCGTCTGTAGGAAGAGGTTGGGTCAGTGTTTAGCTTGTGGGTCTGCCATCCATCAGATTCGAGACTGCCCAGTAGCCAAGGGACCCCAGGGGAAGACTTATAGCCTAGTCCTTGAGCCAGAGCCGGAACAGGTTTCAGGAGGTTAGTTTTGACCGTAGTCTTAGTCATTTGTTGCATTCCTTGCTATGTTAGAATATTGTCGGGTCTTCAATCCTTGTGAATTTCGAGGACAAAATTTTTCAAGGAGGGAAGACTTGTAAGCCCCTATTTTTCAAATTTTAGTTAAATTAGTGTTAATTAATTTTTAAATGTCATTTATGGCCTTAAAATAATTATTTAGATTTTTAGGAATTTTTCTAGAATTTTTAAATAATTTTTAAATGAGTTTTATACTAAAATGTTTTTAATGCATTTTGTAATTTATTAAATTATTTAGATATCAGTTTGCAAATTCCTATTTGTTCATGCAAATTTTATTTGCATATAATAGCTGCGGGAGGGGATTTGCAAATTTTATTTGTAATATTTACCTGTGGGGACCATTATGAAATAACCTAAACCCTAGGGACCCTAGTGTAAAATTCTTACCCACTCCCTGCCCGACGACCGACGACCGCCGACCGGGCTGCCCCCGCCATTTTCGGCCAGCGCGACAGCCCCCGACCGCCTCGACCCCCTATTTAAGCCCCCCTCTTTCCCCCAGACCAAACCCAAACCCTAAATCCTCCCCAGCCACCCCCGTCAGCCTCGCCGACAGTCCCAAACTCCAAACCCTAAACCTAACTCCGGCGAGTCCCCGTCCAGCCCCACCGTCGACATCCACCGCCCCCAACCGCCATCATCCGACGCGCCGCGACGAGCCGACCCCAGCGCCACCCGACCGCCCTGACCACGACCGCTCCTCCGCCCAGTCGCCACCCCAACAGCAGCCCCACTTCGGACACGTACGTGTCAGTACTATTTCCGTGTCCTATTTGTGTCTCGAACTCACGTGGGTAACTCGCCAGGACACGGGCAGTCTTTTGGTAAGTTTGGACACGGCCGAATCATTTCGTGCGTGTCGTGCTGAGTTTGGACACAAGACACTGTGTCATGTTCCTTAGCCGTGTCCCTAACTGTCAGGATACGGTATAACTTAATGGGTCGGGTTTGTTTCTTTAGCGGGTTAAAAACCCATTATTAATCGAACTCCTTAAATTAAACCCGAGCCCCACCCTGACAGCAAGCCCGCCCAGGCCTACTGGCTAGCGGGTGGGGCTCCGAGTCTTCCTCACTGTGCACAGAGGGCCGAGTTCGAGCCCTCTGTTTGTTTTCTTTTTTCTTTCTTTTGTTTTTCTTTTGTTTTTCTTTGTTTTTATTATATATATATATATATATATATATATATATATATATATATATATATATATATATATATAAATATATATATATATATATATATATATATATATATATATATATATATATATATATATATATATATATATATATTTGTGTATATATGTATATGAATATTTCTTTATGTATAAATAAACTATTACATACTATATAATATTTGTTGTCTTATATATATATATATATATATATATATATATATATATATATATATATATATATATATATATATATATATATATATATATATACTATGTATACATATGTATATATGTATATTATATATATTTATTTCTTTATATACATATAAGTAAGAAATAAATATATATAATATACATATATACATATGTATACATAGTATATATATATATATATATATATATATATATATATATATATATATATATATATATATATATATATATAAAAATATATATATATATATATATATATATATATATATATATATATATATATATGTTATAAGTATATATATTTAAGTACATAATTATTTAGCCTAAGAAAATTATGTAATATTTACATATGTATATTTTAAATATATAAATATTACTTGTCATATTTTTATGACTACTTTTTAAGTTTTCACATAAATAAAATATTAATATTTACTTTGCTTTTCTACCACTTAGTATTTTTTGTATATTTAAATTACTGCAACCATTTGGTGTCCAAGCCTAGCATGGGTATTTGGGCTCAAATGTGTTTTCACACATTCAAGACCTGTACAAGTCATATTGGACTTGATTCATGGCCTTGGGTCCTGTATTTGAACTTTGGTTCAAATTATATACATGGACAAAATACGCAGATAATTAATTATTGTGTGCATTGCTGTTTTTGATTTTCTAAAAATACTTAAAGTATTGCTAAAATTATGGAAAAATAGTTTTTAGATACTATGTTAAGTTAGCTAATTTAGTATAATTTTTGTAGTATTTAATTTACTGTTTTGCCACTAGTTTGGCATATGAAACCAAAACTCATTTTCTGTATACTTAGGAAAACTGATTTTTATAAAATATTTGTACTGGTTAATAAATTCCAGAAAAATTATAATAAATTTCTATGATTAATAAGGATCACTTTGATACTTTGCTTTAAGAAAAACTAGGCTTTTTGCCTATCTCTAAAATTGTTAGAACACAATGATCTTTTAATTTATTTATTGATTAATTACGACTTGTAGCTTTTTGTGTTATTTGGAGTTTTAGTCGTGTTGAACCCCATCCCTCACTAGTATAAAGACCCTAGAAAGTTAGTTAACATAGTGTGTCACCCTACATTGGTCTCCTATGCCAAGTCATCATTTTTGGCTAGGTGTCCAGTCACAAGTCGTGTCGTACCAATTAGTGTCCTAGTATTTTAGCTTAGTGTAAAAGCTAAGTTTATGTATGTATTTCTACAGTGACGAGTTATCGGACATCTATAGCACATTTATCGCAGCTTGTTTTGCTAGAGGCAAGTACATCTACAAGCTCATTTACTGTCTTTTAATGCTAGAACATGTATTAACCCTGTTAGAATACTGATCCTTGAGGTGGCAAGTTATATCTTCACATGTTGTATTACATTCAGTATCTGCCATGCTTAGGACAGTTCTTATATCTTCACATGCATCTTACTGGTTCTCAGTACATGTTTCACTATGCTTTACACTGCTATCAGTACCTATCGTGCTTTATACCGATTCCAGTATATCTCACATGTTCTATATCGTTTTCGTATCTCTCACATGTTATATATATGGGTTATGGAGAAACTGACGGTTGAGTACGTGATCATGACCCCCCCTCATAGTAGCGAGCGAGGTCGCATTTTATATGCATACCTTGCCGTAGGCTTTATATCAAGGCAGATTTGTGCGTATGTACATCTTTCGCCCTATCACTTGTACGGAAGTACATTTTATTATGTGCCACAACATATTGTACATCTATTTGACCGATTACGTACCTGCTACAGTTTTAAATATTACATATGCATCTGTCTCTATGACATACGTGTCCTTGCCATGATAGACTATGAGATATGCCATGTTCCCTGTGTTACTATGATATTGTGATCCCAGTTGTACCATGAGGCCATGTTTCTAGTATTTTCTGTTTTATAGACTTATCACACCATGTTTCTTGTTGTACATCTCTTTTATTATATGTTCAGTATTTTAGTTGTAGAGGTTGTACTTGCTCCCATCCTGACAGGATAACGTTGTAGGTATACTTACTGAGGAGGAGTTGCTCTGTGATTCGTATTATGGAGTCACTGCCGAGGACCCGGCTCTGCTTTACGAGGATGTTCCTACGGGGAACCTCGCCTAGTTGTCTTTTGTTTACTTAGACTTTTGAGAGTAGACATGTATTAGACTATATCATTTTGTAACTGGACATGTATCCAGTTTTACATTTCAGTTTACTTGTACTTGGATATTCTACTTTATACGACGACTTTTGTGTTTGGAGCATTTATGAATCTTCTTCACTTATAGAACTGTTAGCACATTTAGTCTTATCTTGTTATCTCTAGAACAGCTTACTGCGCTTTATCTTAAGCGTAGGCTGGACATGGCTCGGCCCGGCCCAACAATTTGGGTAACGGGTCGTGACACTTCCTTCCAAAACTAGAGTTTTAATGAATATAATATTATGTTTTGGAGTTTCTTTCTTGGATTTCAAGTTGGTAAAACTATTTTTTGACTGTTTTTCAATTTTATTTGTTTTACCAACTATATTGTGTTTTGTCATGCTTCTTTTAAAAATTTGATGTTCTACATTGGCAATGTAGCTTTATAAACATGTCATTACACCCTTCTTCCATTGTTTTTCATTAGTATATCTTGATCATGATTGTCTATGAGTTCCCCATGCTCTGATTTCTATGCTTGAGATTGATTTTATTTTATCTTTTAGTACGGGAGAGCCTATTTTTGATCATGTCAAAGGGGGAGAAGTAAGTTTAAGTATGTATTTATAAGTAATCGAAGTAGTATATTTTCAGTGATATTGCTTATGTCGTTTGTATATTAGTGATACATGCATCTATTGTGTCCATATTAAACTTAACCGATTTGCCATAATAAAAAAGGAGAAGATTGTTGGCCCAATGATTGTATCATGTTTTTGAATATGGTTAATATGTTAAGTTTAGCATTTCATTATCACTAATCTTCATACTATCGCTATAGCATTTCTACTTATACTTATACCTTTGTTGATATGTGCCTATTGGTTAGCATCTTAGTGATATGAGCTTATCTATCTTAAATTTAATCGGGTTGCCAAAATCAAAACTATGTTTTTGATTGTGGTCATTCAATTAAGTTTAATCATTATGATATCACTAACATTTATGCTATCACCTTAGCACTTATACTTAAACTCAGCATTATCCTAATGTGCATTAAACTTATCATACTTGCTACTATGTATATTGCTTTGTTCGTCTAACATGTACATGCAGAAAAGCAATAAGCAAGATCTATGTAGACATATGCAATGAAGAAATCATGGTGGGCCAAAGACGACGGATCCCACAAGATTTCTCTAAACCACCCGACGACATCTCCGGAGCCACGCACCCGGGGGTTCCGCTGAAAGGTATTCAGTTTTCACAAACTGTATATCTTTGGACAGCTGCCACCAAGGGAAAAGCCAGCACCTATCAAAGAAAGAAGCAAAGCCATGCCATCTTCATTTCAAGACTCTGAAGTAGTCTGCACCTGCTACAGTATTTTTGGAGTCTGTAATGAGTCTTAGGAATAATTGTAAACACAAAAAATGGATGGCAAAATCGAAAGCTATGGTAGAAATTAGCCAAGGGTCATTTTCGGATGAAAACCGGCATGCCGACGGTATACCGGTCTATACCGACGGCATACCGATTTGTTCACAAAAAGTTTCTGTCTACAAAATCGGCATGCCGGTCCATACCGACGGTATGCCAATTCAGTAACGTTTGAAATTCCAACGGTCGGATTTCGAGCGTCTAATGATCCCAACGGCTATATTTCTAGCCGTTGCATTCCAGACCGGCATACCGACGGCATGCCGGTCCATACCGACGGTATACCGGTTCGCTGACTGAAAAATTACCTTTGGCTCTTTTCAATGCTTTGATTGTAAATAGCCTTGAACCCCTTCATTCAAGGTTGATGCTTTGTGCCTAAAAATCTCTAAACCACCAAAGCCTATCCACAAACAACTCTACAAAGTTTTCTTTTGCCATCCACAAATTGTGTTAGAGTTATTGAGTTGAAAAGTAAGATCTTCATCTTATTGTATAAGGAGATCAAAACCTATTGTGAAAGGTTGAAGTTGGAGAGTCTTCGTATCCAAACTCTCGGTTGAAGTTGGAGAGTCTTCGTATCCAAACTCTCGGTTGAAGTCGGAGAGGCCTTCGGATTAAAGCTCTCGTGTAAGAAGTTGACGAGTTCTTCGGATCCAAACTCGTATGTAACTATTTACTCAAATAGTGGATTAAAGCCGGAGAGAGTTCCGAGGCTGGAGTGCCTCTTGGGAGGATACCAGGATATATCATGTGTCGGTATTGTTATTGCTTCTTCTCTTGCACTTATATTTTTAAATTGCCCATTAGCTTGTGCTAAGTGCTTGATTAGTTAGCTTGACCCTATTCACCCCCCTCTAGGATTCCTACAACAAGTTACATATAAGTGTCACATATTATCCTTATATGTAACAAATAACAATAGCATATAACAAGTTACATATAGATGTCACATATTACCTTTATGTTATAACCTATGTGTAACGCCCCAGTTCCAAAATATGTATAACTAGGAATGCGTATGCATGTCAACTACGTATCAAGTGGACTCCAGCCCAGCTCAAATACGTATAGGTTATCTTGTTTCTAAATGTATCTATCAAATCAATTAACAGATTCCTATCTCAATCCACAAAATAAGTAATATCAAGAATAAATAATATGTGTCATGGTCTGTAGTCTATTAACATATATTTTTGAATAGACCCGATGAACAATATAGGTCTATAAAACTAGGCTAAAGAGCAGAATGCAAGTAATAGATAAAATATGAAATCACGGTAAATACCTGAATCTGAAATAGCAATACCACTATGATCGACGAGCTTCTCCTGCATGACCGACTACCTGGAGAGATCACCAGGTCCTCAGGGGACATAACAAGGTATATACAACATACCAATATAATAGTAAAAGAAATATACTAAAGGGTAACTATCGTATCCAGTCTAAGTGATATGAACGTGAGAACACATTCCGGATATCATGCGTCAAGCTACTAAGGCTCACAAGCTCCTCAGCAGGAAGACACCCAAGGTACCGTATCGTAGTACCTTGTACAAGCAATACAATAACACCAGTGCTCTGCTACATAGACAATGGAAAATAATAGTATAACAACCAAGCCCCAAATATGGTAACGAGGTCAAGCAATAAGATAACCTGATATGTCCGTAATGTTCTTCCTACCCCATGTCTAGATCTAGCAAGTCAAGTCAAGTCCAATATAATAAATCACAAGTAGAAGTAACGATCTGACATCCTATACGAAGTCCATAACCATGAATAATCATGTAGACTCCGTATCAATCATGTCAGCATCATGTGGTCTATCGTGTCACTGAACACGAATAAAGTATACGCGATGCCTAGTGTCGATACTCGATGAATACAAGATGTCACCAACACCCGAATATAACACAAAAGCAAAGTATCAACAAATCCTACGTCCTTAATGATAATAAATCAAGAAAACAAAATGCAACAAATAAAAGAAAGGGGTCAAAACTATTGTTATGCCACAAGGTGTTGTCGGTGGCCATGGTTGGGAGCAATTTTGGGATTGGGACTTTTATGGGGAGGTGGTGGCTAAAGTATTAGGTTAATATATAAAGTTCGAGACTTATATATGTTAGGGTTTGATAGGTGGAGGTTTGGATAAGTTTTGGTAAAGTTTGGTGGTCCAATTGCAAGATATGTCAAGGTGAATTTTAAAAGATTTATTATGTTTCCTAGTATGGAAACCAGTGTTTGGAATTAAATCTAATGATTTGACTACTCATGGCTGGACAAATATTAAATAAATCTAATCTAAATGACAACCTAGAATAGGCTCTACTATGGCTAGTTGGACTAGATATAGGCAAATAGAATTTATGGTGTCGAAATCAACTCCGAAAGGTTAATTAATAGATCTTGTGTGCCATTTAAAAATAAGTAGCACATGGGAACTAGATTGAGTGGCACACCATTAACATGTGTCTCGTAGGCTCAAAATAGGTCAAAACCATATATTAGGTCGAACAATTTGGGTCGGGATCGAGTCTCAAATCGAAATTGGAAAACATGTTAAATTTTACGGTAAAGGTGATAGTTGACTTTTTGACCCAAAAATTGTATATGAAAAATATAGTACAAGGGAATATATTTGAATGAGACACGATATATCAAAATGAAGGTAGACTTGTCTAGACTACCAATATGGAACTAGTTTTGAGAAACTAATAATTGTTGTGCTTCAAAAATCAAAGCTACGACAAAGTGTATTTATAGTCAAAATTAAAAATAAAATATGTTTAATAAATAAAAATTATATTAAATAAAAAATCACAAAAAATTTGGGTGCTTACATTATGAGAGCAACATGTAAAACTTACATATGTAGATATCACCTTTCCCTTATTGTAACAAATAACATTTAACAAGTTTTAGGTATATGTTGCATATTATCCTTATGTGTAACAAATAACAATAACATGTAACAAGTTACAAGAAAATGCCACATATTACCCTTATATGCAAATAACAACAACATGTATAAGCTACAAGTAAATGTCATATGTTACAATAGTAGTAACATATAGTAGTAACATATAACATTAAATAATTTTATGCAATATATATGCTTCAAAATATGTAAGAAATTACACAATCGTTAACTTGATATTTACTTGTTCATCTTTAACACCCATAAAATTATATATTGTATATTTATGTATTATAAACTATAAACATATATTAATTTTATTTCGTAAGTATTCATTGTTTTTTATATATTTTTATATTTTTTGGAATTATTGGGTTTACTTTTGTTATTGGGTGTAGCCCGTATTAGGTTGGTAGTCTTGAACATATAGAATTTATATATTGTATTAAATAAAATAGTTTAATAAATATCATATTTATATCCTTATTTTTCTAATTCTTTTATTTATAAATATTAGATTGTTATAATTGAGATTATTCTAATAAATTTTGTTTCTTTTAACTTAATTTTATATAACACAAATTATATTTTAGGTATAATTAATATTTGAGTAATTATTATGTTTTAATTATACTTCTTTAGATATTTTTCATTTTATTTTTGTTGTCAACCTAACTTGTGATATGTAAATCTAATATATGATATTTGCGTGCATACGAGAGAGGGTTTCCATAAGAAATAAAGTGTATTTATTGCACTTTATACAACCAATGTAAAGTTAATTTATACACGTGTGAAGCAAATTTTTAAGAAAAAAATTTGGTGAGTTGTCAAAAAAAGAATTTTTTTTTGGAGATGATGAAGTTGTAATGATGAGAAACTTTCTAGCTATTTTAGAAAGTGAATTCGTTCTGTCAAATAGGTGAATTAATTTCAATTCTAAAGAAAATTCTGGATACAATTTTTTTTTGTCCCATATGAAAGATATTGATGTATTTTACTAATGGTTTGGTACGATTATATGTACTGTAAATACAAAATAAAAGATGATACGGTTGTATTTGAAAATAAAAGTTTTTTTTTTTGAAACATATTTGAAAATAAAAGTGGAAAGAGATTAAAAATTGGGAAAGGCCTCATCATGGCGACATCGGAGTGGAAGGGACCCGTACCAAATTCTCCCTTTTGGAATATATCACGAGTGCCTTTACATAACATCACACTTATTATTACATATTGTCCTCTATTCTTCTTCTTCTTCTTCACTTATTTATTACATATTGTCCTCTCTTCTGCTGCTGCTTCTTTCTCTCTTTTTTTTTTTTGCTATAGAGAGCAAGCAATCAAGTAAAGCAACCATGTCTTCTCCAAGCAAACGCCGGGAAATGGACCTGATGAAATTGTGAGTTGATTGATTTCTTGAAAAAAAAAAAACCCTTCTTTCTGAATCAAGCAAAGCAACCATGTCTCCTTCTCCTGATCTGTCCTTTTTTAGGATGATGAGCGATTACAAGGTGGAGATGATCAACGACGGGATGCAGGAATTCTACGTCGATTTCCACGGCCCCAAAGACAGTAAGCATCTAATATTTCACCATTTCTTGCTGTTATTCTGAATAAAGTCGACAAGTTTGATGTGGTTCTACTGATCGGAAGTCCGATCAATCGATAAAGTCGACGACTTTATGGGTTTTTCTGCAAGTGCTGTTATAAAAAAAAAATTTGGGGATGGATTATTTTTGGCAGGTATCTATGAGGGGGGAGTGTGGAGGATTAGGGTCGAATTGCCCGATTCTTATCCGTACAAATCACCGTCAATCGGCTTCATCAACAAGATCTATCACCCGAATGTCGACGAAGGGTGAGAGCACGTAGAATGTTGGAAGTACTGATAACTTTCTTCTTTTGCTAATTTTTTAATCAGCTCAAGTTCTTGCCAGGTCCGGGTCGGTGTGCTTGGATGTCATTAACCAGACTTGGAGCCCTATGTTTGGTATAATATACAAGAACGATTTATATGTGTCGTTGCAAAATAGTCTGTCTGCTATTCAGTTACCGATTGTCGTATGTGTATAAGTGTTGAATTTTTGTTGTTTATGCATGCAGATCTCGTGAACGTGTTCGAATCCTTCCTGCCGCAACTACTCCTCTACCCGAACCCTTCTGATCCGATGAATGGAGAGGCTGCGGCGCTGATGATGCGTGACCAGGCTGCTTATAATGCAAAAGTTAAAGGTGAGGTGACCTGTGTTTATATTCTTGCTTTGATTCTGGAAATCATGATATTATTTGTACTCGGCGTACTTTCATATGCATGTGTTATTTACATATGTAGTAGTAAATGTAGATCTGAATGTCTTATCAATTGTTAGGTTAAGGATTTAGGTGTTTCATAGCAATGCTAAGGATATACCAAGTTCCCGAGGCTCCCTCTTATCTAGGGTCTAGGGAGGCTCGAGATGCATGTGGCCTTGCCCCATATTTATGGAGAGGCCCTTTTTTGCGATTCGAATCCACTACCTCCAGTATGCAAGTAACAGGCCTCACCATAATGCCAAGTGACACCCTCGTTGGTTCATAGCAATGCTAACTGCCAAATTTGATATTGCCTCTGTCTTTTCTTATGGCTCATAGAAATGCTGATTACCATATTTAACATTGCCCCTGTTTTTTCTTATAACGTATTTCGACACATTTGCAAGATAATTGATACATGTGAAATGCAAATCCAAGTCAATATGTAACTTTATATGGTAAGTGTATGAGAAATAGAAACATGTACTAGGTCGGATTTTACATAGATTGTCCTAATTTGTTAAAATGTACAACGAACGTAAGTTTAGGAAGGAAAAAGATTCATCTAAGTTCCAACCCAAGTACATTCAATTTTATCGGAATGACATAAATGATTTGACATATTTGATTATCGTTATTCGGTAACAAATGAACATAGTTGAAATTCTTAACAGGCTCCAAAGTCTAACGGGTCTATCATAGTTAAAGAAGTTTTCTTATATTGCCTACTCATTTCTGAATGTTTGTTAAATCCATTCACTTAAATGGGTTGAAGTACAAGTAAAGATTATAAGAAACACATTTTTTGTAGAGCAAAATCAACTGTTTAAGGTGTAATATCCATAACGTAACATAGGATTCAAATATTTGATCCCAATGTTGAAGACTTAAAGGTGTTTAGCAATTTTGTTCATAAATTTATACTTTTGAGAACGGTTATTAAATAAGCTTCAGAAACACCAGAACATGGAGATTACTGCATTTCTCCATGGTTTAGTAAACTTAGGCTTATGGTATTTGGTTAAATTGGGTTTGGGAAACCACCACTCAAGTTTTGGTTTATTTGAGTTTTGTTGTTTTTTAGTTTAAATTATTTTATTTGAGTTCGGGGCCACTTGAGCCTATTTTAAACTCAAAATGGTCCTGAACCCAAATAAAACAATTATCTAGATCTTCATGGACCGACTGGACAGAGTCGATAATCATAGAAGCCCCATTGAGGCCCCATCCGGATTGACAAGACCATCGAGGCTGCTAGCAGCAACAGAACAAGAAGGCATAACCGAAGGCAAGTGCATTGACTGGGTGGCCTTTGCAGCTAGGGGTGAGCATTCGGTTAATTCGGTTCAAACCGAACTGAATAACCGAAAACCGAATTGGACCGAAAACCGAATAAGCAAAACCGAAACCGAACTGAAATGGCCCATAACCGAATCAAACCCGAACCGAATTAAATCAGTTTGGTTTTCAGTTTATTCGGTTTATTCAATTTTTCGATTTATTTGTGTTTTTTTTGTTAATATATGTAGTAACTAAATATACCTAGATATATTTAGTATATATAGTAACTAAATTTTCTTATTCGGTTTTCGGTTTTGGACCGAAACCGAAATCCGAAACCGAAACCGAATAATTTTTTTAGTATTTTTGAAACCGAAACCGAGCCGATATTTTTTAAACTGAATCGAATATCTTATTCGTTTCGGTTCGGTTTTCGATCCAAAACTGAATAGTGCTCACACCTATTTGCAATAACTTCAGAAGATGGTCCCTGAACTATAGCAGCATCCATCACAGCATCCATCACAGTCGTCTCCCTAAGCACCTCTCCTACTTCCTCATGCAAGGCCTCTTTCGTAGGATCTGGACACTCCTCTTTATGCCCTATGCATCGACATGTCAAGCACATTGGCAGGATCCACCCATAAATAATATATTAATTGCTTCTGTCAGGTAGCAAAGCTGGAACTGTCTTTGGGAGATCTCAATGTGCTGTAATCTCTACGAGCGCTCTAGCGAACGCCAGTCGTTGACGACGAGCCGTCATTGTATCCATCCGCAAAGGGATGAAGTATTCCACAGTTGAAGCGGTAGACGAGAGAAATGAATTCAGATCGGAGTTGTAGCAAACAAGTCCCTTTTAAGAGAGAAGGACGACACCATCTTTTCACGACAACCAAATGTCCGTCTAGGGGTGCAACTCGGGCGGGCTAAACCCAAGTCCAATCGGATAAACCCGTTAATGGGTTGGGTTTGGATTAAAGATACTCGGACTCGGGTTAAAATATTTGAACCCGATCAAAAATCGGGTTGGGCTCGGGTTCACGTGTCGGGTTACCTAAAGAACTCGAAACCCAACATACATATAATTTATATATACAATGTTTCATACTTCTCAAATAAATAGTTTAAATCTTAAATTTCTTTACCCAATATCTTCGACTCCTTATCGTAAATCTCATTTTAGTTCGTATTTTGTAATAATTGAAGCCTTATTGCTATTATATTATGTGTTTAATATTAATTTCGTTTAAAGTTATTTCAAAAATATCATATTATTGCCCGATAAACTCGATGGATCCGACCCAACTCGAGGCTAACGTGAGGTACTTGGATTCCTTTTCTATTCCTCCGGGTTCGGTCTTGTGCTTCATATGTTGAACCTGAGATCGGGTTGGGCTTGGGCTCGAACTATGCTTATGATTCATCGAGTTAGGCTCGAGTTAAACAAAAATCCGACCCAACCCACCCGAGTTGCACTCGTATGCCCGTCTAACATCCAAGGGCTACCATGCAGAGCATCTTCTAGTGCAGATTCGACCGAGAACTTGATGAAGAAACATCTGTTCTCTTTAGAAAATGTGGCAGCGTCTCCCAACGGACGCCACACCAGACGGACGAATACCGATACCGCAAGATACGACGATCGATCCCCAAGAACATATAGCACTAATGTTGACTCTCACTCAACGAGAGGAGCCATGTCAGCATCATATATTTGGCAATACATACCCCCTCAATCACTAACGGTGATTCTTCACGGTAGAGTTTCTCGTCGCACTGGCATGAGCCATGAGGTTGGAGAAGAACAAATAGTAGGCCATGTCTTGAGCTTCATTATGGAAAAGGAAAAGCCTCCACCATTTATTCTCTCCTTTGCTTGCGCTCCTGGTCTCAACCCCCATCATGCGAGAACGAAGGCGAGACCTTACCTCGCATTGCGTCCAGAGATCCCTCCCCAGATACCGAGGTCGCAATTAAATATAGAATTGCGACAAGCATCCTCAACGTGAGCAAGCACATATCTGCCCTGTCCTGATTGTGGTAACACCGATCGATCTCGCACCACTCGACTCTTTCCTCCCTTAACGTCCGCACCCCTATGCTTGGAATGCTTTACCAATGTCCAGTCTTGTTCTTCAGCCTCCACGCCTTGGACCATGACCGACTGCCCATGATTAGTGGTTGGAGCGCCGAGGGTGGAGGCACCGCAGCCTCCGCCTCCTATGATCTCATGTCTGGCCGTCGCGTCTGGAGGTTGAGAACCCCTGAATCCGGAAGAGGAGATGAGATCCCCACAGCCGCTGCTCAGTTGCATTCTAGGTTATATATTTGTGTGTGTGTGTGTGTGTGTGTTTTATGTATTAAGTCGTTTTTGAAATTGATTGATGAATGAAACAATGAACGAGATTTTATATTATTATCTTTTTTGAGATGCATATGAAGTGCATAATGTGAAACATTAACCCTCTTACCTTTCTCTTCACTAACCTGACCAATTCTTGCTCTTTCTATGCTACTTTTTTTTTTCCTTCTAAAGGATCCACCTGCTCCTTGTGTGTTGTTGTTCGTGATAAGGCCGTCTACCTGCCATGTGTTGCTGCTTGCAGAACCTACCTGACTGCATGCCGACTGAATTGTCAGCATTCCCGACCCTTCGTTTGTGTTCTCGCCTAAATTGTCACCACTCACGACCCTTCGTTTGTGTTCCCTTTTTTGCGGAACCCACCTTTGGTTCAAACTCGCCTGCAGGCTGCCTTCTGCCAGCCAACCTCCATCTTTCGTCTTAAGCCCCTATTGCAATCCAACATCCCCTTTCTCCTCCATTCCTGTGTCCTATCGAGATCCAAGTCCGATTCCTTGTGCCATCATCAAATAGATCAAGATCACACATCGAATGGAGGTTGATCGTTAGATCTTGGAACTGCGACCTTGAACCATAGGAACGTCTTCCCCGAGCAAGATTCAGACAAGTTTATATTGCATTGATCTACTCCACCAATTCACCAATCCTCGGGTCTAATCATCAAATAGATCAAGATCACACATCGAATGGAGGTTGATCGTTAGATCTTGGAACTGCGACCTTGAACCATAGGAACGTCTTCCCCGAGCAAGATTCAGACAAGTTTATATTGCATTGATCTACTCCACCAATTCACCAATCCTCGGGTCTAATCGTAACCTTATTCTTAGTTCGATTGCCAATTTGATATCTGTTTCCTGTGAGATATATGGTGTTAATTGTTTCATTGCTTGATTTATGTGGGTTTCATTGTATGCCTCACATCATCATTGTTTAAGATCTCATCTACATCAATTATCTTTTGCACTTGATGATAGTTGCATAAATATACCATCTTACCTAGGGTTCTTGCATCTATGTGATTCTATTGTGAAGATTTGCATTAGTTCATCTAGGGTTCCCTTTAGTTGTGTCCTTCTAGGATTTTGTATCAGATCAGAACATAGGATCGATCTTTTCAAGTCGCATAGTACTATGAACTATAAGTTAAGATAGATAGGATTTGTTGAAAATCGTGTCAGCCCATCGAGGATCTGAGGAAGGATAGCAAACAACGTGACCATGCGATAGAACAAATTGGGACTGAGACAATTGGAACTTAGGTTTGATGCATCAAAGACCGTAATCACTCGTGAACAACCTCACCCTAAGGTTGACATTCCTCCCACTAGAGATGACCGTAGGAGATGAGTTCACCATGTTGTGTTGATAGAGATGATTTTGACACAGACGACTACCCTAGGAGGCACAACCGCAGGTATGACTGCTTTACTAGGAAGGTCAATGTTGAGGTGCCGTCATTGGATGATAACATGACCCTTGACCCTTAGGTTTTTAGCGATTGATTGTCTGACATGATTACTACTTCGTTGGTAAAATACATCTGAGGAACGTTGGTAAGTTTTTAGGATGAAGTTGCTAGGGTAAACTAAGGTTCGCTGGTCTTCTGTAGATAGACAGACAGATTAGGAAGAGCGCACATAGGGTCATGCGATGAAATGAAATAGTTATTGAAATAAAACGACCTCCATAAGTCTTAAATGGACCAGCTCATAGAACATTTGACCCCCACTTCACCAGGAATATCTGTCTAGGAGTAAATGAACATATTTGACGATTTGATTGTCTAATGTGATATGGTTGAGGATTCCCATGTCACCTTGTCACTATTTTTTTATGAATTGAGAGCTGAGAACTGAGAAACATGAGATGCTTCCCACCAAAGTAACTTCTTTTTTTGTAGGCTTATCAGCTGGTTCTAGATTTAGAGCGTTATATGAAAGTGGCTTGTTATAAAAATTCATCACAAGTGGGGAAACAATCTACATGGCAGTATAAAAATAATTCAAAACCTCTCAACAAATATGAAAATAATTCCAAACTTCATAACAATTTGAAAAATAACTCTGAGCCTTGCTTCAAAGATAAAAGCTCTGCAGGTGAGTTTTCTATATCTAATGGCAAGGGTCTCCGGTGCTTCAATCGTGAGAGGTTTGGTCATTATGTATATCAGTAGCCCTCCAGGAGTTTGTATTTAGGGAAGAACTCTAATGAAGTGAATGAATGATAGTGGTGCTTCAGGATTTGATAAAAGGTATATATAGCTAGGAAGGTGCCAGTGATATTGAGCATGCTTTAGTGTCTATAATAACTACACCCTTACACGTTACATACACTCATTCTGCATATTCAGGTGATGTAGATTGGTGTAGGTCCCATATTTTCCTCATCTACATCAAGAGGAGGAATCCTGCAAGTTCATCATGCTCATCATTGATGGAGATACTGGTCTGATGTATTCTCAGTCTGTAGGTTTGAATGATAAGACTACTGTGATAGACATCCATCTGTTTTGCTCCTTCTTAGTTGTCAATCTATTCAGATCGCATCTGGGGCAACATCTTATGGACGCATGCGTTTTGCTAGGGAGACCATGGTTGAATGCGTTACAACTGCACATTTAAGATGTATACGTTTTGCTAGGGAAACCATGGTTGTATGATTGCGACGTGACTAGTTTTAGAAATAACTACACATTTAAATTCGACAAGAAGAAAGTGGGGTTAGCTCCTTCAAAACTAAAAGAAGGTCGCAAGAGTTCACCCTGAATAATGGTACACGTCCACTTACACGGGCCTTCTCCTTTTCCTTGGTAGACACCTGTCTTAGTTCTTATATTGTTATCACAATGGTCAAGTTTGCAAGACCTATAGATTTATTGCCCATGCCATTAAGTTCTTGGTCTAGTGTGTTGGTCGAGTCTTTGTAGAAGAACATCTGCATAATTTGCATTCTGACATATGCGAAAAGATAACCGTGAGCTATGATTGTTCCAAGTCTACAACTATACTCATAGAAGGTTGTGGGAGCTTGCAATTGGTGAAAAAGTATTGAATAGGGTAAGATAATGAGATTTTCCCACTTCTCACGAGGACTTTGAAAAAACTCCACAAAAGATGGTACCTGTTACGAGGAAGTTAGATACCATGCCTAGATGGAGATTCCACAAGATATGGGAATCAGGGTGCGATCCTGGTAGACAGACTCTTTCTCCGATGGCCTAGTCTATGAAACCTATAATTCATTACACATGCAATTAGGTTCTCAGTCTATCGCACCAGTGGGTCCTTTGTACAACATTTGCATGGTTTGCATCTTATATCCACAAAAGGATAGTTTGAACAATGGGTATTACAAGTCTTGAGCAAACACTTAAAGAAGGTTGTAGGAGCTTGCGGTTGGTGCTTAAGTATTGGTTAGGGTTAGATTTGAGATGTTCCCTTGAGTGCTTGTAAATATTCTAAAAATAGAACTTGTCTGTACCAAGTTATCATGAAGACTTGGTTCCAATGCCTACGAGCTTGAGATTCCACGAGATATGGGGATCACTCCTGTATCAATAAGAACTTGACCCTCCACGCTACATCACACTACCATCGCGGGGCCTACATTACCTTCTTCGACTTCTTTAAAGGGATTGTCTTCTACTGTTACTTGCGTATTGATCCTTCAACCAATCCAAAAATAATCCTGCCAACATAGCAGTCTATTCTTGCATATTGATCCTTCAACCAATCCATTCCTAGGACCACATCATAGTCGGCCATCGGGAATTCTATCAATCTAGCGAAAAACTCTCTACCGCTAACTATGATTCGACACAAGGAAAAGACTTTATCTACTCCCACAAGACCGTTACCAGTAAGTATATTGAGCCTTACTGATAATGACTCGGGCTCCAGTCTTATCCGTGTAGCGAATCGTGCAGACATAAATGAATGCGATGCACCCGAATCAAATAATACTGATGCTGGAAAAGAGTTGACGAGATGGTACCTGCCACCACCTCACTTGATGCCAATTCTTCTGCCACGGTCAGAGCCATAGCTTGACCCTGTCCTCTTGGTGCTGGTCCCCTCTGCTGGTGACCTCTCTGCCTGTTCTGAATCTGAGCTTGGGCCTGAGCATATTGTTGAGCCTGAGACGGTAACGACCTCGGAGGCTGGTACTGATGATGATGCTGCTGTACGGGTGCTGGTGCCCTAACCGATGGACTGGTTAGGGTTGATGAAGATGAACTGGCTCTATGCGGACATGACCCAATTTTGTGATCCGGTGTCCCACAAGCCAAGCACAATCCCTGTGCCCTGCGACACTCTGAAACCACATGTCCAGGCTTCCCACAATGAGTACAGCCCATTGCGGAAGACTGCTTCTGCCTCTGTTGCTGAGGGTACATCGGTGTCGAGTGCTGAACCGACGAAACTGTGGTCGCCCTCCTAGGAGCTCCAATGGTCAAAGTCCTAGCTGCCGGGGCTGGTGTTGATGACTGGGACAACTGTCCATGAGACCTCTTTCGTCCTCCAGTTCGATCTACTATCCTCTGGGAGGTATATTCATGCCTCCTAGCTGCTCTCAAAATAGCATCAAAGGTCTGGTGCTTAAACTGCTCCACTGCTAGAATGATCTCTAGGTGGAGTCCCTGCTGGAATCGCTGCGCTTGGTCCAATTCGGTCGCCACCAAGGTAGGAGCAAATCGACTAAGCCTAGAAAACTCGGCCGCATATCCATCGACCGTCCTTCCCATCTGCTTGAGATTGCTGAACCTTGTCTGCAGATCATACCGAGCTACTGCATCAAAGTACTTCGTTTGAAACTTGTCACTGAATACCGCCCACAAGACAGGCATCGCCAATCCAACTGCTAGCATCGTCCACCAGCTGCGGGCTAAGTCCAGTAACTGTAGGCGCATAACGATCACCTTCTTTTCCTCTGGAATCCGGGCTGCCTCCAGAATAACCTCTATATCCTGTAGCCAAGCATCAACGGCAATAGCATCTTCACTGCCATCAAAGAAAGGAGGGTTCAGGCGTTTGAAGCTGTTAGCCGCATTGTTTCCTTGATAACCAACTCTGCCCATGGCATCTCGTACTGTCTGCTGCAGGGCATCGCCCCGACGATCTTGTGATGCAAGCAAGTCCCGGATGAGTCCCATCAGGGTTCTATTGTCAGGCTCTGCAGGCTGGGCTGGCTGAACTAGCGGCTTTTGCTCCCCAGAAGGCATGACTCGGGATGCTGTCCTTGAGTGCTGGGTTTGGTCCCCGGGTTGCTGCTGGTTCACTTGTTGTGCTCCATCCGGCTGATCGGTAGGACCAGGAACAATGCCACTGAAGAAAATGACATGAGGAACAATAAGGAAGGACCAAGATAGATCAAGGATAAAGCATCTTATCAGGCCAAGATTCAGGAAGATTAGAAAGCACGAGTAGAGATCAAGGGCGAATGTTGATTGAGACATCTATTCGGTAAAACTCTCACACATCTTGATTTACAAGACCTGCGTGGGCTACCCACTTAAACCGTGTTACGTCCTAGAACCAGAATACTGGAGAACGGGGGGACAGACACAGCCAGCTACGTACTTTGAAGTGTAACCCACCTCGCAATACGGTCACGGCTGTCTAGATGTATGAGGATTTAACTACAACCATCAGTCCCTTATGGTCAAGAACAAATCTAGCGTCTCAATCTCAAGCAAGCAAGTAAATGGTACAAGATGTTAGATCATCAGACATACAAAGTAAGGCGTCCCAAACATTACATATTCAGATGATCATGAAGCTAGTCATACAAAATGTGAAGACTAGCAGAGTTAAGTCATATATGATCAACCCTAGGATTTGTCAATCATGTTACAGCCCTTAGGCAAACATAAATTGAGTTTCAATACGAGCTAACACTTGCTCGGCGGCTAAACGTCTCAAAAGAATAATTTATAATAGAGTGGGAGAACAAAATAAGAAAATCCACTCGTTGCCAGGATTACTTCTGGTGTTCACCATCTGGCTGATAAGCAGGAAGATCCTCGGGTATCACTCCGAAATCTGGCCATACAAAACCAGCTGGATCAGACCTCAGAAAGAGCAAGTGCCACAAGAAAGGCTTCATTAAGGAACTAAAACCAGCAGATAATAAATAGAAGAATAAATAAATGAACATGCTTAAATGACAAGAAGACAGGGTTAGAATAAAACAATAGCTTGCATTAGGAAAAACAAGAGACGAAATATAATTCTCATGCTAATCACGAGCAAGCATTCAGGCACGGTCAATCAAGTCCTACGGCTTGCTATCATTAGCTAGCTAGGGTTATCACAAGCCTAGTTACTAGCAAGATGCAGTTGAGATGTTCCCGCAGTCACAAGCCCTGCAGCTATCCAGGTTATCCAGGCGAGGTTGCTTAGAGTTATCAAGAGTTTAGAGAACCATTAGGTGACTTGGAGTGCGACATATGGCAGTGTGCTTTAGTACTTATGATTTCAAGAAGTGTCTCACATGACAGTGGACTGGAAATGTGCCCTACTCGTGGCAGGCTACAAGTCCACTCAGGTGTGGCCGGGATAACGGGATTGTCTGTAACTGGAAAATCTCTCTATATGAGCTACTTGATCAATCTAGTCATTAACCTAGTCAGATTCATTACGAATTCCTGATCGTGATTACCAGGAATCCATGTCATAGACATGATGCAAGACGAGACAGGTAGCTTGTATAGGCATAATAAAAAAAAATCAATCATGGTGTCAAGACAAGAGTTATACTAGCAAATCAGGATAGCCGTCACAACAACATTCAAGATTATCATGTCATGTCAGGTTACTTGTTACTTGTCATGATTACTTGTCAGGAGTGCGTCTCGACGGGCCACTATCAAGATTATACATGTTATGCCAAGTTTGCTCGTTGCTTGTCAGGAGTGCGCCTCGACGGGCCACTATCAAGATTATCAAGAAGAATTCATATTATCATGTTCAAGTCAAGGTCAAAGCTCATGTCCAAGTCAAGTTCAATAGTATCAAGCTATCAAGTTGGGTCGTCGCAAATTAGGCCAAATACAAGACACATGTAAGATCACAAGCATATACAACAAGAACTAGGAGAACATGCATGGGAATAAGGGCAAGGGGGTATTGAGGCCAACAAGTGGCGCTGGTCAGGTGGCACCAGGAAAGTGACAGGTGCTGGACCAAAAGGCGCCAGCCACTAAGTGGCGCGGCACCAGATGGCGCTGGACCAAAAGGCGCCAGGCCGGAAAGGCGCTGGGCCAACGGGCGCCAGGGCGAGCAGGGTGCGCCTGGGCCAAGAGGCGCCAGGGCGAGCAGGGTGCACCTGGGCCAAGAGGCGCCAGGGCGAGCAGGGTGCGCCTGGGCCAAGAGGCGCCGGGACCAGGATGGGTCAGCATGCGCCAACATGCGCCAACATGCGCCAACATGCGCCAGCATGCGCGCCAGCCAGCATGCGCCAGCACCAGCATGCCTTCTGCTCATCTTCTCCAGACAGCTCCCAAATGTTCATGAAAATCCATGAACTCAAAAGGGCATAAATCACTCAAAACAAGTCGGAATCGGGACTTCCAAGGGTCTAAATTGGGTAGAATCAAATTTCCTACAACATAGGACAATTAGATTTCGAAAATAACAAACTTTAAGAAATCAAAACCAAGAAAAAAACGAAAAAAGCTACAAACTTAGATCTACAAGAATCCAACCATCAAAACAAAAAATGTCAAGTTCTAAAGAGCCTTATAATCAAGTACAGAAGAGAATGGAACAATAAAATTTGAGATCCATCATGAAGCAAGTTGCACTTGCCTACGATTTCTTTGTTAGGTGGGAAGGAGTCATGGAGAAGAAGAAAGAAATAAATGAAGAAATTATGGAGGAGAGAGAGTGGAGTTTACTTATATATCAACCCCTTCTCATCTCAAATCAAGATGAACCAAACCAAGCCATGTTGAACCAAGTTGAACCAAAATCAAGTCAAGATTAAACCAAGGCTAAGCCAAGCAAGACAAGTCAAAATACAGGCCACCTGCCAAATATCAGAAATTCGTATACGTATCCTGAAAAATATGTATAACGGAAAACGGGAGTGACAGGTACCATGATCCGCGTTCCTGCACTTGATTTCATTCAGCCCACCGATCTTAACTATATGAGCACACCCACCTTCGCACTGAAACCAAGCGATACACCTGCCTCCTCGCATCAGACATTCGACTGTGTGCGCCCTTATCTATATGAAGATCACTTGGTGTTCCGAGCCAATAAAGGACTATATCTCGATATAACGGACTGTTATCCTTCGCCGTGGATAGCTAACCTAACGAAGGTCCCGCAGCATCTGCATTACGACAAGCCCAACCAGCCCAGGTAGCAAGCCTCACTAGCGGTCCCGTAATACCGTACTCAATGGCACCATAATTTTCTCTTAGGTCGAACGGTCCCGACGCCCTGGCGTACCACGTTCGAGGAAAGCAAACCCGTGCACGGGCTATCATCATCCATGTCCGTGACCATGCAATGCATCAACATCCCAAACAAACGTAAGGCACTCTACTCGCAACATTCCTTTGATACCATCTTATCGACTACCAAGTTGCTTGCATAAACGACAGTACCGTGGCAATTGTATCACAACTGCATACTCCCATGCACGAAGTATATCTTTCAATGTTACAACAGTTCCGTGACATTGTGCCATAACTTGTCGATTTCGTTTATTAAATCAGACACATAGTCTTCGTGCACAGATGCACGCTCAACGCCATTATTCAATGTGTTTAGGCCTAGTGTTCAATATTTTCTGAGTCATGTATTTGATACACGTCTCGATATTGTTTTTCAATGTTCTACCATTAATGTCCTACTGCGACCCGTGCACTTGATGCACGTCGCCTAAATTGTTTATTGTTCTATTCTTAGTGTTTGATCCACACTACATTAACACTTATCCACACGACACACTTGAAATTTAATGGCAACACAAGCACGATGTGATTCATTTATTAGGTATGAAGGAGTAGGGGTGAATGGTCTAATCCTGCCCACCTTAAGTCAATCTGTCCATCGCTTCGCCGAGCCGATGCGGCCCGACATCTTAACTTGTTGTACGCAGTGTTGTCAAAGGCGCGCCTTGGCTCCAGGCGCAGGGACAACGCCTTAACAGGGTCGAGGCGAGGCACAGTTAGACAGGCATGACAAAGGCGCGCCTTTTGCCCAGGCGCAGGTTGTGCTTAAGGCGCGCCTAGGCGCGCCTCGATGATTTTGCTGTTTGCTTGTATAAATGTGCAGGGAAAAAAATAGCCCACATCAGGCCCGCAGGAAAACAAATCCAGCCCGCTCCAGTTGAAGACTCCAGTTGAAGAAAACTGAAGAAAGTTGAAAAAAAAACAGAAGGAAAGAGAGAGAAAATCAATAAAAAAAACCACACACACAGTCGAGAACCCTACTTCCCTGGGCGCGACACGGAGGTGGCTCACTTTGGCTGACGGCGGAGGCATCTTTAGGTTAGCTGCCGTTTCCCCCTCCTCTCTCTCTCTCTCTCATCTCTCCCTCTCTCGATCTCTCGTCTCTCCTCTCTCTCTCTCTCTGATGCGTTTTTTTTGTTCTGTTTTTTTATTCTTTTCTTTTTCACTTTTCCTTTCTCTCTCGATCTCTCTTGTATTTGTTTTATTGTTCCTTTCTCTCTCTTGTATTTGTTTTAGTGCAGATTACTGACGTAGTGCCTTTTTTATTGTTCATTTTTGTTTTCTTTTTACTGTATACTGATGACTGGAATACTTTGGCACCAATTCATTCCTTTTTTTGTTTCTGCAAATTTTTTGCAGAATGCTTCTCATTGTATTTTGTTATTGTACTGAAAAATATTGCTACACTACTGCAATAACTGAAAAATATTGCTAGACAATGCTGCTAGATGCATTCAGTCTTTTTATTATTGTTTGTGCAAAATTTTTACAGTATATGTATTTTTTTCCACAGAATAAATGAGTCAATGTGAATTGTGAATTAAGACTAGAGAGGTGCACCGGTTTATATATATATATATATATATATATATATATATATATATATATATATATATATATGCGCCTCGTATCGCTCGGGCGCGCGCCTTAAGTGCGCCTCGTATCGCTCGGGCGCGCGCCTTAAGTGCGCCTTGCGCCTCGGGCAATATGGACTCTTTGCGCCTTGCGTGCGCCTTGCGCCTTTGACAACCTTGGTTGTACGGCCAACTCATTTGACTAATCCATTCGAGCACTTCGTGCTCCATCGAACTAACGGACAGATTCAAACTATCGTGCCCACGCTTTAGCTTGTTGCGGGGCGCCACATGCTACATACACATGAAACCAATCGACTCAGCGTAATGCACTGCGCGGTGCAGGACATTACAACTCTAGCTGTGCTGGTTCCTGCATAGCCCACCCGACCGCCTGCTACATGAACCACCAATACCTGTTGCCACCTGCAGAATCCACCTGTAATGTTGCTCTAAAAGCATCCCCCCTTCCTTTATGAGTCAGCCAACTCCCAAGGTTCAAAATAATGGTATTGGAATTCTGTTTCGGTTCTTATGAGTATCGATATCGGTGGTTTCGACAATTTCTGTAATTTCATATGTGAGTTCCCGATTTCTTTGTTTACTAAGTCAAAATTAATAATAAATAGTATTAAAAGAATAGAAATATATTTATATGTATTATTTTTTACTTTCTATGAGCTTTGAATGGAATCAATATCAAGATTGTTGAATGTTGTGAATCTATAGTATACAAATTCGACACATGTATTGATGTTGATAAGGAATCTTATCGACACATTATAGCTTGTAAACTTTTGACACGCCAAATCATTTGTGACATCGTTTTTTTCCCCATATTTCTTACTTTTCTTTTCCGAGGCCCGAATTGGTCGGAAAAGAGTCCCAATGTCAATATTAGCTGGTAGCAGCCAGTATCAAAGTGGAACATGCGAAAAACGATACAATATGTATCGGTATTAGGTAATAGTGAACCTTGCCATCCACACGTTGAGTTGAGGTTGATTGTTAGATCCTTGAACAATGGGTTCGAAGTGTAGGAACATCTTCCGAGGGTATGTTTTCGACAAGTTTAGATTACGTGTATTTACTCCAATCCTTAGGTCTAATCCTAACTTACTCTTGATTCAATTGCAAACTGTGATAACTTCTAGGTTGTTTATGGCCTATTTGGTTATGTTTTATAACTCAGATTTCTGAGTTATAAAACCAAAGTGGGAGAACGTTGTGTTTGGTTCTACATATCTGAAAAGTTTGTTTAGAAAAAACTTTCTCAAATGAGCCGTTTAAAAACAGCTTTTCCAGAGCAACCAAAAGCTCTTTTCTGAGTAATTTTTGCACATTCTCCCAGGTTCCCCTCTCTCCCCATGCTGGGGTCCCCCCACCCACCCATCCCCACTCTCTTCCCACTTCCCTCTTCCCCTTCCCCTTCCCCAGTTCTCTGATCTCTCGGCAGAGCTCGGACGCTGCACCGCCTCCTGTCGCCGCCGCCATGCAGCTCTCTCGGCCGATCTCAGACTCTACCAAGCATCACCACCGCCACGCAGCTTTCTGGCTGCACCGCCTCCCACCGCCCCCATCGCGCTCGAAGTCCGTCGTAGTTATCCTGGACTGATGGAGTGGCGGGTTTAGGCGACGGAGGCCTACATCGTCAGCTTGCTGCACTGGGACTCTGACGAGGATCGAAGCCGCCTCCGCCAACGAGGACTTCATCCGCCCCCTAATCTCGATCCCGACCGAAAATCGCGGTCGGACGAGGGGCCACACACGACGGTGACAAGCCGGTGGCGGTGACGAGCCAGCGGCGGTGATCGAGATCTGGCCACAGGAACACAGTTAAAAAAATATTTTGTTGGACACAGGAATACATGAACATAGTTAAAAAATTTCAGTTTCTAAAAATATTTTACCAAACAGAATCTTCCAAATTTATTTTTTATAATCCTTTTCCAGATGAAAGTAACCAAACGCAAAATCAGAATTTCTATACTCAGAAAACAACTTTATAACTTACTCTCAGAAAACTGTTTTTAGAACAAAATTTTAGAAAGATTATCCAAACAGACCCTTAATGTTTTCTAGATTTATGGTATGCTATGTTGTACTGAGCGCTAGGTGAGGCAACAGGCCACCCACATCGTCTAGGCACTCGCTCAGGATTCCTGCATCCGTCTAGGACATTTTCTCCATAAATCAAAGAAGCAGAAGCAACAACAATAGAAGAAGAAGAAACAAAAGAATAAGAAGAAAAAATCGAAGAAGCAACAACAAAAGAAGAAGAAAACATCAACAAAAGAAGAAACAACTTTTTTTAGGAAAAAAAGTTAAAAACCGAAAAACTCGCCTAAATACCACCTGTTTTTCCCTTGGGCGACCATCGTCAAACCCAGGAGAATTTTTTCCAAGTCAAGGCGACTCCTCTCCAACCTGCACGTCTAGGCCGCCTAGGCGTCGCCTGTGACAACATAGTGGTATGGTTTATTTGCTTGATAAACGTGGGTTTCATTGTGTCTTGCATCATTGTTGTCTATGATTGCGTGTGCCTAGGCGTTGTGTGTGACAACATAATGGTATGATTTATTTGCTTGATAAACATGGGTTTCATTGTGTCTCTTGCATCATTGTTGTCTATGATTGCGTGTACACGAAGCATATGTTGCAGTTCATGACAGTTTCATATGTATAGCATCTTGTATGGGTTTGTTGCATCTGCATGATTCTTTTGTGATCATTTGCATTAGTCTTGCCTAGAGTTCCCTTTAGGGATGTCCTGTGTCACCGTGACTAGTAGACGGTCTTCAAAAACAATCAGAGGTTCTGTGATGGTCAAGCTGCTTTCCTTTTCACAAATTAGTGACTATGTGCCAGTGTGATTTTCAAAATTTAGGAAATAGGAATTATAAATCTTTCAATATTAAAATTTTATCTGGAAGATTGTGCAATTGTTTGTCCCTGTATAAAATCTGGAATATGTATTCGCCATATGCCTTTGCTATTATTCACTGTTTTCTTGATCCATAACCATTCCGTCTTCTAAGCATTTCTTTGTACATTTGTTGTTCTAGTATCATGAAGAATAGAACGTTCACGCCTACACTTTCATCCAATCCAACTATAAAAAACTAATCTTGACCAGATCATTTTAAATTGCTTAGCTATAGTTGGTTAGTCTACACTTCATTACTATAAACTGAAGAAAGGATGCCCATGAACTACACAACGAGGGTACATGATTTCTGTGGACCATCCAAAAGTCGTGGTTTAATTACCTGTTTGACTCATTTTCATTATCGATTATGTTTTTCTTTTAAAGTGGTATATAATTAATGTGGAACCGTGTGCGTGATCAGAAATCATGTATAACCTGAAGAAAGGATGCCCATGAACTTACACAACAAGGATACGTGATTATGTGGACCATCCAAAAGTCTTGGTTTAATTACCTGTTTGACCCATTTTCATTATCGATTATGTTTTTCTTTTAAAGTGGTATATAATTGATGTGGAACCGTGTACGTGATCAATGTGGTGCCCAGTCTTTGCCAATGAAAATTGTTTGAACTGGATCTATGTGATATCAAGATCTATGCTAGTGGACATGTCCAAGAGTTGTATGGGCTCTTGAAGCTGTCAACTTACGGGATCAAGATGATAGTATGAGGTTGAAGGTCGAAAATTGTTGTGGAAGTTAGATGACAGGAATCATTCTAGGAGGATTCAGGAAATAACAGTAGAAGGAAAGAAAGAAAGATACGAAGAGAAAAAAGAAAAGAAAGATTCAATGGAAGAATAGAAAAGTAGTCTGAGGTTGAAGGATGAATTTTTTTGAGAAAGTTAGATGATGGGAGTCCTTGTAGGAGGATTTGGGAAATAGCAGTAGAAAGAAACAAGTAAAAGAAAAGACGAGAGAAAAAAATGAAAAAGATACAATAAAAGAATAAGAAATTAGAAATAAAATACTCCCATAAATCTATTTGAACTCCATCTTCAAATAGAAAAATAAAGGGAACTTATTGGCTTAATTGTTGGAGCTTCAAAATATGGAAGAGAAAGAATGTAATGTAAAAAAGTGTCGAAGAAGAGAAAGTAAGGAGGTAGAAGATGGAAAAGAAAAAAAAGAAAAAAGAAAGAAAGAAGAGGTACAATATAGAACTAGATTGGTATCATGACTTATGTCGGTGATATGGATTGCCATGTTAGATGCTTCAGGGAATCACCTTGAATTGTTATGGAGGAAGGAGAATGTTTGGGAAGAATTAGGATCATCTTTGTGAAGTTTCAATGAACTATTCTCTCTTCTGCTTCATGAATGAAAAGGCATTATATGTAAGGGCTTGCAAAATTTGAGCGTAGTGTAGGGTTAGGATTTATCAAGATGAAATGTGATGAGACTGCAAGGTAACCATAGGTATTGAACACAACAGGACATTGGTATTGATGTCTATGATGAATGTATACTAGAATTTGTTGCAGTATCATATTGTGTCCTCAAACAGGACACGTGCCAAAATATACTATGACACACCAAAATCAGTTACATGTACATATTGTGTTGTATCTTATTAGTATCTGTGCAAAATAGATTGATGTTGCTTGCGGGAGAACCTCCCAAAAAGTAAGACGATATGTCATGGGCACCAAACATGTAATGCAAATGGTGGAGTATGATAATAGTAATACTATAATGGAAGGTAATGATGGATGCTTTACTTCAAGGCTATGCAAATGGTGGAGTATGATAATAGTAATACTAATGGAAGGTGATGATGGATGCTTTATTTCAAGGCTATAGGAAAGGGGTTTTGTCCAAGTGATCCATGTTCAGTTGTGGGGCACATGATTTTGTCTTATGGACTGTTGAAGTATGAAGTAGATATCCAAGTTGATTGGGTTAATAAGTGGATTATGCAATGAATTGGGTAAATCGTTTATAGGTATTTCAATAGATTGCTTTAAGGGATTACATGTTATGCAATGGATATGTACACAGATTATGGATGCATGAACAAATGTTTTGTTAAATTAATTGGATAATAAATTAAGAGCATCTTCAATACCTGCACGTGATTTGCCATTAAAATGAGCAAAATACCTGTCATTGGTGTATGGAAGAGAGGTAGAAGGAGGCGGTGGGCCCAATCTAGACCCAGAAGGTGATATCACAGAGGTTCCTTGGGCATTGACATCCTATTCTCTCTAAACTAGTATATTTAACTACATTCATTCACCTTCTCTTGATCAACCAAAGTAGTGAACAGCTTTGCTCTTTAACAATTATGGTGCATGGACACGGATATGACATGGCATGAACACAACATCAATTTTGGTGTGTCCCGGTGTATTTTGAAGTGTTCGTAGTATGTCCGATACACGTACCAAGATTTGTAGACTATCCATTCTTGTTTCACAACAACAAATCGTTTTATCTATTGATCTGTCAAAACCATGTCTTCGATCCAAGTTCACTTCTTTCCTATTCCAAACCATAGTCACAAGTTTGGTGGCATGCGGGAATAGTTCGGCGAGGTTGAAAAGTTCGTAATTGGGAAAAAAAATTTAGGAATATTCGGTAGAAGTTCAGATAAAGACAACAATATAATTCTAAAATTAAATTTAAATATTAAAATTTATATTTCTATTGGTTCCATTTGGTATGTGCCAAATAAATTGTTTCTATTCACATTTGGTATTTGTGTGTGCATCTCACACAAAAGCAACTACTGCATTCAATGTACATGTTTATAGTCCGGTATCGGAAAGACAAAGAGGTCCCTAGTTTTGGTTATAAATAGTGGAGGGATTCATTAGAACCCACAAATGATAGCCAAGACAAAGTAGTGGCTGACAGCTTGCACTGTTTGTGAGCTGTCCAAATGTGAATACTACATGTCTTATTCATGAATTTTTCAAGTATTCACAAATGACGAAATAAATCACAAATCTGTTTGCAAGCTAGTCATTTACAATTATTTGTTGTTTTTTTGAAAAAGTTGCGAATATTGTGAGTATGCTCCTAACCCATCTATCTATTGTCTTCTCTGCGCATGTCTAAACTATCTAACTCGATTTTCTCATATAGCATCCTTGGTTGGCACCTCCTTCAACTCTCCATGGATGCACTTATTCTTTTATCTTTGTTTTCCATTCATCCATCTCAACATTCTCATCCCATTACCCCTATGTTCAACCTTTAGATATGTTTCGTAGTTGCCCGATATTCCAACGCGGGAGGTATATTTGGTCTTATATTGTATTAAGTTCTTCAAGTTTAAGAGAATCTTATGGTTATGAAGCATTACAGAGGTACTCATCCTCATCAACCATAATGCATTAGTCAGTATGAATAACATCCTTCTCAACTTCTCCGTACTGATCAATGATTGGCCCTAAATAGCAATTATTATCTCCCTTATGTATCTATTTTTCTAAAGATACATTTCATATACTATGTTTTTGTTCAACTAATTAGGTATCCTCTAGATTCCAAAATTTCCACGTTTCTATTTCCCTTATGTATCTAGGTTATGAAGCATTACAGAGCGACTCATCCTCTTCAACCATCCTGCATTAGTCTGTGAATAACATCCTTCTCAACTTTTCCGTATTGATCAATGATTGGCCCTAAATAGCAATTATTATCTCCCTTATGTATCTATTTTCCTAAAGATACATATCATATACTATGTTTTCGTTCAACTAATTAGGTACCCTCTAGATTTAAAATTTTCATGTTTCTATTCTTGAATCTAACCCTTTTGTGGGAATATTATAAATATTTAACTCTTAACCCTTACACAACTTTAGGTGCAACGACATAGATTTTCGTGGGTATTTGAGCAGCCCGTGTTCCACTTCCTGTCCAGGGCACTTTAATCAGATTTAATAAAAAATCATACCTTTGTGTGAATTCAGCTCTCAGCCCATAAAATGGGCATTCAAGCTGTGGGGTCATTATGGAATAATGTAAATATTTAACGTTTAATCCTGACCACAACTCTAGAGTTTTGGTATAATGACATGGACTTTAAAATCATTCATGTTTTCATCAACATCACCAAGTAATATGTACACCATAGCCTTGTCCTAGACGTGTCTACTAAGTTCATCCGTAAATTGTGTGATGAGGCAAGGGCTTAGTGCCAATCAACACAATGTTACATTGACACTGATAGTAAGTTGGCTTAAGGTACTTGGGAGTTTACCTCTACAATAAACTTACATATGTTCGGAGTCCCTGAGTTGCATATTTGCTATGTCAAAGCTGCAAATTTTATTAAAAAAAAAATAGAAATAGGTACTTGGTAACTTCGAATTTTTTTCATGTTTATGACATTTTTGAATTTAATAACACTATTAGAAAAATTCAAATGTTACCTATCCTTTGATCTATGCAAAATTCTATGAATTTTATAAGTTGGGCGAGCTTTGATCTATGCAAAATTCTACAAATTTAGGTATTATAAGTTGGAATAGCTGTTGCAAGAATAAATGAGTATATAGATATGGGCAAGGTTGTGAAAAGCGCTAGGTGCTAGTCGGGCGGGCACCCGCCTAGCGCCTGGCCGTCTAGGCGGTTAAAAAAAAAATCTGACGCAAGAGTCCTGGTATTATGGTGATTTGTTGGATTCTTTGCCTCATATTGTACCCTAGTGTGAAAGCAAGTCCTAGCATATGCCATTATCTCACCTCGTTTAAACAGGTCTTCATTTGTGCTTTATGAACAAATCCCATTGTTCTATGAGTAGATCTAAAGATGATAATATTCATGAACAAATACCAGTAATAAAAATATACAGAAAGAAGTAAGATATGCATAGGTACCGCTGATTAAATATGAATGACATAGGTATGGCTCATTTATGCTTGTAAACATATCCAACTGTTATCATAGTTACCTAGGTCATGGTTCGCTTTTTAGACACGGTATGGGTACTGATAAACTACTTTCCGTGTGCACAATACACATGGGTATGCTCAACCAGTACAGTGCGCTTTGCTTAAGAGTATTTTTAGTTTGTGTATGCATAATTTTGTTTCTTAGCACAATTAGTGACTCCTACAACAGCCTACTCTTGTATGCTTCATTTTGATAATCAATTGATTATTATGTCATAAATATTATAATTTGATTGATTTCGTTGTTGAACTTCATTTAATAATATCAGGATTGCTCAGTTCGCTACTTTTGGCTTCGGAAACCCACCAAAATCGGGGTTGATTGATCCAGAATGAGGTTCCTAGGGGAGTAGGGGGGGTCCTGGTAACTATGGTTTTGACAACATATTTGCTTCTAAAATTGTTAATGGAAACAAAGAGGGATTTATTGACCTATATGGAGAGTTTAAACTAGAATATTACTAGTTTAGAAGTACCTCTCTTAACATGCATAGTGAATAATTCCCCGTCACTTCTAATTTTATTATCAAAACCTACTAACTGAAGACCATTTTTTTGGGGAAACTTTTATCAGGAGCTTAAGCATGTATGAAATATTTGGTTTTGTATGACAAGTTCATTAAACCAGTGAATTTCAAGCTATTAAACTTAATTAATTTTTTCAATGGTTCTTTTCAAATGTATAATGACTGTAGGTTGGAATGTTTGCTTAGTATTGCCCATACTTTGTGTTTGGTCTGTATGCTCCTTTTTGTTTAGGTCAGTTTCTTCCTTTTTTGTTGAGGCAGAATTTCTATTTTGAGAGAAAAATCCAATTCACAAGTATGGAGACATTAGGTTTATTTGGCAATTTCAGACATTCTAGATGTTATGGATCTTGAATAACAATGTGGATTCAGTTTTGATAGCTTGCCTGTAGTCTTTATTGAGAGTCCTGGTAGAATCCTATTGGTAGTCTTAAGTAAGTGGTACCGCTCCTTTCATAGACTTGTGTCCCTCCGGATTATGTTTGTATTATTAACCCTTTAGGCTGCCGAAGGTCAACATTTACTTTATTCTTCATCCATAGGCAAGGAAGAAAGGTCGGAAATGGTATTGGACACAACATGGTTATAAGGCTATTTTGGACTGGAAAGAGTGGAGTTCAGCATTTCTTTGTTCATTTCCATCCAAAAACATCTGTTGCTTGAAACATTTCTATATTTTGGCTTTCAAAGCAAACAAAATGTTAAAAATGGGCATGTCTTTAGTCTTTAAATATAAAGATTTAATATTACACCACCACCTGCCCACCCACCCTGCCCACCCCTTAGTGGGTTCTTGGATGAAACAGATTCATGTAGCGAAGCTGGTCAAAACATAGACTCGATCCAAGCGACTAAACATGCAGAAAAACCAGCTATTTATGTATATAGCACAAATTTCAAAGCTTGGTAGAGTACTAGGATTTAATCTCACTGCTCATCCTTTCATGTGAAGCATGAAAAAAATTAGTCATCTAGCTATATCTTATCAAATAAGTTGGGTTCTGTGGCAAAGCCTTGAGGAAAGCAATGCTCAATTAAGTGAGAGTGGGCGGATGTTATGAATTGTTGTCAACTTATTTGACAAAGCTAAATTTCTGGACACATTAAAGAGGCTTTCATGAACCTGTTAATTGTATATTTCAAACTTGTACAGGGATATTACCTTGAATTGGTATAGCAATTAAGCATTCATCTGTGATGCATCAATTCAACTTATAGCCAACAAGCCAACTTGAAAATATAACTACTTTGTGCACTTATAATGTGATTATCTATACAATATTGATGTGACTATTGATACCTTCTTCTTCAAGGTGAAAAATCCTTACTAGGATGTGTGGGATGAATTATAGGCTACGGATCATATTTAAGTTTCAAACTTTAATCACATTATAGATTATTGATAGTAAGAGTACTAACCTATCTGGGCTGATGTGTACCCAAGTAAAATAACTAATACAGTTGAACATGCTAGAAGATGCAATATGGGTGTGAGAATGAGTAGGATATGTAATTCTAGAATGTTGGAGTAGATCATGTTAGAGTAGCATTCTGTAGATCCACACAAAATCTAATATATCAAAGTGAAAGAACTATTATAGTTGAACCTGCTTGAGAATGCTTGTGAATGTGAGAAAGATGGGAACAAGTGGTGATCGCAGTAGATGATGTTAAAATGAAGTCGTAAGTGGATGATACTCGAGCTTCCGGAGCATGAGAGCTTATAACATTGGAGATGGAAATTGTAGGAAGAAAGCTGCTAGCTAAAATGTCTCATTAGCAGCAAAATGTTAGTTAACAAGTTGATTAGCTGTATACTTTTTTGCTTTCTGATAAACTAGATCACCACAGGACAAGAAACTGACACAATGGTGCAAAATGTTATGAATTGAAGAAACAATATAAATAGGAGATGAGCCGAGGAATTTCAGTGGGAGCAAACATGAGAGTCTGAGACGTGCAAGCAGATGACCAAGGTGAGTTAATTTTCAATGAGGATGAAGCTAATGTACATTCTAAGCGACAATAAAATCTTATACTTTGAATTTAGTAGTAGAACAGTTACAGGCATTGCTTTTAACAAGTACTTATAGCAAGGTTCGCAGTATCGGGATATGAGTATCGGGACTGGCAGTATCGGTACTATTTTGGAGCATCTATATTTTATTTTGGTATCGGAAAGCAAATAATTATTAATAACTTACTAAAATTTAGAAAAAATATATTTTATACATTTAGGCATAATTTTAAGGTTTTTTTTTTGTGTTGTTTTTTAACAGTTTTGAAATTGAATAAAATAATAGTAACCCTTGCTGATTGGTTTACTTGCGATAAATAAGTTTTCTTCATTTACATATTTTACCAAGGTTTGCAGTATCGGGATTGAAATCGGTTTTAAGATATAAGAGTATCGGCGCTGTCGGCGGTTTCGGATTAGAGTATTTAATTTTTTTTATATCGGAAAACATTATTAATAAATTATTAAATCGTAGAATAAATATTTTATACATTTAGACATAATTTTAAGTATTTCCTATGTTGTTTCGTAGTAGTTTGAAATTGATTAAAATAGTAGTGACCCTCTTGCCGATTGGTTAACGTGCGATTGATAAGTTTTTCTTCTTTTACAACCTTACTATGCTTTTACTTACGCCCTTGCTGATTGGTCTTTTTTTCAAATTTTTTTGTTAAATTGACTGGAAAAAAGACCCAAAATGTCGGTAACGATCGGTATCGGTCGGTATCGGATTAGGACATGCCAAATCGTATCGTTGTTAGCCGTATCGGATCGGTATTGGCTGATACTGTAAACTATGTCCTTTACAACCTTACTATGCTTTTTCACCCTTGTTGATTGGTATTTTTTGTTCAATTTTTTCTGTCGAATTGATTGGAAAAACAACTCCCAACATTGGTATTGGACAGTATCAGTAGCGGTTGGTATCGGATTGGGACATGCCAAACCGTATTGGTATCAGTGAGGTATCGGCCGTATCGTATTGGTATCGGCCGATAGTGCAAGCTGTCTTATAGATGAAATATTATGGTTTAACGCATTCTGAATTCAATGACACTGGCACAATTTAGTGCATTCAGAAGTTGAGAACAGAGCTAGAGAGTAGAGACATAGTAACAACGTGCTTTTGTAGGCTCTGTAACAACCAAAGTACCAAACTAGAAAAAGATAATTAGTGTTATGCTGGTTAAATTAAATTTAGTAAAAAAAGGTTATATATATATATATATATATATATATATATATATATATATTGGAAAAAGGGTAAATTTTATTCCAAATGCAACACAATAATCTTACAACATACAATCATAGTTGGAAACCCACTCGTCAGTTTTTCATAACATTTACATCAAATTCAATGTTATGGAGAATGCCTACAGGAGGGGTGATTAGCCCCTCGAAGATACGCCGGTTTCGTTCTCTCCATACATGCCAGACAGCGGCTGTCAGTCGAACTCTGACGGTCCGGAACCAGTCCTGCCCTCTACCTCTGTTATCACGGAGCCCAGTGATGATGTCACACACACACACACACACACACACACACACACACACACACACACACACGAGGCTAGTACATCATTTCCATAGGTTCTGCTTGTTGATAACTGCAACCACTAGGACTTCCAGCATTGGTGATATGCTTTAGGATAAGAAGAAATAATTTTTGGACCCTTTTATATTTGAAATTGTGTCTTTTTGATTATCAAGTATTAGTGGTATATAGGTTTTGTAAGCAAATCTTCCTTTAGAATCTAGATTTGGTTCAAGTGAAATCTAAATTTGTTGTTAGAGGAGTAGGCTCCTTGCGTAGAATTATTTTGGATTTGGAACCTCCACAATTGTGGCATGAACTTGTGGTAAATCCTTGAAAGTGTTTAGACTTTGCATGCGTTCCACTCTTTTTGTTTTCTCCACTCGAGTACATCGAAATGTTAAGGGTTCAGATAAATGCACAACTGAGTTATGCTGACCTCATGGTCTGTAGTTACTGGCATTCTTATGGTAATTAATATCATAATATTTTTAACACCTTAATCGTCTCTTCCATTCCAGAATACTGTGAAAAATATGCAAAACCTGGTGATGTTGGTCCTCCAGCAGAGGACGACTCGAGTGATGAAGAGCTGAGTGAAGACGGGTACAAAACCAGCGACGAGGAGGAGACGGTGCCAGGGAATCCTGATCCCTAAACTGCTGACACCCATCTCATCTCAATCTCTGTACATGGATGGTTCAGCTCTAATAGCAGCGAATCGAACCAAATTTCCCTGTATCAGCTTCTGTTGTTACTCTGTACATATATGTACTTTGTCTTGTGCTATTACAAACCTTTGGTGATTGAACGGCTACTTGTGAGTACACCTTTGGGGCATAAAATGGGTTTGGAATTGTTGGGAAGTTGGCATACATGGGTTGCCTATTATACTGGAGGGGTGCTCTCCGAGCTGAGAAATAAGGGTGGGGGTGTGACTGACTGCTCCCCCTTCCCTCCTCACTCTTTCCAAACTCATCTTCCAGGGAGGGGTTTCTTAACTCATGCTTGTACTAAATGAGATTATCCTATCACCTTTAGTGCTCAATGATCTATATGGGACATTGGTGGTGACTTGAGCACGAAATATGTTACTTTCCTTCAACCTGCAATGGCAGTAGAGATGGGGATATGCTACCTTAAGTGCCGAGCTCAATTTTTTTCCAATGTAGAATCTTGGAATCCTTGCACAAAATTAAGAGAATTTTGTTTATGTATAATTTTTGGGTGCTGTTGTTGACACCGAAAACGTCATCATGCACTCCTCTTTAATTTTCTATCGTTCAAAATCTAAATTTATTCATTTATTAAATATGATATTAATTTGTGCATGCATAGAGGGAGGAGTGCATGATGATATTTTAAAAGTGCCAATAATGGTAATGTAGGGACGGATTTGAAATTTGAATAATAGAAAATTAAAAAGGAGTGCATGATGACATTATAGAGTGCTAATAACGGCATCCTAATTTTTATGTATAAATAATGCATAATAAGTATATATAATTATATCAATAATTAATATAATTATATACGTTTACACTGGAATTGTAGACTGGATCTCAACTATCCCCTGTAATAATGCCCCATTTCACATCCACTCAAACCGCTTGGAAGTGGACGGAAAAGCAAATTTTTTAAATTACTCAATATCTAGTAATTAGTTCATCACTATTACGTACCAAATGATTGATATATAATACTTAATATAACTAATGTAGTTAATAGTTTTTTTAGTCAGCTTTCTCAACTAATAGTAAATAATTAGATAAATAATCTCAAAAAAGTATAGCAATTAATAGTACATAGTTAGAGTTTAAAATATAAATTCTTAATTAGTTAGTAATTAATTGTGAGTTGATAAATTTTTAACTAGTTAGTAATTAATTATCTTAATTTACTAAAGTAATTATTTTTTCCCAATAATTATGTGAATTTGTCATAATTTTCTATTATAAAATACTCTTTCACTTACCAATTTTCACTCTCTATCCCAACCAAACATTTGTTTATTTTCCACTTTTCACTTTTCTATCCCAACCAAACACATTTGTCCCATACTAAAGAAAGTTGATGGATTTCTATCATTCTTCCATTCTTGAAAGTTTAAATCTAAATTTTTTCACACTTACGGTTTACCAAACAGGGCCCTAGGTACATTTTGTTGGTATATGACTATATGAGAGTTAGAGATAGAGGTGCCCATCCGTCATATGTCAAATCATAATATATATTGAAGGATTATTTTGATAAAAAAAATTACCGCAATATTTGCACAAGTCAAAAATGATTACTTTAGGGACATAATAGTCATATAAATGATTAGGGGAACATCTTGGTAAAAAAATCCCGACATCTATTTATGTCAAAATTCTCTTTGAACATACATAAAATCTCGTGCATGTGCATGACAAGGACATTCAAGCCGGACTTTGGGGCGGGAGAGAGCAACTGGAGGTTAGGAAGGAAGGTCAAAGTATTTTTTTTAAGATATTGAATTATACCCCAAAAAAATTAAAATATAGAATTAAAAAAATTTAAATAGTTGAGAATTATAATTGAAATTAAATCATCAACTTTTTTAATTACATTCATTTTTTTTTTTCATTTTTGCGTAAAAGTTGGAAAAATAACTCAAGATTCTCTGAGTTCTTAGACAACTTTTGTATACTATGACTGCTGGGAGAACTCGTTGAATTTTCAAAGTCTCATTTGTACTATTTGAAAAACTAGGTAACATGTTGATAAAAAGGTGTTAATTTTATTTTCATTTTTTGCTTGTTTTATTTTATTGTAGTTGGTCAGAAGGACAATTTGGGCCTCGTTTGGTTCACTGTAATGTAATCGTAATCGCAATGTAATCAAATAGAAAAAATTTATTTTTTTCATTTGATTACATTGCGATTACGATTACATTACAGTGAACCAAACAGGGTCTTGGTCTTTTTAGCCAAGTTTAGTACCATAAGTAGGAAACATGAGAAGATGAGCCCTTAGTTATTCTACAAAATTAGAATACTCCCTTAGTATGAGTTTTTCTTTATTTATAATAAGTAAATAATTTCTTTTATGATCAATAAGAAGATAAGCTAATTCTACTAAATTAATATAAAAATTTGACTAAAGTTATTAAATCAGTAAAAAAAAACTGTTCTTAATCCACTAAATCAGATGTAAAATAAACAAAATATAGTAAATTAATATAAAAAAGTGGCCGAAATCTACTAAGTCTGTCATAAAAATGAAGTAACTCAAATATATCAATTAAAAAAATTCTAATAAATTATATATATCATACTTGGTGTTAAATTTAGCATTCTAATTTATGGTGATTCATTGACCTGCATCAGCCAAAATAGTACCTAAAATTGTAAGTTAAGCCGCGGAGAGAAAGAAGGTGTTACCCACTCTCAACCACTGAGGCGCTTTTAATTAAAATAAATAAATAACAGCAATATAATGAATCTTTGGTTCTTGTGCATATTGTCCTCTCTCTGCTTCTCCCTACCAAAACTAGTCCAAAAGAAACCAATAAATTTTGACATTCTTAGAACCAGGTCTAGTCCTTCTCAAAGTTGATACATTCACACAAAATAATGATGAATAATTTACCTTCTTTCAGAAAATTGTGTTAGCAATTAGCCATGTTTCAACTAGAAAAATGCTCAAATATCAAAGCATGACAATGAAAGCATAATCCAATAGGCACCTTACAATTCACCTTTATGTGTTACTTTTCCACAAACTAGGTTGACGGAGTGCAAAATTTTCGCCAACTCAGTTGGCGGAATCCTCACAAACCAATTTTTTTATTCATCATCCATTTTTTCACGGTCTCTGTTGGGGGAAACGTTTTCTTCCTACTAATTTTTTGAAATCTATTTCGTTTTGACTAATTTATTCAAATATATTTTCGCTACAACAAATTTTATGGAAATTAGTTCTATTTTTTTTTTTAAGAAGAGGACGTTTGGTATACAGAATACTATATATTTGAAATTTTTATATTTTCAAAAATCAGATTTTCTGAAATTAAATTTGTTAGAGAATTATATTTCCATGTTTGATGAATATATAAATATTTTCTTTAAAAAAATAGAAATTAAAAATAGAACAACAAAAATAGGAAAAAAAATCTGGAAAAAAAAAAATCAAAAAATCAACCAACTTCATAAGACCCTTCCTCAGACTTCATTCCCCGATGATGTCGAACCCTCCCCGTCAGGCTTATCAAACCTTTCCCCTCGGCGATGTCGAACCCTCTAGCAAAATTGAACCCTTTTCGGTAGGGGTGCAACTCGAGTGGGTTGGGTCGGATTTGAGGTCAATCCGAGTCCAAACCGATGAACCATAAGTAGCTAGAGTCCGAATCCGACCCGACCTCGGGTTATGAAGTCCAAGACCAAGTTTGGAGGATCGGATTGGACTGGGGTTGGGTCGGGTCAATCAAATTTATCGGGCTCTAACATAATATTTAAAACAATTTTAAACAAAACTATAGAAATAATATTAAACGCATAATTAAATAATAATCAAGTTTTGATCATTACAAAATACAAATTGAACTCATATTTAGGATAAGGAGATGAAGAGTTTGGGTGAAAAAAATTAGAATTAATATATATATATATATATATATATATATATATATATATATATATATATATATATATATATATATATACGGAGCCCTCGACCGTTGGAACGAGCAAACGCCCCACCCCCCGATCCGATGGTGCAGGGGGCGGGACTTGCAGACGGGACTTTTGATCCGTGCCCATATATACATATATATAAGTCATGTTTTGGGTTCTTTGGGTAACCTGTCACATGAACCCGAGCCCGATCGAATTTTTGACCGGGCTTAAATACTTCAACCCGAATCCGATTCCGAATCCGATTATCTTCAACTCTAATCCAACCCATTAACGGGTTTACCCGATAGGGCCCGGTTTTAGCCCGTCCGAGTTGCACCCCTACTTTCCAGGGAAATCAAACCCTCCCCGATGATGTCGACTCCTCCCCAGCAATGTCGAACACTCTTCAGTGAAATCGAACCCTCTCCAACGATATCGAAACGCTCCCAGGAGAAATTGAACCCTCCATGACGATGTCGAACCCTCCATAGAGATGTCGAATGCCCCCCGGTGAATCGAATCATGCCGGACATGTCGAACCCGCTCCAGCGATGTCGAACGCCCCCCGGTGAAATTGAACCCTCCCTGACATTTCGAACCCTCCCAGCGATGTCGAATGCTCCCCGACATGTCGAACCCTCCCCAGAGATGTCGAACACTCCCCGACTTGTCAAACCCTCCTCAGCGATATCGAATGCTTCCCGGTGAAATCAAATCCTCTCCGACGATGTCGAACGCTTCCCGGTGAAATCAAATCCTCCCCGGTGATGTCGAACCCTCCTTATCGGTGACTTCACACTTCACAAGACCCCTTCTTCGTATTGCTCAAGCATCAAACCCTCCCCTTCAGGAGAGAGAGAGAGAGAGAGAGAGAGAGAGAGAGAGAATGAATAAGAAGAGTGGAGAGAGAATCAAAATTTTGTAAAGAATGTGTGTGGCAATTGATGTAATATTTTTACAAAATTTTGTTGATTTTATATCTAGGTCAAAAGAATAGCTACCTATTGCCAAGGAACAAAATTCCATGTTTTATGAACAAATAATTTAACTGAATGCATTCGATATTACCAAAAATAAATTTATATAAGGTGAACCAAACATAGGAATAATTTTACCGCTCTTAATTTACCAGAAAATTAAAATATATTCAAGTAACAAATGTCCCCCTAAATGTGTAAAAACTTGAGAGGAGTTCTCTTTCTCTGATAGCTGTTTTTTTCCCATCCAAACACACGAAATAGATGATTTTTTTTTTTTCAAGACTCGAAACTTATTGGATATTCTGGAGGCTAAAAAAATAGAGAGAAAAATTAGACAGAAATACATGGATTATTTAGTCCTTTCCGCAAATCAAACTAGACTGAAAATAGTTTATTTACAAGCGACTTTTTTTAGGGTAACAAAATCCGGTTCATTACCGGTGTGTTTGGGAAACTTTTTTGAGGAGAGTAAGAAAAATTTGAGGGAAAAAAAATGGAGGAGAGTAAAATGGAGGAGAAATTAATTCTCCCTTCACTTGTTTGGATAACCAAAAAGTAGGAGAATTTTTTTTTTTAAAATATTATTTTGTTTATTTATGAAGAAAGATACAATTATTATTTAGTCCTTGATTTTTTCAAATCATAATTAATACTTCCTTTATTGGAGGGTAATTGGGTAATTTTTCTCACAATCCCCTCAATCCTCTTCATTTTACTCCCACTTTTGGGAGAAAATTTTTTGAGTGGACCCACCTGAATTTTTCTCTCACATTCCTCTTTCTCATTTTTCCTCCCCTTCGCCCTTCCCAAACACCATTACTTTTAATTTTCCTCCAACTTTTTCTTCAAAATTTTCCTTCTCCCCATTTTTCACTCTTTCCAAACAATACCTACAATTTGATAGAGAGAACAACTTGCATGTCAAACAAGAATTAGTTCAAAAACCTGAAAATTAGGAGATGACTAGAGATTTAATCATGATAAGTAGGAGAAACACATTGAATTATTATTTTTTTTTGTTGGGTTATTTGCAAGTAAACAAACAAGGCAGATAAAATGACAGTTTTGCAGGAAGAAGAAAAAAAAAAAAAACACATATTCATACGAAGGAAGAAGAAGAAGAGGTTGTAAACCTGAACAATAATTTATTGCAACTTGATCGATCCCTCCCTCCTTCCGTCCCGGAGCAGCACAGATCAGAAATCATCGTAGCCGAGATCATCCTCCACCTTCTCCTCGATCTTGTCCTCCACGTAATCCACCCCCTCCGCCAGCGCCAGCCCACCCAGCACCCCCGCCGCCGCCCCCACCGCCAGCCCCGTCCCCATCCCCATTCCAGATTTCTTCTTCTTCTTGCTCACGTCCTCCCCACCATAACCCCCTCCGTACGGAGGGGCACCGTACGGAGAGGCACCGTACGAGCTCCCTCCGTACGGATATCCGGCAGGCGGCGCCGTCCCGTAGGGAGGCTGACCGCCGTATCCGTAGGGAGGTTGACCGCCTCCGTATGGCGGCTGTACTCCTCCGTAGCCGCCGTACACCGGCGGCGGGCCGTAGGGAATAGAGGGGGCCGCGTAGGGATCGTAGTACCTATGCGGCTCCCTCACGGCAACCTTCACCTCCACCTTCCCCTGCGGCCTTCCCGACGGCCGCTTCAGCTTCAGCTTCCGCTCCGCCTTCCCGCCTACGCCGACCTCGTCGAGGACGTCGCGGAGGGGGACCTTGGCGGAGCCGACGAGCGGCTTGACGTCGGCGTCGTCGGAGTCGGATCTGGCGTGGACGATGTCGACGTGGAGGACGGAGTCGTCGATCCGGTTGGAGGAGGGGGGGAGGGGGACGGTGAGCTTGGCGTCGAAGACGGGGGCGGTGGTGTCGCCGTCGAAGGCGACGGTGGTGGAGCACTTGGGGCCGTTGTCGATCCAGAGGACGGCGTAGGGCCTCAGGTCGCCGTTTCGCCAGTTGACGTTCTTTAGGTCGCGCGCGGAGGCCACCGTCACCTCCACCTCGTAGCGAGAGGACGCCATTAATTGCTGCTTTTCTTTTTTTGGTCGGTGGTTACTTTACCGGTCTGCCGGCCGGTGATCGGAATCAACGAAAAAGGGAGATGAAGGCTTTTGGGAGAGGCGAGGAGGAGCGGAAGGCTTTGATAGATAGGTAGAGGGACAGAGAGGCGGTACTTATAGTGTATGACGAACGGAACGAGGTTAGGTTAGGTTAGGTTTCTACCGAGGATGGTAACGAGTCATGTTCCTATCTAGAAAGAAAGGAAGCAACGGATTGCTGGAAAACTCTGAAATTCTATAAAATAAAAATAAAAATAATTATCAGGGGTGGCCCCGCATGTTCCGTAAGCACTCTGCCTCAGGCAGTCAGGCTCCCCCTTCCTTAGACCATCTCCAATGGTGATTTCTAAAATTGATTTCTTATCCTACTTGGCATTCTACTTTAAGGCCTCGTTTGGTTCGCGGAATGGAAGGGAAAGAAAATCAATTCCCTGTCATTTTCTTTCCTTTGGAAAACTTTAATTCCTATTGATTTTTCTTTCGGATGTTTGGCAAAAAATTTGGAAAGGAAAGTGAATACTTCAATGTGGGAAAGTGATTCCTTCCTTGGATGGATGGAATCACTTTTCCCCCTAATTTTCTTTTCATTGGGAATCACTTTCCTTTCCTCCTCAATTCCTTGGACGCCAAAACATAGGAAAGTAATCACTTTCCTTTCCCAACCGGGAGATTCCGCGAACCAAACGAGGCCTAAGGAGATTTTTTTTCCTACTTGGAAGAGTTTCTACATAGAAATTTTACATATACAAATAATGCTCTCCAATAATTCACCATTTCTATCCTATGTGTTACATAGTAAAAGGACTAATTTAATGGTGTGGGGCCCAACAATAATTGTCATGAGAGAGGAGAATTTATATGAGAGTTTCTACATGTAGAAACCCTCCTAGAAAGTTTACATCCTACATTATTGCCACCTAGGATAGAAATGGTGATAGAAACTACCGGAGAAATTTTTTCTAAAATGGATTTCTTCCATAGAAATATGAAAGATAGAAACCCCCATTGGAGATGGTCTTAGAGCATCTCCAACCCTATTGTGACTTTGGAAAAAAGTTAATGCCACATAGGAATGACAAAATTTTATTCAAAAGTTCTTCTCCAATACAATTGTCAAGTCAATTGTAAAGCTTATGTGGCAAAAATTAAAGAAGACATTGTGAAGTTGATTGTCTTGTTCTAGACAATGCACTTGACAATGTCTTCTCTTCTATGTCATCAACTATGAATAAAAATTATTAGAAAAAGAAAGAAGATGAGTAGTTGTCTTGGAAGTTGAAAAAAATAGTTTTTATTGTCTTCTCAATACTTTTGCATTGGAGAAAGTTTTTCTATCTCATTGTCTTTTGAGATATAATTTTGCCACATAAACAAGACATTGTCTTGTGGCTCATACCACATAGGAGCCACCTAAGACTCACAATACTTAACAAGACAATAGGGTTGGAGATGCTCTTAGGCGAACATCTAACATATAGGCCTCGTTTGATTTGTGGGATCATCGAGGGGGAAAAGAAAAGTAATTATTTTTTTATATTTGAATGTCAAAGAAATTGAGGAGAAAAAAAAATTTTAATGAAAGAAAAATAGAAAAAAAAGTGATTTCATCTATTCAAACAAGGAATTATTTTTCCACGTTGAAGTATTTACTTTTCTTTTCAAATTTTTTGGTATTTTCAAACATCGAAAATGAAAATCAATGAGAATTATAATTTTCCAAAGGAAAAAAAATGTCAAAAAATTGATTTCTTTTCCCTTCCATTCCGTGAACCAAACGAGGCCATAAATTAAACTTACCATTTACGTCAACTATTCCTGTATTTTATACTTATTGTATAGATTATTTTTATTTTAAAGTTAATTATACTAACCATTCTTATATTTTATATTTAACATAAAAAATTATAACATTAATTATTTTTATTTTAAAAATAAAACATAAAGTAGAAAAAACATAAAACATAATAATAGTCCGTGTAATATCCATAAAATATAGGAGAATTATTTTTAAAATATGGATGGCTCCTGTAGTACCCATGAAACATAGCAGGATTAATGTATTTATTTCTAAATTAAATATTGCTCCTCCTAAGGCTTCCTTTCGTTCAAAGAATTATGGGGTTGAAAAAGAAAAGTCATTATTTTCTTATGTTTGGATGTCAAACGAATTGATGAGGAAAAGAAAAGTAAAGTTTAATGGAAAAGAAATTGTGGAGGAAATAGTTTCATCCATCTATTTTTACCTTTAAACATTCAATTTTTTTTTTTTTTGACATTTTCAAACACCGAAAAAGAAAAAAAGAGAGTAAAAATATAATTTTCTAAAGGAAAAAATTTAGAAAGGAATTGATTTTCTTTCCTCTCCTCGAACCAAATCAACAGGGCCGGCCCAGGGCATGGACGAGGTGGACGACCGTCCTGGGCCCCCAATTTTGGAAGGGGCCATAATTTTAGAATTGACTAGGTATATCATAAAAAAATAAAAAATATAATAAAGATCCAACCTGAAAATAATAAAAAAGTCAGCGTTCCAATCTGAAAAAAATTATAATAGCTTGATTAATGATTTTGATAGCTTAATTGATGATTTTGTTTATAAAGATGTTAAATTTTTTTATCTATGTGAAAAAAGGGTTTAATTTTTAGATTAGTTTTAGGTCCCATAAATTAAGGACCGTCCTGCAAACGAAATCTAAATTTATTTATTATAGTATTTTAGGAAGTCGTAATAATAAAAATAATAATATAAAAAAGTTTCTGTCAGCAAAAAATGAAAAAAAATATTTTTTATGAGTGTTTTCTTGTTCTTTGAGCATTAGAGCATCATTAGTAAGGTCCATCCCATTTTCTAGATTGTAGATTTAGAATGTAGGAGCTCATTTTGTAGAATAATAAGTCTCATCCCTAGTCCCAATTTCTACAATTTCGGTCCCAATCCATCCATGGGTGCTAAGGGTTGGGCCTTCCAATTTCTAGATTCTAGATTGTAGAAACTCGTTTTGTAGAATAGTAAGTTCCAATTTGGAGCCCAACTTTCTATATTCTAAATTTTATATTATTTTTTTTCTACACTAATTTTTGACCACACAATTTTTGGGACCGGAGCTCACTTTATCATTTTCTACTATTCTCATACAAATTCAACCCATTCTACATTTACCTTTTTTTTGAAATTTTGGGCTCCAAATTGTATTGGAGAGTTCCAACTACTAATGATGCTCTAAAATTTGACTGGAAGGGATGGCTGGTTGGTAGAAAGGGACGGAGAGAGGGGATTGGAGCTTGGCCGTTTCACTTTCTAAAACGGGTCCCACTCTTACACGTTGCATGATGCATGCAGCAGGGACAGGAGAATATTTCACGCGCGGAGGGCACGCTGCGCTCAACTAAGAGCATCTCCAGCCCTATTGTCTGGTTAAGTGTTGTGAGTATTAGGGCTCGTTTGGTAAATCGTATTTGGAGGTGAAATTTAGATTTTTATGGATTTTGAGACAAATTCATAGAATCCTATGTTTGGTTGGAGATGGATTTGGATATGGAAAGTATGATAAAATTCAAAACTTGAATTTGGTTGGATTTTGAAAAAAATAATAATTATTCTTTAATAATTTCGTTAAAATATTTATTATTTAATAATTTTGTTAAAAATTAGTAAATTAAAAATTAGTTAATCTTTAATAATTTCGTTAAAAATTAGTTAATTAGTTAATTTCGTTATAATCGTAATTAATAATTTATTAGTATTATTATAATATTAATTAATAATATTTTATTATTTAGTTAATAATCATAATTTACTAGTATTATTATATTATTATTATAATATTAATTAATAATTTATTAGTATTATTATAATATTAATTAATAATCATATCCTATGTTTAGTATTATTAATTAAAAAATTGGTTAATTAGTTAATTAGTTAATTTTGTTATAATCATATTAATTAATAATTTATTAATAACTATTTTATTATAATCTTAATTAATAATATTTTAATCACAATTAGAATCATATTTTATAATAATTTAATTAATAATTTACTAATCATAATAATATTAATTATAATTACTATTTTTAAAATATTTAATTTATAGTTAATTAATCGTTAATTATTAATTATTAATTTATTATTACTTAATTATTAATTATTAATTTATTACTTAATTATTAATTATTAATTTATAATCGTTAATTATTAATTATTACTTAATTATTTAATTATTACTTAATTATTTAATTATTACTTAATTTATAATTAATTAATTCATAATCGTTAATTAATAATCGTTAATTATTAATCGTTAATTATTTAATTATTAATTATAATTACTTAATTTATAATCATTAATTATTACTTAATTATAATTACTTAATTACTAATTACTAATTATTAATTATTAATTATTAATTTATAATCGTTAATTATTAATTATTAATTTATAATCGTTAATGATTAATTTATTAATTATTAATTATTTAATTTATAATTACTATTATTAATCGTTAATTATTAATTATTTAATTTATAGTTACTAGTTATTAATTATTAATTGTTAATTATTAATTATTAATCTTAATTATTAATCGTTATTTATTTAAAAATTAACTAATGATTAATTATTAATTTTATAATTAATAATAACCAATCGTCAATTATTAATTACTAATCGTTAATTACTAATCGTTAATTATTAATTTTATAAATAATAATAACTATAATTAATCATAATTAATTAATAGCTTAATTATTGATCATGACTATAATTTAATTATTAATCATAAAACCAAATCCTATGTTTGGTTGGAGTTGGATTTGGAGTTGGATTTGAATAGTAAAATCCATGATTTGGATTTGGAGGATTTCCAAATCCAAATCCAAATAGTAAAATCCGGTTACCAAACAAGCCCTTAGGTGGCTCCTATATGGCATGAGCCACAAGACAATGTCTTATTTATGTGGCAAAATTATATCTCAAAAGACAATGGGATAGAAAAACTCTCTCCAATGCAAAAGTATTGAGAAGACAATAAAAAGTATTTTTTTCCAACTTCCAAAGCAACTTTTAAGACAACTACTCATCTTCTTTCTTTTTTCTAATATTTTTTATTCATAATTGATGACATGGAAGAGAAGACATTGTCAAGTACATTGTCTAGAACAAGACAATCAACTTCACAATGTCTTCTTTAATTTTTGCCACATAAGCTTCACAATTGACTTGACAATTGCATTGGAGAAGAACTTTTGAATAAAATTTTGTCATTCCTATGTGGCAACAACTTTTTTCCAAAGTCACAATAGGGTTGGGGATGCTCTAAAAGCATGTCGGGAACAGAGCTCGTGGGCCCAGATCCCAGGATTGGGTTTGGTACCGAAAAAGAATTGAGTAATGCTACAGTTAGAGCATCTCCAACCCTATTGTCTTGTTAAGTGTTGTGAGTCTTAGGTGGCTCCTATGTGGCATGAGCCACAAGACAATGTCTTGTTTATGTGGCAAAACTATATCTCAAAAGACAATGAGATAGAAAAACTCTCTCAAATGCAAAAGTATTGAGGAGACAATAAAAAGTATTTTTTCCAACTTTCAAGACAACTTCTCCACTTCTTCAACTTTTTATAAATATTTCTATTCATAATTGATGATGTGGAGACAAAGTCATTGTGAAGTGCATTGTCTAAATCTAGACAACCAACTTCACATTCTTCTTGCCATGTCATTGCCATGTCAACTTCATATTTTATTCCACATTTGCATTGGAGAAGAATTTTTGGAATGAAAGTTTGTCATTCCTATGTGGCAACCATTTTTTCTAAACTCACAATAGGGTTGGAGATGCTCTTAGAGCATCTCCAACCCTATTGTCTTGTTAAGTGTTGTGAGTCTTAGGTGGCTCCTATGTGGCATGAGCCACAAGACAATGTCTTGTTTATGTGGCAAAATTATATCTCAAAAGACAATGAGATAGAAAAACTCTCTCCAATGCAAAAGTATTGAGAAGATAATAAAAAGTATTTTTTCCAACTTCCAAGGCAACTTTTAAGACAACTACTCATCTTCTTTCTTTTTTCTAATATTTTTATTCATAATTGATGACATGGAAGAGAAGACATTGTCAAGTGCATTGTCTAGAACAAGACAATCAACTTCACAATGTCTTCTTTAATTTTTGCCACATAAGCTTCACAATTGACTTGACAATTGCATTGGAGAAAAACTTTTGAATAAAATTTTGTCATTCCTATGTGGCATTAACTTTTTTCCAAAGTCACAATAGGGTTGGAGATGCTCTTACAACCAAATGCTTAGAATCCTGTTACAGCCTTCACCCATTGGTGACATTTGGCCCACATGTCAGCAATGGGTGAGTGGTTGTAAGAGAATTGTAAGCATTTGGTAGTAGACTTAGCATTATTGAAAAGAATTACATGGGAACTCGTGAGTTCTTAGACCATCTCCAATGGAAATTTCTATTTTTTCTATTTATATGAAAAAAAAAATCTATTTTAGAAAAAATTTCTTCCAATAGTAGTTTCTATCATTATTTCTATTCTAGTGGCAATGATGTAGGATAGAAACTTTTTAGGAGGATTTCTCTCATAGAATTTTTCCTATCTCTCATGACAATTATTATTGGGCTCCACACTATTAAATTGGTCCTTTTACTATGTGATACATAGGATAGAAATGGAGAACCATTGGAGAGCATTTTTGTATGTCTACAATTTCTATGTAGAAACTCTTCCAACTAGGATAGAAATCTCCTTAAAGTACAATGCCAAGTAGGATAAGAACTCAATTTTAGAAATCACTATTGGAGATGGTCTAAGACCATCTCATGAGAACTCATGAGTTCTTAGACCATCTCCAATGGGGGTTTATATCTTCCCTATTTCTATGGAAGAAATCCATTTTAGAAAAAACTTCTTCCAACGTTGATTTCTATCACCATTTCTATCATAGGTGGCAATGATGTAGGATAAAAATTTTCTAGGAGGTTCTACATGTAAAAACTATCATAAAAATTCTTCTATCTCTCATAACAATTATTATTGGGCCCCACACCATTAAATTGGTCCTTTTACTATGTGACACATAGGATATAAATGAAAAACCATTGGAGAACTTTTTTGTATGTCTACAGTTTCTATGTAGAAACTCTTCCAACTAGGATAGAAATCTCCTTAAATTACAATGCCAAGTAGGATAAGAACTCAATTTTAGAAATCACCATTTGAGATGGTCTTAGGCCTCAAAATCACGGGAGCAGCGTTCCATTTAATTCTGTTTATTGATGTCCTTTTTTTTCTATTACATGTGAGCCATAGAAGTAAATATATAGATGGTGGTCTACATATAATAGAAAGAGAAATATAATTGAACAGAATTCAATTCCTAGATATATTTTTCAAAAATTTTTCGTATGGGGTAAAAAAGTGTTTGGAAATGGTAAAAAATAGAATAAGTTTGGCGTGGCCTGCTGGCCTGCAACTCAGTTGCCGCGGCCAATCCAAAATTTATGCTGGCACGTAGGGATGGCAATGGGGCGGGGCGGGTCGGGGCCGGGGATCATACCCCCATACCCGTCCCCGAGTAGTGTTCGAATTCCCGTCTCCGTCCCCATCCCCGATCGGGTTTAAATTTTTGTCCCCATCCCCATCCCCGTTTAACAATGTACTCCCGTCCCCGTCCCATTAACACTGTTGGGATCAAATTTTTCTATCAACGTCTGCCGTCTCGTTAATAATTTTTTCTGTACAGTATAAACTTAAAACAAAATTCATTCCAAAAAAATTACAGACATGTTAATAAAACATTAATTTAATAAAAATTATATATAGTACTAGATAGATCATGAACTCATACAAATGTGTTTCAAATATAATTATAAGTCATCGGGGTCAGGGAATTATCGGGGCGGGGAGTACAATACCCATACCTGGCCCCGAATACGATTGGGGATTTATTTTAATCCCCATCCCCGTTTCTATATCCCCAAACCCATCCCCGTCGAGAAAAAAAGTCGGGTCCCCGTCGGGTCTGGGGGAAGTTGCCATCCCTACTGGCACGCGCTCGCCAACTGAGTTGGCGCGACCTTGAGCAGGACCACCAAGTGACTTGGCGTTGAATGGGTGGAACTGCCAAGTCACTTGGTGTGATATATACGTGGCATGATTTGGGTTGGGTGGGTACTCAACAACGGATATAAGACGGCTGTATTCAAACGTCTATATGCTCGCCAATTCACTTGGCGAGGGCTAATTCTAAACCCTTTATTAACCCATCACAGCTCTCTTCACACCAATAAGCTCCCTCTTCCTCTTCACAGAAGATCGTCTCTCATCTCTTCACAGAAGGTCATATTCTCTCTCCCCTCTCCATCTCAAAACCAATTTCTCTCCATCACAAAGCCAAAATTCTCTTTCCCCTCCATTCTCTCATACATAACCCTCATCTCCTCCCTCATAAAAATTCTCAAAGCCTTTCTCCTTGTTCACGGATCATACTATTAAAATAGTATCCTCGGACCAGGGTAGAGTAAATGGATTTTGTTACTGTAAGTCTTTTGATTTTTAAGATTTATTTTTTTATTTATTTATCATGATTATTTATTATTTTGTAGAATAAGATTTTTATCGTAGCTTTGATTTTAGAAGCACAAAAATAACCAATTTCTCAAAAACCCAATTTTATCTGCATGACCTAGACAAGTCCACCTACACTTATGACCTTTATGTTCCACTCAAGTACATCTTCTTGTGCTTTATTTTTATTGCACAATAGTAAGGCCAAAAACCTGATTTTCAATTTGCACATACACCCGATGATCATTCTGATTGAATTTCGAGTCACAATTTTGAGTCGATTTCTCCGACCAATTTTTATGGTCATGACCTACACTAAGCTCATGACTCCCATGACCCTCGTGTCCTACTAAATTTAACCCTCATATGCTACCTACACACATTACTCACCATCGGACCATTTTACTGTTATTCGGATCAATCTGACACAATCTAGACCGCACCGACTCGAACCTAACCTATCTAGTGTGTAAGGACCTAACCTAAGTGAATTAGACTTGGTGTCACGACCCGCATCCAGTGTAGGGGCACAAGAAGTGGGTACGTCCAGCCTACGCCGCAGTATCGGCGGTAGAACGCTGTTCTAGGTCACTATCTAATCAACAACTCACGTAATTATATAATGTACCTGTCACAATCTCAACCCCGAATGGAGGACAAGTATAAGATACGATAATACTCAATCACAATCTAAGCACGATAAGATAACACATGAGTCTAACAACTATATAAAACTCAAAACAACAACTTAAATAAACTCCCAAAATAACAACATCTCAACAATCTCAAAACACCACTTATTACAAAAAAAGTTCTAAAACAGAAACTAAACCATAAACTAGTAATCTACTCTAAGCTCTACTGGTCCTATAGGCTAGCTGTGAATCTCCAGGTTGCCTGTAATATTTTCAACAGGTCCAGTCAGGACAGAAACGAGCACAATACATCTCACGCAGTTCATATCATGACAGAAAATGTAAGCATGCTATAGAGTAAGATACATGAAATGCTGAAGAATATGCATGAAGTAAAAGAGATGACTGTAAGAAAATATCTACTATCAGTGGCTAGTGATGTAGAGTACAAGATAGACATGTGAACGGCTTGAATTTGCACATGATTACACTAAAAAGTTTGCACATAATTACACTACTTTGGAATTGTTCACATGACCATTTATACTCTCCCGTTTCCCAATCAATACACAAAGATCCAGACAAGTTATGTTCTTGTACATGATTTCACATGGGAGCCCATAAATGGGTGCACATAAAGTATACATGAGGGGCTCTGTGAACATAAGAGTACATGAATCACAAGAGTCCACATGAATGGTAAAAGCACCAGAGTACATGATGAAACTGAAACGCATATGACATGCCGTAACCCGATGCTCCCGAGGGGAATAACATCTCATGAAGGGATCCATATAGTACCAATCCGTGTTAACAACGTGACAGCATCAAGTAAAGTAATCTAGAGCATAAATATAAATCCAATCAAGTCTGAAACGATCAGAGAATGTACTCGCCTGATACCCTAAACAACTGATATGAAAAGATGGCCAACTGGAGTCACAGAGTCCTAGTTAGAGCAACACAGGTTATAAAGAGTTCAATTTATATGGTAATTAAAATTATAATGCAATCTACATGAGTCTAAGTCAATCTAGGTCAAAGTCAACTCTTGGTTAACTCTGGTCAACTATAAAGTCAAACTAGGTCAACTCTAGTCAACTGTGGTCAAACTAGCTAGGGTTGGGTCAACAATGGTCAACTAGTCTAGGTTAGTCAATTCTAGGTCTAAACAAACTAAGTCTATGCAAATCAAGTATCCAAGTTAGCTACTAACTCATAGCCTAAGTCACTTGCTAAACCAAGCACAAAACTAAACCATAAGCTAACAAGGCACACAAACTTAGTCATATAATGTGTATATATTATTCACATTCACATATTCATATACATAGATATATAGAAAAGCTATATATATATATATATATATATATATATATATATATATATATATATATATATATATATATAGAGAGAGAGAGAGAGAGAGAGAGAGAGAGAGAGAGAGAGAGAAGGATAGGTAAAAGAGTAAGCGATTGTGTGTGTGTGTGTGTGTGTTTGGCATGTGTGTGAAAGGATATGTGTTAATGTTCTAAGATTTAGTGATAGGTAGGTATATGTGACATAGGATACATGATGTCAAAGGGTGTATGAATGCATGTGTGTAAAAGGTTATAGGTTAACTCAGTTTATAGAAATGCATACATACATACTTACATTGCATACATGCATACATACATACATTGCATACATGCCTACAAACATATCATATATGTATACTTGCATTCATTCATGCACCTATACATACATACATAGATGCATACATACATACATTGCATATATGCCTACATACATATCATATATGCATACTTGCATTCATTCATGCACCTATACATACATACTTACATTCATCTATACATTATATACATTGTATACAACATGTAAAAATAGAAGAGGGAAAAAAGGGAGGAAAAATTGAAATGGAAAGGAAAGGGAAGAAAAAATGTAAGAAAAAAGAAAAACAGTGGACATATACATGCTTGCATCATATATTCTACATTACCATACATGCTATCATTATATATTGCATTACATTATGTATACATTATGCATTCATATCTATCGTTACATGTATACCTTGTATTCGCATCTAGCATTCATTATATACTTTCATGCATACATTGTATATCATTCTTTCATTCATACATTTATGCATTGCTTACATACATTACATTGATTGCATTCCTACATGCTTGCATTCAACCATATATATACATTAATGTAAAGAGGATACATATCATATATATATATATATATATATATATATATATATATATATATATATATATATATATATATATATATATCATTTCATTCATCTGACATATCATGCATTACATACTTTACATTCATTTAATATCCATACTACATATGCTCATAGGTTACACAAAATACCTATGTCGTATAGTCACTCTTCTACTTAAAATCAATACTGTACCAATTGGGCCTTCACTAAATCCTAGGATTAAAGTATGTCGTAGCCCTTTGTGTTAGCTTTCCGAAACTTTAAACAGATCGTATTTTCGTGTCCGGAAGCTCCCGGAATTGCAAAAACACCGAAAACACATTCGTCTTTCGGACAGCTGACACTCAAACAGTTCTACAGAAAGTTCTAGAATATATTTTACCTACTAATATATATATTTGGAAATCTAACTTCGATACGGTTCTTTTAAAAAAAGGGAGATTAATCGGAGTTCTAAGCTAAAAGTTATGACATTTCTAAGTTACTATGGTTAATAAAAACGTGGATGAATATTATGACGAATTTGAGTTGTTTTGGACAAAAGAAACACATGTAGGCCAAGATACTTGGATACCAACATAGGTATCCAAATGAAACTCATTCTAACCATCCTAACTAAGATCAATCCACTCTCTAACCATTCTAAAACTGAATTTAAATATCTATTTAAACTATTAGCATACATACATACACATGGGATGTCCTAATTTGGGATCTATAAAGTAGGACACAATACATATATCTAAAATTCTCAAGAGAGCTCCAAATGGCCTCAAATTTGAATCTAAATGGGGTACATGTATGAGGGTGGATCCTATGGATTCAAAACTAACTAATATGCATAGGAAATCAATTTAGAGGGTTGGTTTTACCTATTCGGAGTGGAATCCTAATGACACTCCCAAGGACACGGCTCCGGCACGAAGATCTTCCAAAAAGGACACTCCTCCTTGCACTTTGCTCCAAATCTTTGCTAGCACCCTCCCTTGGTAGTATGAGAAGGTTGGATGGAAGTTTTGGTGGAGGGGTGTAAGGATTTGGAGATCAAATCAAAGAGGGAAGCTCTCTAATTTGGGAAAGAACCCTTTATGAAGGAAAAGAGGCAAGATGGAATGAAATGAAAGGAATGAAGGCTAAACTACCTATAGTGGCTGCCATTAAACCCTATTTGGACCTTGGGGGAAAGCCTAATAAGGCCTGAACTAGTCCTCTTGGTTAATTTTAAGTTAGGTTCAAGTTTGGGATCAAAAGGGTTGAATTTAAACCTCTAACTTAACCAATCTAACAAGTGAGATTAGTCTACACTTACTAACTTAATTAGTGGGGTTTGTGGGCCATGACTAACTAATCTTGGAGTTCCTTCTAGAGTCTAAGCTACCCGGTGTTTGCCATTAAAATTGTTTGATTGAAAACTTTAATACAAACAGAACAGTGTTACAATGTAGGACTTAGATGTAGTCCTAGGAGTACACTTTTGTTTAAGCTGGGTCCTTAGTGCCAATGGAGCGAGTGGTAATACGTTAACTCCGTTGACGGGCTGACGACGGTTATCGGTTCTCTGAAGGTGTGGATTGCTCTGGGTGCTGGAGCTTGCTGAGAGGAGGAAGACGTTGAGTGTCTGTATCTGCCTCTCTGATGATTCCTTGTATGTTCGTTGTGGATTCTGTCTGTGTGTGTGAAGGAGACGATCCTTCTATTTATAGTTTTACAGGCTGGCTGCTCATGCGCGCATGTGGGATGCGCCGGTGTGGGGACGCCACGTGGAGGTTGCTGATGGAGGCGCGTAGATGATGCGCCCTGATTGAGGGGAAGAACTCTTCATACTGCTGTTGTGAGCCGGCACGTAGCAGAGGAGAAGATCTTTCTGTTGCTAAAATCTTGGACGATTTGAGTCAAAGGACACGTGTCATCGACCCATGGCTCGAAGATCTCGGATTTGGTGGGGGGAAGTAATCTGGTGAGCTGCGCCTTGATTGGGCGCAGGAGGAGGCTGCGGCTCATAACCTTTAGGGGTTACAAACCGTTTAGAGCGCATGGCTTTTGAGGCGCATGCAGGCGACTTTTCTTCTGTCTTTCGGGATCAGAGATCAGTCTGGGGCGCATGGCTTTTGAGGCGCATGCAAAGCTTCAACTGGAGACTCTTCTTCTGTCTTTAGGGATCAGTGAAGGGTCTGAGGCGCACGGCTTTTGAGGCGCATGCTGGTTTGGACGCATGGCCATAGAGGTGTATGGCGATTTGGACGCATGGCCGTAGAGGCGCATGGCGATTTGGACGCATGGCCGTAGAGGCGCATGCGGATGGCCACGTAGCAGTAGCCGTCGGAATAGAGTCATGATGATGCTGACGTTGCCGACGCTTCTTTTTCTGAAAAAGCTGTCAACTGTTCAGACTTTGGGAAGCGTGCTGCCAACTCTGGTGTCAGTTCAGTATTTAATATTTGTGACGTTCGATGGACAGCTGAGTGGGCACATTGGTTGGTGTTCCACTCGGTATGGAGATGTGAGGGGGCGCATCCTCTGTGATGCGCCGGGTACTGTAGGGCGCGTCTGTGTGATGTGCCTGATGCTGGAGGGCACGTCCATGTAATACGCTGTTTGGCTGGCGCATCCGACATGTCCTTTAATGATGCGGCTGTCTCGCTCCTCGAGTGCTAAAAATAGTCGTTTGGCTGAATTCGAGGCGTCCGGTTCATCCATTTAATGCAAATTCATTGCACAGAATTCGGAGAGTCATCCACTTGGCGCATGGGTTTGATTTGCCCGACCTATAAATAGTGGCATGGAGAGAAGGTTTGCTCCTCGTTCCCTCACGTACTTCCAACATGAACTTGGATATGCGGGTGCATTCTGTTGACGAAGTGCTCCCGAGGGTGAAGATGAGACGTCGTGTTGTCTTCGATGCACTTGAAGGTGACTGTTACATCCAAAAGACGGAGTCGAGGGCTTCTGAGGCAGGCGGAAGGTGCCTGTTGCATCCAAAGATAGGGATATTCGGGCCTCGTCTCCGTTGTTCCGGAAGAGCCGTAGATCGGAATGGCGGTGCTAGGCTCTCTCTTCCTTCAAAGTGGGTGTCGCCCACTTTAATTGTGTTGAAAGCTCCTTATGCCATGATTTCGATCACGGTCTTCCTTGGTCTTTAGAGGCTCTTTCGAAGCCTTCCCTGGCCACAGCTTTGCCGTGCTCTTCTCTTCCTTGGTTCCAGCCAGAGGGTTAAATGCTTTGTGTATTCGAAGCATTTATCAGGTGACCCTGGCTAGAAGAGCAGCACATAACTGGGCTCTGCTCGGCCAGGTGAGCCTGGTTGGAAGAGTGCTGCTGAAGGGATGCACATAACTGAGCTGGATGCACATAACTGAGCTGCTGAAGAGATGGTGGGATGTGCCTGGCTGGAGGCGCATGGCATTTGCTGCGCCTAACTGACAGTGCATGGTGACTGCTGCGCCTATCAGAAGGCGCATGGTGGCTGCTGCGCCTATCTGGAGGCGCATGGTGGCCGCTGTGCCTATCTGGAGGCGCATGGTGGCCGCTGGCTGTAGATCTAGGATCTTTCTTTTGTAGAAATTCTCCTTTGTACAACCTTTTCTAGCCATGTAATAGACTTTTATATATAAATAAAAAGTCCTTCTTCGAATGGCTTATTTGATTTTGCTGTCTGAGTTCTGGCGCATATAGTGCCTGGCGCATGGGCTTTCTGGCTGTAAAATTCTATGCTTCTACAAGACCCCCTTCAAAGTTTTCAAAACTTTTGAATAAGTTTTGGAATACTTTGAATAAGAAGCATGGAGGTCAGGGCACATGATTGTTGGGCGCATGCTTGTTCGGGCGCATGCTTCTTCCAGTTGATGATGATGATGCCTTGGTAACCCAAAAGATTAATGATGATCTTTTGGTTGTATTTGCTGTTATCTCCTCACGGGCTGAGATTACACGTCATCGGTTTACGCGTGCGACCATGCCCTATAAATAGGTAAGGGTTGGAGAGAGAGAGAGTTCATCTTCTCTGTGCCTTTGCTTTCTTTAGAGTTTTTCTTCAAACCCTAACCTTTTCTTCTTTGAGAGAATGGCTCCCAAGACTCCTCGCGGTGGTGCCGGCAAGGGGAAGGAGAAAGCGAAGGAGTTCGTCGATGAGGATGCACCTATCACCCCTGCGACTCCGGCCGACGTTCGTCCCGAGGTGACGGGTGGGTTTCATCTCTTTCAGATAAGCTTTTGGGCCAGACTGTGCCCTAATGACGCGTATGGACTTCTGTCCTGATGATACGCCGAGGTTCTACCCTGCCGACGTGCATAGGTTTACACCTTTATCATGCACCGAGGTTTAATGGCTGACGCGCATGGATTTCGTACCCTGATGATGCGCCGAAGCCTCTGCTGACGCGCATGGGCTTACGCCTTGATGATGCGCCGAAGCAAGCTGACGCGCATGGGCTTACGCCTTGATGATGCGCCGAAGCAAGTTGACGCGCATGGGCTTACGCCCTGATGATGCGCCGAAGCTCTGATGCTGGCGCGCATGGGCTTACGCCCTGATGATGCGCCGAAGCAAGCTAATGCGCATGGGCTTACGCCCTGATGATGCGCCGAAGCTCTGATGTTGGCGCGCATGGGCTTACGCCCTGATGATGCGCCAAAGCTATTTGACATTTTTGCCTGACTTCCACCTTTGTTGTATCAGTGTCGATGACGATCCCTTTGTTGAATGAGGTCCTCCTGGACGCTTCTCTTTGTCAGATGGGAGTTGATTTTGACGAGGCGGTGATCAATCCTGCGAAGGATGCTATCTTACAGGACCAACCTCGTGAGAGAATGCTACAAATCCAGACCCAGTTGTCTCTTTTTCTCCAGAGTATGATGGAGAGTGGTAAACTGAAGTCTGCTGAATCCGAAGGTGTAACTTTCTTAAAACCTGTCTTTCTGTTTGGCGATCGACTAGTCTCTTCCGAAGCGAAGATACTGAGGATCAGAGAAGACTGGTTCTTTTCTGCCAAAGGTATGGTTTTGTACATGCGGCAGGTTGACCGCCAGTTGCCGCTGACGGCTTTTTATCGTCTAGCTTCGAAGAGAAGGATGGGTTGGGAACTTACTCCCTCTCAAGGAGGGGCCTTGGGAGGTACCCTCTCAATTGACGCCTCCTCGAACCAGCGAGATACTTTGACTGCTTCACGAGCCGGTTCTTCTTTCAGTTACCGAGCCTTGCGTCCTGGGAGCATCTACAGTGAGGTCCCAAACGACACGTTTCCCTTCAGTGCCCCGATCTTTGCAAATCGGATGCTGACATCAAAGGTGATGTATCCGACAGGTAGCTTTAGAGTCGAAGGCTGGTATCACTACATCCCGAAGTGGGACGAGTTGACCACTTGGGTGCTTTCAAGGTTCAAGGTTGAGCTTAAAGAGATCGGGCTGACAGCCGCCATTCGGGCCACGCAGGCAGGCGTGGACCTCAATAAGCCTATGTTCCTTGCGCTCTTGGAGCTTTTCAATGCCCAGACTGGCAGCTTCTTTACTCCGGTGGGGGAGTTGGGATTGGCCCTCCATGAAATGTACGAAGTGTCCAAGCTTCCTTGGGGCTCGGAACCGTACGAGGAATATTTTACATCAAATGAAGAGATCCAAGTTCTGGAAGATAAGGATCCGGAGATGATGGCTGTTTTCAAAGAGGTGACGAGCCATCATTATTTGATGCACCGGAGGGACAAGGACAAGACCCAGCCTCATGTGACTGCTTGGAGGGACTACGTCTTCAGGCAGGATCTGGCAGATCCTTCGAGGATTCGGTTTGCGACTCCGCAGGGATTGAAGCCCGCGGAAGTGAGTTCTGAAATAAGCCGGCTGGACGAAAGGATCCCACTTTCTAATGAGGTTGGTAAGGCGACGTACAGCTATTTCTGGCACTGCGGGCACCGGATGTCATCTAAGGCAGTGTTAACGGCCTACTTGATGATATGGCTTCGGGATTGCGTATTTGCAGGTGGATCCGGTGCCATCGAGAGGGTACATCGGAATCTCATTTTGCCTGCAGTGAAGTTGGCCTGCGGACGACCTTTAGCTCTCCTTCCCGTGATGGTGTGCAACCTGTTACGCGGTTTGAGGTCTTTTGCCGATGATGTGATCCATGAGAGAGGTAACAATGATAACTTTCCCCGGGCCGAGCTGCCTTTCCATTATCTTATGGGGTGGCTGATTCTGCATCATCCGATCGTGATGAGTCCCGGTCCGGAGGAGGACCATGTCGAAGGGGATGCCTTCATTCGTCGCTTCTATAAGAGGAAGTGGTCTTACACTGGCATCCCCATTTGTAGGAGAGTCTTGTCCTACCTTCAGGGGTGGGAGATTGTCAAGGTTGGCCCGATCTTCAAAGATTTCGAGGCCGACGAAGATTTAGTTGACTCTGGCGAAGATGCGGTCACTTTGCCGAAATGGAGCTTTCGTTGGTTGCAGAGTATCCGGCCTTCTCACCTGGTCTACCGCAACCAGAATAGGTGTTATCTGGAGCCTTATCTGCCAAGCCGATTTGCTCGTCAGTTTGGCTATACCCAGTTAATGTTGTAGAATCCCAGTAGCAGTTTAGGCTTCATCGGGAGTTTGCTGGATGGAGCCCGGGGCTGGCAATATTATAACGCTGGATGCACTAGCGTTAAGTTCACCACGCCAGTTCGCAATCCTCGGCCGCTGATCCTATATCCGGCCGCCAAGCTGTATTGCACTATGACTACTATGTCTCCTGGTTATGACAGGAAGACTAGTTTCATCATTGGAACCCAGCTGGAGGCGACAGCGAATATGTTGATGGCAGCCCGATCATATCGTCCACCAGAGTTGGCGGGGTATCGGGCTGCTGCTGCAGTACCAGTGGGAGACCCGTCTGTCGGGAAAAGGCGGGCTGAGACAGAAGCTGGTTCTTTTGTACCGAAAAGGTCGAGAAAGGCGCCGACCCAAAAGGTTACGAAAGTGCCACTTGCAACGCCAACGGGATCAGTCCCTGCCGAGGTGAGGAATATTTCGTAATTCCAATTCTTTTCGTCATTGTGGCGACTTATGCTCTTCTTCTTGTAGGGATCGTTGAAGAAGAAGTCCCGTGTTTCAAAATCGGGCGCTAGTAAACCGAAGGCGGTGGCAGGCTCTTCTGTTGAGCGCATTCCACCAATGCTAATGTCTCCCGTGGAGGAATGTCCCGAAGATGTTCCTGCGTAGATTTTAATATCTCCTGACTTTGAGGTCGCAACAACTTCTGGGAGAGCACCATCTGCCGTGGAGGCCTTGGATGCTGAGGGTCCTGTGGACTCGAGGCATCCTGATGATGAAGTGGACTGGAGTTCGTCACCTTCTGATGACGTCCCTCCGGTCTTGCAAGAATCTGCTGCGGGGACAGCAGATATGGTTGAGACAGAGGAGAGGGTTGATTCTCCTCCTTATCATGATGAGGGGAGGTCGGCTGTATCATTGCCGAGTCCTACCCCGGCTTCAATCGTGGAAGTTGAGGCGGCTACCGCTCAGGAGGTAGCGACAGATTCTGTCCCTGTTGATGATGAGACCCGTCTTCCGGTCGCGACCGCTGAGACGGGTCAAGAGACAAATGATGATCTCTCTTTTCTGCCAAGGGAGGTACCAACTGTTGATAGGACGTTGGGGGTAGAAGAGGTGGCCGTTGACATCGGTGGTTCCTCCGGGCTTGAGAAGGGTAAGGGTGTAGAACCCTCTGTCGCTCCTTCTACTTGGAGGACCATCTCGACGCCTGTGCTGGCCCCTTCTGTTGCTTCGGCTCCTCGGGCTAGCAGTCCAGCCCCTGTTGATGAAGAGCCCATTGATGTCGAGGTTCAAGCCTCGCTGATTGAGGTTGGCGGATCTTCTTCCGGTCCGCAAACTGTAGTAGCTCCTCCAACTTCTGCGATGACGCCGCAGGTCCTGGCGGATGCAGACGAGTATGTGAAATTCCTCGTCGAGGGGGTATACAAAAGGCTGCAGAAGGGTGTATCTGCTGTGATGGATGCCAACAGGAGTTTTGCGACGGCAAAAGCTTTGGTAATGCCCTGCATCGAGCTGATTGGTATTCACCAAGGCCACGACCACATGGCCGAAATTCTGGAGGCTTCAGTGATTGAGCTGGATGAGCGGCTCGCGGAACTTCAATGCATCTAGCGAAACGATCTCTCTGTCCTGATAGATGCGGAGAAGGGGAAGCTGATTGCCGAGATCAAATCTTCATACCAGGCCACCGTGGGCGTTTGGGAGCGCGAGGTGGCTGAGACTGAGGCTGCGGTAGAGCAGTTGTCTCAGTCCATGAAGACGACGGTGGAAACTCGAGCTACATTGGAAGCTAATATCGCGGATATCGACACCCAGATGCGCCGCCTTGAAGACCAACGGGCCCGACTCCAGTTAGAGGTCGAGCGTGTCCGGGCTGAACATGCAGCATTCAAGAAGGATGAAGCGACTTTTACTCAGCGGACTCTTGCCTTGGCGCAGCAACGATAACAGCTTGATGAGAAGCATGCAAGTGATACTTCCGCTGGGGCCGTTGAATTGATGCGCCAAGAAGCAGAGCGACGAGTCCTGGCGACGGTGGAGGCCCGCACAGTCGACTTAAAGCTTCGAGTCAGGGAGCTCTCAGCCCATCCTGGGGAGATTCAGGGACCATAGCTTTTCCCTTTTTCTTTTGTGTTCTTTTGCAACCCTTACTGGGGGATGATGTAGCTTCTTGTACTCCTTTTTTCAGAAGAATAAAGAAGTCTACAACCTTTTTTGTGATGTGTTCATCTTTTGTTGTTATGAACTTGATGATTTGTGTGGACCTATTATCTTTTGCGCACCTTGGTTTTCAGGTACAGATAATAAGTTTGAAGGAACCATTATTTTTGCTCAGAGGTAATGTGGACATGGCAATCATTGGGTTCGAAATGATAGAATCTTCCTACTCAGAGGTATTATGGACGTGGTAGGAATGATCTTGGGGGATACGCTGAACAACTCAGAGGTTATATGGACGTGGAAGTTCTGCGATCAATGTACAATAACGCAGGGATTGTTTGTACAAGATGTTTACTCAGAGGTAATGTGGACGTGGTAAACATGAAGGGTAGCGTAGGCTTACGAAGTGTAAGATTCTGCTTTGTAGGGTGTAGAGAGACAACTCAGAGGTAATATGGACGTGGTTATCTTTCTACTGGAAGATGCCACGGAACAGCTGGGTTCCGGAAGCGTATGAGTTTGGGGAAAGAGGTTGTTTGGGGAAGTACATGTCTGGAGGATGTCAAGAATAGTACTTCTTTAGGAACTTGCCGTTGATGGGCATCATGAACAAGTCCTCATTGGGTTTGGCGAGGCGGTAAGCACCGTTTGAGTATACCGTCTTTATGATGAAAGGTCCTTCCCACTTGGGCTCGAACTTTCCTGGTGTCTTGTGGGTCAACACCATTGGTCTTCTGACTGCTAAAATCAGGTCGCCAACTTGGAAAGTCCTCTGTTTGACCATCTTGTTGAAAGCTTGTGATATACAGGCTTGGTAGAGCTCGATGCGTTGTTGAGCTAGGAGACGCTTTTCGTCAAGTACCTCCAGTTCCCGCAGATGACGACGTTGATTGTCCTCTTCTGTGAGTTTGTTTGTGATTGCTACGCGGAGCGAAGGTATCTGTATCTCGAGAGGCAGTACCGCTTCGCTCCCGTAGACCAGGGAGAATGGAGTGTTGCCTGTTGAGGTCCGTACCGTTGTGCGGTAGGCCCAAAGGCATTCGCCAAGCTTTTCGTCCCAGTCGCGTTTGTTGGATGACACGACCTTTTTGAGCATCCTAACGATAGTTTTGTTGAATGCCTCAGCCAATCCGTTTGCTGCCGGATTGTAGGCGGTTGAGGCCACGTTCTGAATGCGATTCTTGTCACAGAACCTGCTGAAAATGTGGCTGATAAACTGAGGGCCATTGTCATGGATGATCCGCCGGGGTACTCCGAAACGGTAAATGACATGGTGTTTGATAAAGCTGACCACCCTGGAGCTTTTTACTTCTGCCAGTGGAACTGCTTTCGTCCATTTGGAGAAGTAGTCGGTGATGGCCAGGATGAAATGGTGTCCTCTCGATGAAGGAGGGGTGATTGGCCCTACAATGTCCATGCCCCAGGCTTCGAAGGGCCAGAAGGCGACTGTAGGATGTAGCGGCTCCGATGGTGTATGTATGAAGTCTGCATGAAGTTGGCACGCATGGCACTTCTTAGCATATTCAACAGCGTCGGCGGCCATGGTTGGCCAGTAGTTGCCCATACGTCGTAGTCGATCTTGCAACTTAGGACCGGGTTGATGAGCTCCACAAGTTCCGTCATGAGCTTCTTGAAGAGCTTCGGCTGCTTCTTCGTTGGACAGGCATCGAAGGAGGAGCCTATCGAAGGAGCGTCGGTACAACGTTTTGGTATCTGTATCGTAGTAGAATCGAAGAGAGCGTCTCCTGACTGAGACGGCTTCCTTCGGGTCCTCTGGAAGGATTCCGTAGACAGCGAAGTCGATGAATGGGAACCTCCAGTCTCGGACATTAACACCAGTGTTTGTCGGCATGGCGTGAGCCACCTGCAAGCATAGGTTGTTTCTGGGATTAATCAGGTCTCGGCCAGTCACCGTGACATAGTGTTGAGTCCCAAGGGGCACTGCCAATGAGGCTGCGAGGCCAGCCAGAGCATCGGCCTCCAAGTTTTGTAAACGGAGGACATGTTCGATAAAGAACCCGGTGAAGGTTGAAATGATGTTCAACACGACTTCATGATAAGGGATTAAATCTTCATGGCGAACCTCGTATTATCCCCGAACCTGGTTTACGACGAGTTTTGAGTCGCCGTAGGCTTCCAGATGGTCGACCCCCAGCTGTTGTGCGAGCTGGAGTCCCATGACGAGTGCGTTGTACTCGGCAACGTTGTTGGAGCACGGCTTCGAAAGAGAGTACGCACGCTGGATGACCAGCTGATCGGGGGAGACTAAGACTACCCCCACTCCTGCGATGATTTGGCCTTTGGGGCCTGTTCTCGAAGTGCCATCGAAGAACATCCGCCAAACGGAGCTTCCTTCGGTGACGTTGGATTCTTGGACCTCATCCGGGATATCTTCATAGAGTTTTGAGGATTCTGGGATGGGGTGTGCAGCTAAAAAGTCAGCCAGAGCTTGACCCTTGACAGCCTTTTGCGGAACAAACACCATGTTGTACGGTGTTAGCAGGATTGCCCATGTAGCCAGCCGGGAGTTCAATGATCCTGGCTTTGTCATGAGGACTCTGAGCGGATTGACTCGGAAAATGACATGAATTGTCTGACCCGAGACATAATGACGAGTCTTCTGGATGGCAAACACCAAAGCCAAGCACTCCTTTTCGACGGGGTTGTACCGGTGTTCGGCCTCGATGAGTGTTCGACTGAGGTAGTAGATTGCTTGCTCGAAGCCTGTATCGCTGTTTTGAGCCAACGGAGCGCCAAGAGAATGATCCATGGCACGGACGTAGAGGAGAAATGGTTTGTCGGCGACTGGCGCTACCAGGACTGGTGGGCTTGTTAAGTAAGCCTTGATGTCGTCGAAAGCCTTTTGGCACTCCTCTGTCCAGACGTAAGAGACTCCCTTCTTCATGAGCTGAGTAAAGGATTGACATCTACCGGAGAGGTTTGCTATGAACCTCCGGATATATGCCAGACGTCCCTGTAGGCCCCGAAGTTCTCGAAGGTTCTTCAGAGGGTCCATGTTGAGGATGGCTTTGGTCTTCTCAGGATCAACATGAATGCCTTTCGCTGTGATGACAAAGCCCAAGAATTTGTCGCTAGAAACCCCCAGAAAGGATTTAGCGGGGTTCATTTTGAGTTGATGTGCCCGCATGAGATCGAAGACCGTCTTCAGGTCCTGTAGGTGATCTTCTTTGAGGCGGCTCTTGACTGCGATGTCGTCAACATAGCATTCGACTGTCTTGCGAAGATATTGATGGAAGATGGTGCTCATAGCTCGTTGGTATGTTGCACCGGCATTCTTCAAGCCGAAGGGCATTACTGTGTAGCAAAAAACACCCTTTGGAGTCCTGAATGACGTGTGTTTCGCGTCATCGGGGAACATCTTGATTTGATTGTAGCCTGAATACCCGTCCATGAAGGACATGCGCTCAAAGCTACATGTGTTGTCGATCATCACATCAGTGATTGGAAGCGGGAATTCGTCCTTCGGACAAGCAGAGTTGAGATCCCTGAAGTCGATACAGACTCGTATCTTCCCGTTCTTCTTGGTGACAGGTACGACGTTGGCTACCCAATCCGGGTGTTGTTCCTCACAGATGAAGCCGCTGGTCAAGAGTTTGTCTACCTCATGATCGATGGCATTCATGATGTCTGGACGGAAGCATCGCTGTTGTTGTTTGATAGGTTTGGCATCAGGTAAGATGTTTAACCTATGCATTGCGATCTGTGGATCGAGTCCCGGCATGTCTTCATAGCTCCAGGCGAAGACGTCGCTATACTCTTTAGCCAGTTGGATTAAAGATTCTCGATCTTCTCCTTCTAGGCTTTTACTGATGAAGATGGGTTTGGAAGAAGACCCATCCCCGAGGTCGATTTGCTCGAGTTCGTCTTCGGTGGGAGGTTCGCGTAACTCAAAACGAGATTCCTATTGTTCTCCTAGACGTTGGGCCCAGGGTTCTTCTTCGAAGGGTTCCGACGCTTGGTCTTCGCCTTCATCTTTTTGAGGTTGTGCTGATGTCATGTTAGCTGACAGCACTTTCCTGAAGACTGATCCGATACTGGTATCGGAATCCCAAGTCGATGCTTCGGACGAGTGGAAATATTCTACGTCTTCTGCATCTGAACTCCCTGGGGTTGATGGTGGCGTGACATAGCCTAACCCCCGTCGAGTCCGATTATAGTAGTCCTATGGCTTTCCATTGGGCATCGAAAGACGGACAGGGAGATGCCGACCCTTGCCGTAGTTTAAGCCTTTGTTGCTTTTCAGGTCGTAGCCCATCTTTTGGATGATGTGCTTTGCCGTATCTGTGTACCGATAGACTTGTACTCTGCCGGTATCAGGTTTGGGCTCGATTGACGGGAGGTCCTGATGACGCTCGACTTTGCCCGAGATGATGGTGCCTTCGTCTCGGCTCCGTGGAGGGACTATGAAGACTCCTTGAGACGGGACTACTCGATTATGATGGACGGTCGTTATTTGTGTTTGCAACGACCGTAGAGCGTTATCTAATGTATACATGGCATTCCAGTGTGGAAGACAAGAATAATTAAAAGACACTCTATTATTGATAAAATACGAGATCTTATCCCGTGGGATTACATTGTCAAAGGAGGGTGCCTCTACGTCAGCCGAGATATATTCACCAAGGTCCTCTTTTGTAAGAACTGGGGGCGGACTAGGAGAGTCCACCACAGCTTTGATTCCGGGGTCTGAGAGGGTTATATGAGCCTTCTCTGACACCTTGGATGACTGCGGCGGCTTGCCCTTGAGACGCACTTTGAGAGGCGCCTCGGCTGCGCCTCCGGTGAGTGGTGCCTTCCCTTGTAATTTTGTCACCAGGGGAGCCGATGTTTGAGGTGGCTTTCCCTTGAGGCGTATCTTCAGGGGTGCTTCGCGAGCCGGCGCTTTCCCTGATAGCTTGATGCTCATTGGAGGCGCGCGTCGGGAGTCGTCTCAGGCTCCATGTCCGGCTCTGTTGTCGTCTCTGCCTCATCATCAGCGTCGTTGGCTTCCTCCTCGTCAATGGGTTTGTACAAGTCGGAATCGGTGAAGTAGGCTTCAATCCCCTTGAAAGGATCGATGTCTGCAAACTCCGTCCGGATGACGCCATTAGTGGATACATACTTCATGCACTGGTGGAGCGTGGAGGGCACCACCATGTACTCGTGTAGCCATGGTCGACCGAGCAGGATGTTGTAGTTGACCTCGGCATCTACCACATAACAAGTCACCTCAGTTTTGAGGCTGCCAATGTGGCACTTCAGTCGGATCTTGCCCAGTGGCTCGCTCTTGCTAGCATTGAAGCCACTGATGGTTGTATTGGAGGGCGCCAGCCGGTACATCAGGATCCCCAGCTTAGATAGCAGCGCCTTCGGGATGATGCTTAGGGAAGACCCAGGATCGATCTGAATCCGGCTCACCTTGACCGAGCCAATGTACCATGTGTAATACAGCGGTCGGTTATGTCGATGATGCTTGAGCAGCATGTCTTGTTGGATGAAAATTATGTTTGGGATAACTTCATCCACGCAATGACAGTGCGCACAAGTAGTTGGGAGGTCTTCAGGCTGCTTGACCTGACTGAGAAAGGATTCAGCGTCCTTCAGAGCTTCGCAGAGAGCTTCTCGGGAGTCTTTAGAAAGACGCAGGAGCTCGAACAAAGACAGGCGTGCAGGTGTACTGGCTAGTTGTGCCAGAATGTCGAAGTTGTGAGGCTTGGACAGCCCCGAAGCATTCTCCTTCCGTAGAGGTCTGTCAAAACGGGCCTCCACCTGCTTCTGCTTATTGGCTGCTGAGGGCTTAGATGGACCCTCCTCAGGGATGGTGCTAGGAGGCACCACCTCGGCGGCGGCTTCGCCGGACTGGGAGTTCTGTTGTGCACATGTTTGCACTGGAAGCGCCTCTTCTGTTGAAGAAGAGACGGTGCGGCAAGACTTGATCTTCCTGCCTTTTGATTTGGAGGTAGGGCGTACCTCCGATTGAGTCACCTCGGAGACGAGGTCGGGGTGAACCCAGAGGACCTCTCCTCGAGATATGGTGAGCGGGGTGAGTCCACTCACATTGTCACGGGTAGATGGTAAGTTTACCACCTCCATTGTCGTCTTAGGGATGGGGACGATGCCATCTTGTGTGGTAGTTGGCGGCAAGGTGCCGAACTGAAGCAAAACCACATTGGCTGACACCGTCTTCTCTTCATAGTCGACGGAGATTACATCCGCATTGATCATGTGCTGGATGTAATTCTTGAGGACGTAACAGTCCTTGGTCGGATGTCCGACAAACCGATGGTAGTGACAGTACCTTGGGTTGTCCACTTTCCCGACTTCATCGGGCCGTTTTGGGTCCGGTAGCTTGATCTTGTCACCCTGCTTCAGTATCTCGAAAAGTTGCAGGGTGTCGTCATCATTGAATGAATAAACCTCCTTGGGTCTCGGTGCCAGTAGAGGTTTCTGAGTAGGCACAGATGCGCCTTTCGAGGCATTAACAGTCAATGCCTGTTTCCCCTTTGCTTCTCGTCCGGAGCTGTTAGCTGCGGACTTTTCCCCCTTATCGTCAAAGGCGAGGAAGCTGACACCCAAAAGACGTGCATTGGCCGCCTTCTTTTCTGCAGCTTCAGCTTCGATGATCATGTAGCTCCAGTCAGGAGGGGGAGTAGAGTTGAGCCAGAGCTTCACTGCAGGCAACATGTTCATGCTGCAAGCGGAGAGGAGCGCATGTTCTGGCATGCCTGGAGGTAGCCTGAAGCAGGCCTGTCGGAAGCGTTCGATGAACACCCGAACCGTTTCCTTTTCCTTCTGGCGTATCTCTATGAGAGACGCCATCGTCATGTCTTTCCCGCCGTCATAGAAGCGGTCGAGGAAGAGGCGCGTCAGGTCATCGAAGGACGATATGGAATTGTCGGGGAGACTGCAGTACCAGTCATACGCCACCCCTTTCAGGGCCCCGACAAAGATACTGGTGAGGAGCGCGTCCTCCTTTGGAAGATGCCCTATCTGTGACTGGAAGTACATTAGGTACCGTCGTGGAGAGTCCTTCCCGTCGTATGGGGTGAGTGTTTGTGGCTTATACTTTGGGGGATAAACCACCTTGTTCCACTCGAGGGGATAAGGCTGGAGAATGCCCATCTTCTGGCGTTCCTCTTGCCTGTTCTTGGACTCGAAGCGCTCCCGCAGGTCTTTGATCATTTCGACCACATCCTCCGTAGAGCTAGGAGTTGGGGAGGGAGGTACCATCTGGATTGGAGCGTTTGAGGGCTCCGAGGTCCGAGGTGCTTCTGTATCCGAGGGCGCCCGTTGGAGGGGCACACTCGACTCCCCATTAGTTCTTGGGTCAGGACCAGTTGAAGGTGTCCTGATCAAGGCCGACCGCATCTCAAACACTGCTTGAGTCAGTACTTGCATAGAGGCAGAAAGGGTTTTGAGTCCTCCCTCTAATGAGTCTATGCGCTGGACTATGTCCTGTGACGGCGCATCAGACTCGACATCATCCCCAGCCATGTATACTGTCCTGACACGGCCAGGAGTGGATGGATGGGTTGAGGCTTCGCTTTCGGCCTCACTCTCATGCGGGGGAGTTACTTCTCCTGGTGTTTGGCCACCCCCAGCCACATTCTGGAGTTCATCTTCAATAGGCGCATCTGCAAGGGTCTGATTGCCCTCAGCTCCGTCTTGAAGGACCTCTTCGTTTCCAGAACTACCCCGGGTGGTGTCCTGGAGGACATCCTCATTTTGAAGGGCTTCAGGGAGACTAGTCTCACCTTGATGATGAAGATCCGCCGCAGCTGTGCTTTGGACAACTTCGTCTTCGGAAGGAGGCTCGACAAGGATCTGGCTACCCCCAGCTTCCTCCAAGAACTTCTTCCTCGACCGAGTGCCTTCAAACACTCCAGAGGTCGAGACAGCTGCCTTGGTTTTCCTCGGCTGGCTTTTGGATGAGGACGAGGAATTGGCAGTCGGCTTCGGGATTGACGAGGAGTTGGAGATCACGTTGCATGAAGCAACCTTTGGTTCCTCTTCTGTTGGAACCTTCGTCCCAAGGCGACATCGGAGGGGTGTCGATGATTACAGCCGTTGGAAGACCGACTGTCTTGGTGGAGCTGCCACCTTGCAACAGCAGTTGATGGTGACCACCACACAAGTATGCCCCGTGAGAGGCGTATCGTGCTTGTTGGTCGACTCTCCTGACCGACGCTTGTGAGTGATCACGTTGTGCAGGTCATTGGAGGAGAGTGGTGCCTTCACACCCCCTTCAGACGTATGGCAAGGCCAAACGCCGGGGTGGTCAGGTGAGTGCTGCTCCCCCTGATCTAATACCAAGCAGGTATCACGATCAGTAGTGGGGGAACCACAACATTTGAAGTGACTTAAACGAACCTCAAACGCGCAACCAGAGGAGGCACGGGAGTTCAAGACCACCGAGTTTGCCTTACTCGACTTGGTTGTGCACGCAGTAGATGCGCCCAAGCGAGATGAGGACTTTGAAGGTCGACTCGTTGTTGGTACAGGAGCACCTGAGTCAACCTTGTACAGCTTGCCATCGGCAGCGCGCGTGATTGTAAGCGCGTGCCTCTGGCCTGCTGCTGGCATAGCACTTTTATGGCGCATGGCCCGTGCCGCCTTGGATTTCTTCGTACTAGCCCGCTGGGGCACATAGTACTCAGCATCCAACTTCTCCTCGCCATTACAGTGAGTGAGTCTGTCAAAGACAGAGGCTTTTTGTGGCGCATCAGAGGTGATGTGCGGGGCATTGGCTGCACCCCTGCTCCGTCGACGCATCTTTCTCGCCTGAGAGGGAGATAGCTGGAGAACGTGGTCGGCCGCACGCTTCCCCAAGAGATGCGCCACATCGGCGGGCGCACCTTGGTTGCTGAGAACGTCAGCAGGAAGGGAAGGCTGGATTGCTGCATCCCCTTCAATGGTGGTGCCCGAGGCGTCGACCTTGCGCACCCAGGCCGTGCGGATCTTCTTCGGCTTTGGCAGCCGCTTCGAAGGACTCGCACTTCCTTCAGAAATGAACTCCTCGTACGCCTGTTGATTGAGGCGCACGACCAGCGTCTTGTGGGAGGAGCCCACCTTCACGTCGTCGGCCTGTGACACGACTTTCTCGGAAGAGGAGAAAGAAGTCCCCAGCAGAGTCGCCAGCTTGTTTGCCATTAAAATTGTTTGATTGAAAACTTTAATACAAACAGAACAGTGTTACAATGTAGGACTTAGATGTAGTCCTAGGAGTACACTTTTATTTAAGCTGGGTCCTTAGTGCCAATGGAGCGAGTGGTAATGTGTTAACTCCGTTGACGGGCTGACGACGGTTATCGGTTCTCTGAAGGTGTGGATTGCTCTGGGTGCTGGAGCTTGCTGAGAGGAGGAAGACGTTGAGTGTCTGTATCTGCCTCTCTGATGATTCCTTGTATGTTCGTTGTGGATTCTGTCTGTGTGTGTGAAGGAGACGATCCTTCTATTTATAGTTTTGCAGGCTGGCTGCTCATGCGCACATGTGGGATGCGCCGGTGTGGGGACGCCACGTGGAGGTTGCTGATGGAGGCGCGTAGATGATGCGCCCTGATTGAGGGGGAGAACTCTTCATACTGCTGTTGTGAGCCGGCACGTAGCAGAGGAGAAGATCTTTCTGTTGCTGAAATCTTGGACGAGTTAAGTCAAAGGACACGTGTCATCGACCCATGGCTCGAAGATCTCGGATTTGGTGAGGGGAAGTAATCTGGTGAGCTGTGCCTTGATTGGGCGCAGGAGGAGGCTGCGGCTCATAACCTTTAGGGGTTACAAACTGTTTAGAGCACATGGCTTTTGAGGCGCATGCAGGCGACTTTCCTTCTGTCTTTCGGGATCAGAGATCAGTCTGGGGTTGTCACGACCCGCTACCCAAATTGTTGGGCCAGGCCGAGTCATGCCCAGCCTACGTTGAGATAAAACGTAGTAAGCTGTTCTAAAGACAACAGGATAAGACTAAATGTGCTAACAGTTCTATAAGTGAAGAAGAATCATAAATGCTCCAAACACAAAAGTCGTCGTATATAGTAAAATGTCCAAGTACAAGTGAACTGAAATGTAAAACTGGATACATGTCCAGTTACAAGATGATATAGTCTAATACATGTCTACTCTCAAAAGTCTAAGTAAACAAAAGACAACTAGGCGAGGTTCCCTGCAGGAACATCCTCGTAAAGCAGAGCCGGGTCCTCGGCAGTATCTCCATAGTATGTGTCACAGAGTAACTCCTCCTCAGTAAGGATACCTACAACGTTATCCTGTCAGGACGGGAGCAAGTACTAAATCTAACAAACATATAATACTGATCATGTGATGAAAAGAAAATGACATATCATGTTGGTTCAGTTTTAGGTATGTTTTAGCATGGCGATAGATATACATTTTAAAGTTTAAAACTGTAGTAGGTGAATGATCAGTCAATAGGTAATCAGGATGTACAGCGGTACATATCAATTTTTTGATGTGCACATACGTACACATAACGGCATCGGTGTATATCCATACACAAATGCGAGACCAGACATACGACACAGATACATATAGAATGTAACGGTGCTCGGTAAATACATACGGAGAAGGGGGGTCATGATCACGAACACTACTAGCAGTTTCCCCTTAACCCGTTATTTAAGCATGTGAGAGATTATGAGATACTGTATAAACATGGTAGAAACTGAAAGTAATACAACATGTGAAGTTCTAACTTGCTACCCCAAGGATCAGCATTTAACATGGTTGGTGATTCACAGTTTTATGGTTTATAGCAGTATGTAAAGTTCGTAGAAAGTACTTACCTCTAGCAAAGCAAAACAAAACAAGCTGCGATAATAATGCTATGGATGTCTGGTAGCTCGTCACTGTAGAAGTAAATACAACAACTTAGTTTTTACACTAAGCTAAGACACTAGGACACTAATGGTGAAACACGACTTGTGATTGGGCACCTAGCCAAAATGATGTCTTGGCATAGGAGACCAAAGTGGGGTGACACACTATGTTAACTAACTTCCTAGGGTCTTTACACTAGTGAGGGATGGGGTTCAACACGACTAAAACTCCAAATAACACAAAAAGCTACAAGTCGTAATTAATCAATAAATAAATCAAAAGATCATTGTGTTCTAACAATTTTAGAGATAGGCAAAAAGCCTAGTTTTTCTTAAAGTAAAGTACCAAGGTGATCCTTGTTAATCATAGAAATTTATTATAATTTTTCTGGAATTTATTAACCAGTACAAATATTTTATAAAAATCAGTTTTCCTAAGTATACAGAAAATGAGTTTTGATTTCATATGCCAAACTAGTGGCAAAACAGTAAATTAAATACTACAAAAATTATACTAAATTAGCCAACTTAACATAGTATCTAAAAACTATTTTTCCATAATTTTAGCAATACTCTGAGTATTTTTAGAAAATCAAAAACAGCATTGCACACAATAATTAATTATTTGCGTATTTTGTCCATGTACATAATTTGAACCAAAGTTCAAATACAGGATCCAAGGCCATGAATCAAGTCCAGTATGACTTGTACAGGTCTTGAATGTGTAAAAACACATTTGAGCCCAAATACCCATGCTAGGCTTGGACACCAAATGGTTGCAATAATTTAAATACACTAAAATACAATTTGGTAATAGTGCAAAATAAATATTAATATTTTAATAAGGTAAAGTTATGCATAGTGAAAATATGCATACAAATGTTTTAAAAGTACATATATATATGTAAGGGAAAAATACTAAATTTATAAGGTATATATATATGTATAAATATATATACATATATAGGAAAATACTTAACAATAAAGTGTATATATATATTAATATATATATACATGAAAAATATATACATATATACATAATACATACATATATGAATATATATATAAATACAAACATATTTATATAAAATTTACTAACTATAAAATATATACATACTGTCAAAAGCAGTATATACACATATATATATATACTAATATATATATATATATATACATATATATATAAATATATATAAAACTGAAAAAGAAAAAAGAAAAAGAAAAAGAAACAGAAAAGAAAAGAAGACAGAAAGGAGGGGGCTCGAACTCGGGCTAGCAGAGCCGGGGGAGGGGGGGTTTGAGTTACTGCGCGCTGGCCAGTGGGCCAGTTGGCCCGTTTGTTAGGAATAAGGTTGGGTTTATTTTATTTAGGTTTTAGTTGTTAAAAACAGTAACACAAAATATCGCTCTGTCTCCTGACAGTTTGGGACACAGAGCCTTGTATCCATACTCAGCACGACACGCACGAAATGATTCGGCCGTGTCCAAGCTTACCTAAAGACTGCCCGTGTCCTGGCGAGTCACCCACGCTAAATCGAGACACAAATAGACACGAACACAACTGACACGTACGTGTCCGGCTAGTCAGGGGGAGTTTGAGAGTGCTGGCCGGCGGAGTAGGCGTCGGGGCGGTGGCGCTCGGGTGGCGACGCGTTCGCCTTGGCCGGGCGCGTCGAATGGTGGTGGTCGCGGCTGTCGAAGTCGACCGTGGAGGCTGGACGGGGAAGCTCGCCGGAGTTAGGGTTAGGGCTGGAGGTTTTTGGGGAAGACGGTGGCGTGGGCGGTCGTGGTGGGGTTTTAGGGTTAGGGTTTAGTCTGGGGGAGAGAGGGGGGTCATTTATAGGGAGCTAAGGCGGTCGGGCTGACCGGAAATGGCGAGGGCAGGGCGCGCTGGCGGTCGTCGGTCAGCCGGGTCGTCGGGGGAGTGGGTAGATTAGGTTTGCGTTTAGGTCCCCGTAGATTAGGATATTACAGTTAGGTCCTAACAGAGGGTAGTTGCAAATAGGAATTTGCATAACCCACCCCGCACAGTTTATGTGCAAATAAAATTTGCACATAACAAATTTATAATTACAAAACGATATTAAAACAATCTAATTAATTGCAAAAGTCAATTAAAACATTTTAGAAAATTGCAAATTAATATTTTAATATATAAAACTCATTTATAAATCATTTAAAAATTCTAGAAAAATTCCTAAAAATTCTAATAATTATTTTAAGGCTATAAATGACATTAAAATTTAATTAACACTAATTTAACTAGAATTTGAAAAACAGGGGCTTACAAGTCTTCCCTCCTTGAAAAATTTCGTCCTCGAAATTCACAAGGATTGAAGACCCGACAATACTCTAACATAGCAAGTAATGCAACAAAATGACTAAGGCTGTGATCGAAACTAACCTCTAAGGTATCAAGCGGGAACGGGTGGTTCCCTCGCAGCGGTTGGATCGAACAAGTAAGGGAATCTCTCCCTCATGTCCGACTCCCTCTCCCAAGTAGATTCACCTGGGGAGTAACGGCTCCAAGCTACTCGCACTAGGGGTATGACCTTGTTTCTCATCCTCTTCTCTCTCCGGTCTAATATCTCCACTGGCTGCTCAGAAACTGTAAGGCTCGGTCCGACCTCCAACTCTGAATGATCTAGCACATGACTGGGGTCTGGAATATATCTCCTCAGCTGAGATACGTGAAAGACGTCGTGAACTCCTGCTAGATTGGGTGGAAGGGCAACCCTGTAAGCTACCTCTCCGATCCTGCCAAGTACCTCGAATGGCCCGATGTATCTGGGGCTCAGCTTCCCTCCTCGTCCGAACCGGATCGTCCCTCTGGTAGGTGATATCTTCACTAGCACCATATCACCGTCTGCGAACTCCATCGGCCTGCGACTAGCATCAGCCCAGTATTTCTGCCTGTCCTGAGCTACTCTGAGCCTGTCTCTGATCATCCCGACTTTCTCTGCTGCATCCGTGATCATCTCTGGCCCAAGCATAACTCTGTCTCCGACATCATCCCAAAAGAGCGGTGTCCGGCACCGTCGTCCATAAAGCGCCTCGAAAGGAGATATACCAATACTGGCCTGGTAGCTGTTGTTGTATGAAAACTCTACCAAGTGCAGATGGCTCTCCCATGATCCTCCGAAGTCCAGCACGCAAGTCCTCAGCATATCCTCCAGTGTCTGTATCGTCCTCTCGGACTGCCCATCTGTCTGCGGGTGGTACGCCGTACTGAACTTGAGCCTACTGCCCAATTCCTCCTGCAAGCTCCTCCAGTAGTGGGATGTGAATCTGCTGTCTCTGTCTGACACGATGCTCACTGGCACTCCGTGTAGGCGAACTATCTGCTGCATGTATAGCTCCGCCAACTTCTCGATGGAAAGCCCCACCTTGAAGGGTATAAAGTGCGCACACTTCGTCAGCCTGTCTACGATGACCCAGATGGCATCCTTCCCTCCTTGGGAACGAGGAAGCCCTGAAACGAAGTCCATCGTAATATGTTCCCACTTCCACTCAGGAATGGATAACGGCTGCAACAAACCAGCTGGCCTCTGGCGCTCCGCCTTGACCTGCTGGCAAACTAAGCATTTCGAGATAAAATGCGATATATCCCTCTTCATCCCGTGCCACCAAAGATGTTCCCGCAAGTCACGGTACATCTTGTTAGCACCAGGGTGAATAGAATATCTCGATCGGTGTGCCTCCTGCAAGACTGCCTCTACCAGCTCTCCCTTCGGCACGCACAATCGGCTGCCATGCCTCAGGGATCCATCCTCTGCTATAGTGAAGTCATCCAGCAATCCAGCTAATGCCTGGGTTCGAAGTCTGCGAAGGCTCTCATCTGTAGACTGTGCCTTCCGGATCTGCTCTATCAAACCTGACTGAATGTCAAGCGCCATCATCTGTATCACTGATCCTGGCCGAACTAGCTCAATACCGAGCTTCTCCAGATCCTCCCGCAAATGCCGATCAATCATCAGGTACCATGCCATCGGATGCCTGCTCAGCGCATCCGCCACCACTTTTGCCTTCCCGGGGTGATACTGTAAATTGATGTCGAAGTCCTTCATCAACTCCAACCATCGTCTTTGCCTCATGTTCAGCTCTTTCTGCGTGAACACATACTTCAAGCTTTTGTGGTCAGTAAAGATTTCCACACGCTCTCCGTATAAGTAATGTTTCCATAACTTGAGTGCAAAGATCACCGCAGCTAACTCGAGGTCATGGGTAGGATAATTCCTCTCATGAGTCCGCAACTGCCTAGATGCATAAGCAATTACTTTCCCATGCTGCTGTAGGACACATCCTAGCCCCTTCCCAGAAGCATCACTGTATATGGTGAAACCTCCAGAACCTGAAGATAAAGTCAGAACTGGAGCGGTTGTCAGCCTCCTCTTCAGCTCCTCAAATGCCGCCTGGCAGTCCTCTGACCAGATGTACTCTGCGTCCTTCCGCGTCAGCTTCGTCATGGGTTCAGCTATCCTAGCAAATTCTTGGACGAACTTTCTGTAATAGCCTGCTAAACCCAGAAAGCTCCTGATCTCTGAAACTGACGTCGGAGCCTTCCACGTCTCAACTGCAGCAATCTTCCTGGGATCCACCGAGATTCCATCTCCAGTGACTACATGGCCGAGAAACTCCACTCGGTCTAAAAAGAACTCGCACTTCGGCAATTTGGCAAACAATCTCTCCTGCCTCAGAATCTCCAAAACTATCCGCAAGTGCTCTGCATGCTCCTCTGGCGTCTTCGAGTATATCAGGATGTCGTCGATAAACACTACGACGAACTTATCCAGATACTGGTGAAATGTCTTATTCATCAAGTTCATAAAGACAACTGGCGCATTTGTGAGACTAAATGGCATCACCAGAAACTCGTACTACCCGTACTTCGTGTTGAACGCCGTCTTCTGGATGTCTGTTGGCCTAACCTTCACCTGGTGGTACCCGGATCTCAAGTCTATCCTGGAAAACACCTTCGCCCCGCTCAATTGGTCGAACAAATCATCTATCCTGGGTAGAGGATATTTGTTCTTGATAGTGATGGCATTCAAGGCCCGGTAATCAATACACAACCGGACTGTACCATCCTTCTTAGGCACAAAGAGCACTGGCGCTCTCCATGGAGAAGCACTGGATCGAATGAAACCCTTTTTCAACAGGTCATCAATCTGCTCTTTCATCTCTATGGCCTCCTTGGGATTCACTCTATAGCAAGCCCGGGATACCGGTGATGAACCCGGCACTAGATCTATAGTAAACTCCACATCTCTGTCAGACGGAAGTACTGGAAGATCCTCTGGGAATACATCCATAAACTCCCTAATGATAGGGTGTGGCGGTGCTGCGTCCCCGACTGTCGCACAACAGTTCGGCTCTAGGCTGATCTCCGGCCCTGTCCTCCTGACACTGAATGGTGCTGTGCCTGGGGGACTGAACAAAATACTACCCTCATAGCAATCTATAGATGCATGGGCATAGCTAAGCCAGTCCATCCCCAATATGATATCATAACCGGGGAGTGGCATCACAAAGAATCGCCCTCTGAACTCTCTCCTGGCTATAAAAATAGAACATCTATAGATAGATCTAATAGGCACTGGTCCTCCTCCCGTCATCACTCTACTAATCTCCGCAGTAGGTGTAGCTACTAGATGATGTTTATGCATAAACTCTAATGATAGGAAGCTATGAGATGCACCAGAATCAAACAAACATACAGCTAGAAAAGTATGCAAATAAACATGACCTGTAATGACGTCAGCTAAGTAATCCGGCTTCGAAACCTGCTCCGGCTCCGGCTCAATGGCTAGACTATAAACCATCCCCTGAGGTCCCTTCTGCTGCTGCAGATGCTGCCCGAACCTCTGCTGCTGAGTCGGGAGCGGTCCTCTAGTCTTCGCTACTGGGCACTCTCGAAGCTGATGGGTGGCAGACCCACAAGCCAAACACTGCCCCAACTTCTTTCCGCAGATGGAAGCGTCGTGGCCTACCCTCTTGCAGAATGCACAAAAATCTCCCTTCGGCTGCTGTCGGGGTCCCGGGGCTCTAATTGGCGGGGTCTGATGATGTGGTGTAGGGGGACGGTAAGTCTGCTGTGGCGTCGGCGCTCTCTGCTGGAAAGCCTGACGCTTGGACGGTCCCTCATGATGTACAGAAGCCGGCCTCTTGCATGACAGAAGACGCTCCTCGATGCTCCGAGCTAACTCTAGGCTCTGGTAGTAGTCAGTCGTACCGTTTGCCACTATAAGAATGCCAATGTCTGGAACTAGACCATGGTAAAAACTACGGGTCATCTCCTCTGGATCAGCAACCAGACTAGGAGCAAAACGGCTCAGGCGACTAAACTCTCCCGTATAGTCATCAACAGAACGGTTCCCCTGCTGGATGTTCTGGAATCGTAGCCCCATGGCTACTCTAGCAGTGGTCGAGAAGAATTTCTTCTTGAACTGGGTCTTGAACTGGTCCCAGGTGGCTCTACCTCTCGCAAACAACGGCTCATTCCTGAACCAGACTCCGGCTAAGTCTATCAGCAGAAATCCTGCTGCCTCGACCTGAAGGTCATCCGGCATCCTAACTCCCAGAAGCTTCCTCTCTACAGAATCTAGCTAGTCATCAGCTACTACTATGCCCTCAGTCCCTGAGAACTCCTTAGGATTCAGACCCATGAAGTCCTTGACCGTCCTCGCTCTCTGCCGTGGCTCTACATGTGGTGGGACCACGGGACGTCCCTCAGAACGCTCCATGCTCTGGCGGAGTAGGGTAGTCTGCTCCTGATGGGTTGTTAGGAACCCCTGGATCAGTGTGAGCAGCTGGGTCCCGTCGAGTGTGACGGAAGCCTGGGTGGGTATAGTGATAGGGGGTGGTGGAAGTATCGGGTCCTGCCGGGCCTGGGATGTGGAAGGTGGTATCTGGGTCTGTGGATCTGTGGAGTGGGGAAATGTGGTAGGTGGAGGTGTATCAGTCAACCGGTCAGCTAACTGGATATGAAGGGCCCTATTCTCGGGGGTAACATACTGGGACGAACGAGTAAGCACCATCTAAATTACACATAAAAAGACTTATAAGGACTTATTTAAAGCAAGCAATCATATGCAAGAAAATCTAATTATAATAGCAAACATGTGATGTATTTCCTATGTTGTAATCCTAGCATTCCTCTAGGTGTTCTAAGCGTCTTTCCTAATGTTGTCTAATTACTTTAAGTTCCTAATTGCAGGCATGCTTGGTACAATAACGTAACCAAATAGTTTAGTCAGGACCTGCATGGGCCGCCAAAAAAACATGTCACGACCCGCTACCCAAATTGTTGGGCCAGGCCGAGTCATGCCCAGCCTACGTTGAGATAAAACGTAGTAAGCTGTTCTAAAGACAACAGGATAAGACTAAATGTGCTAACAGTTCTATAAGTGAAGAAGAATCATAAATGCTCCAAACACAAAAGTCGTCGTATATAGTAAAATGTCCAAGTACAAGTGAACTGAAATGTAAAACTGGATATATGTCCAGTTACAAAATGATATAGTCTAATACATGTCTACTCTCAAAAGTCTAAGTAAACAAAAGACAACTAGGCGAGATTCCCTGCAGGAACATCCTCGTAAAGCAGAGCCGGGTCCTCGGCAGTATCTCCATAGTATGTGTCACAGAGTAACTCCTCCTCAGTAAGGATACCTACAACGTTATCCTGTCAGGACGGGAGCAAGTACTAAATCTAACAAACATATAATACTGATCATGTGATAAAAAGAAAATGACATATCATGTTGGTTCAGTTTTAGGTATGTTTTAGCATGACGATAGATATACATTTTAAAGTTTAAAACTGTAGTAGGTGAGTGATCAGTCAATAGGTAATCAGGATGTACAGCGGTACATATCAATTTTCTGATGTGCACATACGTACACATAACGACATCGGTGTATATCCATACACAAACGTGGGACCAGACATACGACACAGATACATATAGAATGTAACGGTGTTCGGTAAATACATACGGAGAAGGGGGGTCATGATCACGAACACTACTAGCAGTTTCCCCTTAACCCGTTATTTAAGCATGTGAGAGATTATGAGATACTGTATAAACATGGTAGAAACTGAAAGTAATACAACATGTGAAGTTCTAACTTGCTACCCCAAGGATCAGCATTTAACATGGTTGGTGATTCACAGTTTTATGGTTTATAGCAGTATGTAAAGTTCGTAGAAAGTACTTGCCTCTAGCAAAGCAAAACAAAACAAGCTGCGATAACAATGCTATGGATGTCTGGTAGCTCGTCACTGTAGAAGTAAATACAACAACTTAGTTTTTACACTAAGCTAAGACACTAGGACACTAATGGTGAAACACGACTTGTGATTGGGCACCTAGCCAAAATGATGTCTTGGCATAGGAGACCAAAGTGGGGTGACACACTATGTTAACTAACTTCCTAGGGTCTTTACACTAGTGAGGGATGGGGTTCAACACGACTAAAACTCCAAATAACACAAAAAGCTACAAGTCGTAATTAATCAATAAATAAATCAAAAGATCATTGTGTTCTAACAATTTTAGAGATAGGCAAAAAGCCTAGTTTTTCTTAAAGTAAAGTACTAAGGTGATCCTTGTTAATCATAGAAATTTATTATAATTTTTCTGGAATTTATTAACCAGTACAAATATTTTATAAAAATCAGTTTTCCTAAGTATACAGAAAATGAGTTTTGATTTCATATGCCAAACTAGTGGCAAAACAGTAAATTAAATACTACAAAAATTATAATAAATTAGCCAACTTAACATAGTATCTAAAAACTATTTTTCCATAATTTTAGCAATACTTTGAGTATTTTTAGAAAATCAAAAACAACATTGCACACAATAATTAATTATCTGCGTATTTTGTCCATGTACATAATTTGAACCAAAGTTCAAATACAGGACCCAAGGCCATGAATCAAGTCCAATATGACTTGTACAGGTCTTGAATGTGTGAAAACATATTTGAGCCCAAATACCCATGCTAGGCTTGGGCACCAAATGGTTGCAGTAATTTAAATACACTAAAATACAATTTGGTAATAGTGCAAAATAAATATTAATATTTTAATAAGGTAAAGTTATGCATAGTGAAAATATGCATACAAATGTTTTAAAAGTACATATATATATATATATGTAAGGGAAAAATACTTAATTTATAAGGTATATATATATATATGTATAAATATATATACATATATAGGAAAATACTTAACAATAAAGTGTATATATATATTAATATATATATACATGAAAAATATATACATATATACATAATACATACATATATGAATATATATATAAATACAAACATATTTATATAAAATTTACTAACTATAAAATATATACATATATATATAAAATACTGTCAAAAGCAGTATATACACATATATATATATATACTAATATATATATATATATATATATATATATATATATATATATATATATATATACATATATATATAAATATATATAAAACTGAAAAAGAAAAAAGAAAAAGAAAAAGAAACAGAAAAGAAAAGAAGACAGAAAGGAGGGGGCTCGAACTCGGGCTAGCAGAGCCGGGGGGGTTTGAGTTACTGCACGCTGGCCAGTGGGCCAGTTGGCCCGTTTGTTAGGAATAAGGTTGGGTTTATTTTATTTAGGTTTTAGTTGTTAAAAACAGTAACACGAAATATCGCTCTGTGTCGTGACAGTTTGGGACACAGAGTCTTGTATCCATACTCAGCACGACACGCACGAAATGATTCGGCCGTGTCCAAGCTTACCCAAAGACTGCCCGTGTCCTGGCGAGTCACCCACGCTAAATCGAGACACAAATAGACACGAACACAACTGACATGTACGTGTCCGGCTCGTCAGGGGGAGTTTGAGAGTGCTGGCCGACGGAGTAGGCGTCGGGGCGGTGGCGCTCGGGTGGCGACGCATTCGCCTTGGCCGGGCGCGTCGAATGGTGGTGGTCGCGGCTGTCGAAGTCGACCGTGGAGGCTGGACGGGGAAGCTCGCCGGAGTTAGGGTTAGGGCTGGAGGTTTTTGGGGAAGACGGTGGCGTGGGCGGTCGTGGTGGGGTTTTAGGGTTAGGGTTTAGTCTGGGGGAGAGAGGGGGGTCATTTATAGGGAGCTAAGGCGGTCGGGCTGGCCGGAAATGGCGGGGGCAGGGCGCGCTGGCGGTCGTCGGTCGGCCGGGTCATCGGGGGAGTGGGTAGATTAGGTTTGCGTTTAGGTCCCCGTAGATTAGGATATTACAGTTAGGTCCTAACAGAGGGTAGTTGCAAATAGGAATTTGCATAACCCACCCCGCACAGTTTATGTACAAATAAAATTTGCACATAACAAATTTATAATTGCAAAACGATATTAAAACAATCTAATTAATTGCAAAAGTCAATTAAAACATTTTAGAAAATTGCAAATTAATATTTTAATATATAAAACTCATTTATAAATCATTTAAAAATTCTAGAAAAATTCCTAAAAATTCTAATAATTATTTTAAGGCTATAAATGACATTAAAATTTAATTAACACTAATTTAACTAGAATTTGAAAAACAGGAGCTTACAGGGGTGCATGGCTTTTGAGGCGCATGCAAAGCTTCAACTGGAGACTCTTCTTCTGTCTTTAGGGATCAGTGAAGGGTCTGAGGCGCACGACTTTTGAGGCGCATCCTGGTTTGGACGCATGGCCGTAGAGGCGCATGGCGATTTGGACGCATGGCCGTAGAGGCGCATGCGGATGGCCACGTGGCAGTAGCCGTCGGAATAGAGTCATGATGATGCTGACGTTGCCGACGCTTCATTCTCTGAAAAAGCTGTCAACTGTTCAGACTTTGGGAAACGTGCTGCCAACTCTGGTGTCAGTTCAGCATTTAATGTTTGTGACGTTCGATGGACAACTGAGTGGGCACATTGGTTGGTGTTCCACTCGGTATAGAGATGTGAGGGGGCGCATCCTCTGTGATGCGCCGGGTACTGTAGGGTACGTCTGTGTGATGCGCCTGATGCTGGAGGGCGCGTCCATGTGATGCACTGTTTGGCTGGCGCATCCGACATGTCCTTTAATGATGCGGCTGTCTCGCTCCTCGAGTGCTAAAAATAGCCGTTTGGCTGAATTCGAGGCGTCCGGTTCATCCATTTAATGCAAATTCATTGCACAGAATTCGGAGAGTCATCCACTTGGCGCATGGGTTTGATTTGCCCGGCCTATAAATAGTGGCATGGAGAGAAGGTTTGCTCCTCGTTCCCTCACGTACTTCTAACATGAACTTGGATATGCGGGTGCATTCTGTTGACAAAGTGCTCCCGAGGGTGAAGATGAGACGTCGTGTTGTCTTCGATGCACTTGAAGGTGACTGTTACATCCAAAAGACGGAGTCGAGGGCTTCTGAGGCAGGCGGAAGGTGCCTGTTGCATCCAAAGATAGGGATGTTCGGGCCTCGTCTCCGTTGTTTCGGAAGAGCCGTAGATTGGAATGGCGGTGCTAGGCTCTCTCTTCCTTCAAAGTGGGTGCCGCCCACTTTGATTGTGTTGAAAGCTCCTTGTGCCATGATTTCGATCACGGTCTTCCTTGGTCTTTGGAGGCTCTTTCGAAGCCTCTCCTGGCCACAGCTTTGCCGTGCTCTTCTCTTCCAGCCAGAGGGTTAAATGCTTTGTGTAATCAAAGCATTTATCAGGTGACCCTGGCTGGAAGAGCAGCACATAACTGGGCTCTGCTCGGCCAGGTGAGCCTGGTTGGAAGAGTGCTGCTGAAGGGATGCACATAACTGAGCTGGGTGCACATAACTGAGCTGCTGAAGAGATGGTGGGATGCGCCTGGCTGGAGGCGCATGGCATTTGCTGCGCCTAACTGACAGCGCATGGTGACTGCTGCGCCTATCGGAAGACGCATGGTGGCTGTTGCGCCTATCTGGAGGCGCATGGTGGCCGCTGCGCCTATCTGGAGGCGCATGGTGGCCGCTGGCTGTAGATCTAGGATCTTTCTTTTGTAGAAATTTTCCTTTGTACAACCTTTTCTAGCCATGTAATAGAGTTTTATATATAAATAAAAAGTCCTTCTTCGAATGGCTTATTTGATTTTGCTGTCTGAGTTCTGGCACATATAGTGCCTGGCGCATGGGCTTTCTGGCTGTGAAATTCCATGCTTCTACACCCGGGTCACTAACACAAGTCGAAATGAAACGAAACTCAAACTCGACTAAACAAATCCCGTAAAATCAATATTAAAATATAAAAATTCTGAAAATATTAAAATATAAAAAATGACCAAAATTATAATACATCAATTTAAATATTATTAAAATAATCTAAAATTTATCAATTAATCAAAATCTTAAATAATTCAAAAGTCACAAAATGACCAAAATATTCTTAGCCTAAAAAGTTGTAAATAGTCATTTTAATCACATGATTAGGTTCCCATGGTCATGGTTAGTCTCTAGGCTCAACAGTTCTAGGGTTCGCTAGCTAACACATCAAAATTATAATTTATCAATTTTAAATAGTATTAAATTAAATAAAAATCTGCATAAATCATAAATCCTATTATTAAATAATAAACTTTTACAAAAGTTCAAAATTACCCTCATTTTAGTAAAGTGGGTGTTACAAGTCTACCCTCCTTAGAAAATTTTGTCCTCGAAATTAAGATGGTCGTACTTCTTCTAGAGTCTCGTCCACAACAATCATGGTCTTAGAAGCTCATCTAAATTATGCAATTTAAAATAATAACATACATGATCATGGCAGACAATATCAGTCTGAGGTCTCATCTAGCTATACTAGCCATACTACAGCACAAGGAAATCACAAGGTATCAAAACATACAAGCAAGGGGTGTAACAAAATATCACAAAAGACATGCTAAAGTCTAGGTCGAAAACTCACCTCAAATTAGGTCTAGTGACTAAAACTCCCTCCTAGAAGCAGGGCCTAAATTCCTAAGGCATTTCTCACGAATCATGCTCTTGTTAAAACTCTTATTCCTTCTTTCTGATCTTACTCTCCCTTATCCACTTAATCATCCCAAAAATTTAAATTTTTACACCTTGTCCTAACTTGGATCCAAAATCTCTAGATCAAAGTCTATGAAATCCTCGAACTTATTCAAATCACTGTCCTCGAATTTATTCGAAGCTAATACTACTATGTCATGCAGAAACTTATTCTTTATTATAAAATCGACCTTCGTATTTTCTTCACGTACAACTTCAAATATTATTCTTCTTAAATTTTAAAACCTCCACAAAATCTTTAAATTTCTCCATAACCCAAAATCTTTGTGTTCACTCTGTCCTCTTACCAACATCTTATTCAATTTTGGTATCATCATCGCTTCATAGTTACATTCTCTTCTCCATTTCTAAATTCCTAAATTTAGCATCACAATCTTAAGTGAAATATCTCGAGAATCAATAACCTAAAATTATTCAGGTCCATAAAACAAACCGACCTCGAATATCCTTGTTGTTTCTAAAGTATACCTACAAAATATCACTATTCTAACCATCAATATATCCTACTATCCTTCTGGTGAGCCGGAGGGGTCACTACCTCCTGAGCAGACTAACATCCTATATGAAACTGATAGTCAAAATCAACAGAGATTTAACAATAAAAGATTACTAGTCTAATGTCAACTAGACTACCATACCTAAGAATAAGTCCTAATACAAGCTATCAAACCATTATACTATGAAAGAGTTATAACTAATGAAGTTCTACAAAGAATTAGACTAGTTATCTGAAGTTATCCCTACTCCTAAGTTAAGTAATGATGAAACAAAACAATTTTTTTTTTTGAAAAAGTCTGAAATGAAAGGTAGAGATGATATGTTCATAAATCCTTCCAAGATACAATCTGATAATCATATGGTCTGTCCAATCATGATACTCCTTCTAGGTCAAACTCCCAACAATCAAGGTCTAGAAAATTCTATCTAAAAGCTCAAAAACATGGTCCTAATGGTCATGATTTCATAGTCTCGAACAGGGTCATTATACTATCTATCACAGCACAATACATCCTGACAGGTACTAATGGAATCACACAACAAGATGGAAAAGAAGGACAGGAAGGACAGACCTGCTAACTCGTCACCCGCAGCGTCGGTCTCCACTACCGTCAATGCAAAAGCCCTGCCCCTCTGGGGTATATCCCTCTGATGGTATGGGGCATGGTTCTATGCTACAGGTGGCCTAGCTCCCTCTATCTAATCTATAACTTAAGCAACATCCATGCTGATATCCTATTCCATACTAGGGCACCATCTATATGGTATCTATTTTGCAATCTGATAATCATATCTGTATATTCAGAACCATGTTAGCAGAATCCTCGTTACGCTAGTAAGTACAACAACGATAATCCATAAAGTCCGTAACTAAGGTACATACCTCTAGAATCATGGTATTTAAAATTTTTGTATTGCCGCTAGCTTGGCTGCGAAAACTTTAAATTCTCACACCCGAGAAATACGTCCAAAATTAGACTCTATCTCATCACCAAACCAGCTAATATGGCTGTAGAAGACTCTAGATTCCATGACTGAGGCAACCTAGCCCATAATGTTATCTTGGTAGAAAATCAAGTCAATAGTGAATACCAAGAATCAAATTCAACGATGAACAAGAAAGTAGACAAAAACTGTCGGAATCGAATTTCGAGATAGTTTATAATTAAGATTCTCAAGGGTCATACCAGAAATCTTCTCAAGTAGCCCTAAATGTGATTGAGTACTCTCTCAACTAAAGTCTATTTCTTATCTCTTACTGTAGGCGTGCAGCAGTACAACTAATCGTCGTACTACCACGACTTCGCACTAATGCGAATCTCGACCTGTGGTCATGACACACAAAACAAAAGGAAAATTCTAGCCTAAATGGGAAGGTCCTTTCGTCATAGAATCGGTGTATTCTAACGGGGCGTACCGGCTAACCAAGTCCGATGGTGACTTGCTCATGATGCCTATCAACGGCAAGTTCCTGAAGAAATACTATGTGTAACCTCTTTTACATAATGTTCACATATGTTCAGTCATGTAAATGTACAGTGCGATGTTTATATGATTCCAAAAAAAACCCTATCTAACTATTATCCGTATTTCAAGAGTCTTGAATACGCCCTGGATAATAGGTCCTCTAAATATTTCCCCAGTGAAATCATTTCTGTTTGTGACTCTGTCCAAACTCGGTTTGACGAAAACAAACCACGTCCCTATTACCTCTAAATTGTTTTTCGATAATTATTTTTCCAGCGGAATGATTAAATATTTTGCCACGTCTACATAACCTCTGAGCAAAGCATTCATCAAAGATAGTCATGCCCACACTACCTCTGAACTATCCACTCCTTCCTATTGCTATATATCTTTCCACGTCCATATTACCTCTGGTCAGATATAGAACATCCTCTGCTATTACGTCCATATTACCTCTACTAGCAGCTTCATTCAACTTATTATCTATATTCAAATCATTCGAATAAAAAACGGATAATAGGTCCACATAAAATTTCCCCAACGGAATACCCACCAGAAATATCTTTGCTACGTCCACATTACCTCTAGCATCGATAGTTCACAAAACCACATTCACTTCTGAAAAGATTCTTTATTCAGTACTTAAACGTCTATCGAAAGACGGAAAAAGGGTACAAGAGCCGTGACGGCCAAAAAAAATAGTGTTACAAAAATTACGGGATACACAGACGGTTTAGGCTATCCCTCAGAGCAACAATCTCGGCTTCAGATTTCACAGTTGCTCGGTGCCGTGCCTCCTCTTGACGAACGGCTTCATCTTCAAAGAGGACCAGCTCTCTGCATACTATGCGTCTGTCTCTTGCTGACGTGGACGACGTATAAAGGATGGACCGCTTCAAATTATGTTCAGATAAATCTGTCAGTTTGGATTTTGAGGAAACTCTCAACTGTCATATCTTCTTGACAGGCTGGTCAAATACTATGTGCCCAAAGGAGAGGGCCGTGCTATGCGCCCATTGTCTCGCGAGAAGACGATCCATGCTTCTTTCAAAGTATTTCGAACTTGTTCAAGTGTCGAAAACTTTGAAGGGGGTCCTGTAGAAGCATAAAATTTTTTCAACAAATATAGCTCCATGCGCCCAAGACAAGTGAGGCTCAATGCGCCCAGTCAGTGTAACTCTATGCGCCCACTCAATGAAGCTCCATGCGCCCAGTCAGTGTAACTCCATGCGCCCAGTCAAGTGTAGCTCCATGCGCCTAAGACTAGCTCCTCCAAAAGGAGGGCACATAGCCTGAGACATGGCTATGCGCCCAAGCCTGACTCAGTCAAAGCCACGATCAAAACATGCACCGAAGCGCATGGCTACGTCAGTCTCCACGAGCAGTCGTACACCGAAGCATGCGGCCACATCGACACCACGACCAACCCACGATCTCGCAGCCTGTCTTCGCCTACATCCTATGCGCCCAAAGCAGGACTATACGTCCACATAAGAACCTGCATGTTTCCTCATATGGGCGCATAACATCATTCCAGCTCGAGAATGACTATAAATGGGGGGGTCTCATCCCTCTTCAACACCGAGAACGGAGAGCATTTTCAAGAGCCAAATTACAGCATTTCTTGCCAGTGAGCCGAGAGTTAGCAATTTTCTTAGGTTTTCTCCCACTTTTGTAATCGGAGTGTCAACAGAGTAAAGGAGCAAAAGCCGTTCGATCTCCATCGTCCCATTTCCCAGAATTCTTTTTTGTACTCGGGGATCCTCAGCACCGGATATCTCAGGCGTACTCGATTTGTCGTGCCTTGCGCCAATAAAAGAAAAGACAACATTTTTTGTGTGTGTTCTACAAATCACAGCATCTATAACGTTTCCAGAATGATCACCATAATCCACCAATCAATATAGCATAAAAGTACTGAAAAAACACTATGAACTCACAACATACAATATCTAGAGGAAGAGCTAAAATAATCTAAACCTGAAACCTCAAGCTAAGTCATGGATCCATCCTGCTCAGCTAATATCCTGGGCTCTGGCCCATAAAGTAGAATGGTACCCTGCAAGTATACCTGCAATATATCCTAGTCAGGAGCGGAGCTAAGTATATCCAAGGAAGTGAACATGAACATCATGGTATGAAAATGAGTACAGAAAAATATAAAATACAAGAAATAAGAACATGACATGAAACCTGAACATGAATACTGAAAAGTAAATACATGGAACATGAAATAAAACCTGAACATGAAATACACAATGAACCTGAAGTGTGCAATATATCAAAATACATCCAGAGTGTGTGATCAGCTTGGGTAGATTCAGGGAACATGAAATGGTACGGCTTCGGTCCCGCGTGCACGATGCGGGGCCTAAGCTATTCATATGAATAGTAACTCGGGTTTGATCACACATCTGTAGTATTTCTCCTCCCAGACACAAGTAAACTCAGGGAACAAGATACAAGACAACCTCGTGAAACATCGTGTCAACAAGAAGATACAAGAATGAATACAAGACATGAAGAAATGGACAAATCCGAGGAGTATACTTGCCTTGCTCAGAGTAATCGAAAATAGGAAGAAGATCTGTTGTCCACCTAGTATATGTACAAGTGGGTTAGGATCTAAACAATGATAATTTATTAATCTATTACTTGCTAACTTAACCTTTTCACTAATTAATACAATATTAACTTCTATCCTATACACTTGCTAACCGGTGGCTCCAATCTATACATATATAATAGCCAGGGTACTATATACTAATTAACAAGGTTTAGTTTGGTAGATCTAAAAGATGACTACTAGAAAATACTCTCTATTATAGACATAATACTATAATTTAGCAGATACAACAAATTCTTCTAAATACTACTTAAACAGTAATTAATCAATTTGTTGGATAATAAAGCAAGAAATTATAATGAAAAGCCCCAACTCAAATCCAACCCCAACACAATCAAAGTTGAAACCATATATAACTGATCTTCGATTAAAACCAAGCAAAACTTAAACTCAACTTTTAAGCAAAAATTATACAGGAACATAATATAGTTTGAACTTCAGGATTAAACCCAAGCAAATTATAAACTACTACAACCCATCAACTTCATCCCATCTAAGTCCCCAACTGAAATACATATATCAGATCAGAACCCAAGCCTGCAGACTCCCACCATTGTCAATGTTAAGAGTAGTTCGAAAAACCCACCTATAACCTGTTATTTAATTTGCAATATAAACCAACGCACCAAAAATATACCAACCCAAAGCCAGGCATCCATTTGAACTCCACGGCTACTATACTCAGGATTAGAAGAAGAGCAAAACACACACAATCAAATCCCACAAAATCCATCAGAAAATTTATATAGAAATTTACATACGAAAGTATAGAATCAAATTAATAGTTCCCAAAACAAATTTCCCAAATCCTGCCTACCTACTGTAATGGACACGACATGGGGACAGCGTTGGCATGCACGGACACAACCGTATCTGGACACGCACCCTTGGTTGGACACGAACTGCATCAGGAATATGCACACGGACACACGCCAACACAATCCATGCCACAAACCCGACCGATCCTAGCCAACACACATGTACCCAAAGAATTGTAGTAAAGATTTAATAATTGACAGGACGATAACATAATACCTGAAGAGCATAATTGATCAGGAAACTTCTCTATGAGTCTGATACGATCATTGAATTCAGTTGCACTCGAGAGCTCCGCTACGGCATTTCGCCAAACAGATCCCAGATGCAAAAGAAAATTGTGCATCAGTCAAGTTGGATCTCATTCTCCAAAATTCAAAAAACTTAAGGTTACAAGAACGGATCCGCACTTACAACGAACAGATCTCGACAGATTTGTGGAATGCAAATAGATTCATTGTTCTGATCTAACCCTCTGATCAAGAATCAAAACAACAACACACTAAACACCAGAAAAAATGACCCAACCAATACTAAATGAAATCAAAATCTAGAATCACTTACCAAAATCCAAGGTTCGACGAGACTGCGACCGTTAATTCGATATGTTATAGATCATGAATACGAAAGAAAATTAAATCGAGACAGAAATGCTTAGCCACCGCTCGATCTTCGACAAGAACGGCTGAGGAAAGCTCGACCCCAAGAATAGAGATACTTAGGATGAAATGCATAATCTATGGTTCAATAGATCGGGAACAACAATTTGACTCACCGAACCTCAATGATCGCTACGAAGGAAGAAGATGAGTCTCGCCGCTGGGAACAGTCACCGGAGAGAAAAACTCGCGGAGCGGTCGTCGAAGGATCTTGCTGACCGTGGAAAAAGAGTCGTTGTGCTGTCGCTGCCGGAGAAGAAGACGAACCCCAACCGTCGCCATCAGAGGAAGCCGATCGACGCCATGACGGCTTTGAAACGATGCTCTGTCGTGAAGCCCGCTGCTGAAGTGGAGGTGGCTCGCGGTGGTGATCGTCGGAGAGAACGCCCAACCGCCGGGAACGAGGATGTGCGCCGCCGACTAGAGCTCGGTGTTGCGAGGAATGACCTTGCCGGAGATGGTGGTCGGAGTCGAGAGGGTTAGGGTTACGGCTCTGGAGCGTTTTGGAAGAAAAGAAATTTGGGGAAAAGAGAGGGATGGGAAAAAGAGTGCTGCTGAACTCAGCCACTCTCTCTCTCCTGAATTAAATAGGGAATGGAAAAGAAAAAGAAACCTTACAATTTAGTCCTCCTCAATATTGTAATTACAAAATACTCCAAAAAAGTTGTTAGTGAAATGGTTGAAGTTGTTAGAAGTTTGTTAAGATCTTGGGCTCGCTCTAGTTAGTTAGGAAAAACTCTAGGTTAGTTAGCAATTAACTAACCTGCCTTCCAAAATAAATGCTATAAATAAAAAATTAAATGATGAATCAACAAATGTGTTAGGAATATTCAAAATTTTATAAAAACTGGGAGGCGAGGTTTCAAATCTTCGCCCTTACAAAAATTTCGTCCTCGAAATTTCGAAGAGCACGGACGATACAGAAACGACACAAAATTCACAATCAGTTAGACATAATTAGAATCATAGTTTACACAAGGCAAGATCAAGATATAAATACGATTTATTGGAAAAAAATCAAATGATTTATCCCGAAAATGCAAGAAGAATTTGCCAAGATTGATCGAGAGGGTGTATGGAGTCTACCAGGTAGATGCTAGTGTCAAATCAAGGTGAAAGTGCACATTTTTATGATTCACGAAGAGTCAATAATCATGTAAAAATGGAATATAGTCGCTATGGTATCCGAGAACATATGGCCATTTGAAATCACTTTACTTAGAATCCCTATCCCGTCGGTATATATCTGACTGCAGTGGACTGTCGGTTCCGTGACTCAAATGACAATATGTCACCGAATATTCTATCAACTTTATCCATTTTTCAACAATCATTGACGAGGCAACCCAAGAGATCAAGATATGAAGAATGTGACAAAGTCTCAATGATACCCAAAAATGTTGGAATGTCTGAAATCACTTCAACTTAAGGTTCATGCCTCACCAGTGCTCTGCTGGCTGCAGTGAACCCTCAGTCTCCATAATCCAGATAATGACAGCAGCGCGCAACTGCCATGCCTCAGAAGATCATCGAATAGTCTTTCAACTTATCCATAGAAATTACCAAAATTTCCAGAGGGTTCAAAATGAGTTCCAACAGTTCAAGTCACGATAAAAGGTGGTATTACCTGTCCCTTTTTTTTAAAAAAAATAAGAAGTTTCACTAGGTATCAAGAATCAACAAAGGATCTAACAAGGAGTAGTGGTACTACAAGGGATAAACAAGAAAAATTTAAATCTCGGACAGGGAACGATGCTTTGAGTAGTAACCGAAATCTCAAATAAAATCTGGAATGGTAACAAAATTTCGTACATGGGACATAATCCCAGATAGGTAACGAAATCTCAAGGTGACATAAAAGCAAGGTACCAGATAGAAAACAAAATCTTGTAATAAGGACAAGAAACCTTGTACAGGAATCAAAGTATAACAGAATCTTGAACAATACCTTAAAAAAATTTCAATAGGAAACAAATCTCAGATAGAAATCAACCATCAACAAAGCAGTGAATAGGAAGCAAAATTTTGAATAGAATCTTGAATAGGAAGCAAGATTATGAAGAGCGAATTGAGTATCAATCAACAATTAGGAAACAAGGTTCCGGATCGTGAATACGAAATAAGTAAAATCCCAAATAAGATTGAAACAAGGCCGCGAGTAGAGAATACTCCTAAATAAAATAAAATTATAAATAGGAAATAGAACCTCAATAGAGAACCAATCAAGGTCTCAAAACAAAATCTTCAAACAATGAATCAAATAGGGACTGAATCTCGATCCAGCATCACATAGAAACGAAGGTTCAAATAATATTTTGATTGGGAACACAGTTTCAAAATAAGATTTAGAGTAGGAATAAAATCTCGGGTAGCACAAGTTCGAATAGCGAACAATAAGCGAATAGAAAACAAATATTCATGAAACGAGCGAAATCTTGGAGAGGAGACAAGATTGAAACAAAGTAGGGGGCAACCAACCCTCAAATAGAAAATCAAGGTCATGAATGAAAAACAAGTCTCATATAGAGAATGAGTCACAATCCAAAAATAGAAAAGAAATCTTCAAAAACTTCAAAGGAATCCTCAACAATGTCGTAAATATGACGAAGCTTAAACAAGATTTCGAATGAGGAACATGGTTTCGAAATAAAATCTCGAGTAGGAACTAAATCTCAATTAATACGAAGTTTGATTAGGGAACAAAATTTCCAAATATGAGCCAACACTAGGAAACAAAGTCATGAATGACGAATATGCAAACAGTATCGAATAGGAGATTTTAAACAATTATCGAATTGTGGATCTGAAACAAGTTGTCCGAATAGGAAACAATATCTCGAAATAAGTTTCGAATATCAACCAAGGTTTCAAAATAGAAAAAAAAGAAGTTTTAAGAAATGATCTAGGTGCTAAGAGGAATTTAAGGAAAGACTGGATGATGAATCACGATCCATGATTTTCTCCAACCATGCAAAAGTGTCTTCTGTCTTTAATCTGTCTTTAGTATTCTTCCGGAACCGAGATCACTTCAACTTCTCCAACTATCCTGACGTAGGGTGGTCCTTGCGGTAGTCCTGGTTCTCCTCGTGCTCGTTGTCTGAATATTAGTCTGGATCTTCCACTGGGGTGGCTGATGTGCAGGGACTCTGACAGGAATATACGGCTGCTGGCATACTGGCTGCTGAAATCCTGATGCTCCTCGACCATTGTGATCAGCAATATGCTTGAAATCCTTCATTCGGTAGGCAGAAGATCTGCAATATAAGCAGAGTCTGAACCTCTTACGGCACTCCTCGAAGCGATATCCTGGATGGAGGCAGAAAGCACAAATGGCCATCATCCGAATATGATGACACGGTTGAAGAGGTGTTGACTGAATTTGGTGTTGCTTTACGGGTCCAGGATAGTTGCCGTCTTCATCATAAGTCTGCATGTCTCTCCTAGTCTTCAGCTTTCTGCCTCGTTCTATTGTCTGTGCGACATTCTGGATCAGAGAAGTCAGATCCTCAGAGACTTGGATGATCTTCAGTGACGGCTCCAGGTTCTCGATCTGCTTCTTGGTGCAAGATATGCGCTCGGTGTCAGAAAAGTCCAAGGATCCGAGAGTTTGGAAATCAGAAATCCTTCTTGGTTCGGAGAGTGCATCCACAAGTCTGGCTTGAAAATGATGACCTGTTGCATCTGGGTGTCAAGGAACTCTTGAAACATCTCCATCAACTGCGTACTACCCATGGGGATAGTAGGGCGATAGAAGGTATAGAAGCTCGAAACCCCCAAGTGTAGGTGGATCAATAGTTCCGGGGTCACGTGCTTTGAAGTATCTGAAAAGCAGAAAACTGTTAAATAACCTAGACCTAAAAACAATAAGTGTTTATAGAATATCAATATACCCGATGTACCCGATTTCCTATGATGTGATCAAGTTTCCCTATTTTAAATCAAGTCCCCCAATAGTATACTAATAACTAGGTACCATTAGGATAGATCTACAAGGGCCACCACTAAAAATATGTCACGACCCGCTCCCGAATAATCAGATACGAGTCGGACACGCCCAGCCTTCGTCGTTAGATACGACGAAATAAGCTGTACCAAGCTAGAGAAATCTAACCAGATAAACATAAATGTGCACAATCATAGCATCTATAACGTTTCCAGAATGATCACCATAATCCACCAATCATAATATCATAAAAGTACTAAAAAATACTATGAACTCACAATATACAATATTTAGAGGAAGAGCTAAAATAATCTAAACCTGAAACCTCAAGCTAAGTCATGGCTCCATCCTGCTTAGCTAATATCCTGGGATCTGGCCCATAAAGTAGAATGGTACCCTGCAAGTATACCTACAACATATCCTAGTCAGGAGCGGAGCTAAGTATATCCAAGGAAGTGAACATGAACATCATGGTATAAAAATGAGTACAGAAAAATATAAAATACGAGAAATGAGAACATGACATGAAACCTGAATATGAATACTGAAAAGTAAATACAGGGAACATGAAATAAAATCTGAACATGAAATACACAATGAACCTGAAGTGTGCAATATATCGAAATACATCCAGAGTGTGTGATCGGCTTGGGTAGATTCAGGGAACATGAAATGGTACGGCTTCGGTCCCGCGTGCACGATGCGGGGACTAAGCTATTCACATGTGTCACGACCCGCACCCACCGTGAGGGTACGAGTACGTAACAACGCCCAGCCTACGTCGCAGTGTCGGTAGTAGAACGCTGTTCTAGGTTATGAACTATAACTAACTAACATAAAATACTCTCCATAAGGAGGCCAACACAGAGATACAACTCAATCACAATCTAGAGATGGAATATGGCACGATAAAATAGATAAGAAAACCCTCAGCTGAGGTACAGCAGAAAAAAATAACAAGGTCTCAACAACTACCAGTCTCAACATCTCTAAGATATACAACTCTGAAAATAAAGACAACAGCTAAACACGAAAAGAAAGAATAGTCTAAGCTATCTACTAAACAAGGGGTATCCTCCTCAGCAGCTGTCTAAACCTCCCCAGGGGTCCAAGTCGCAAGTGTCATCTAGGCAAGCTCCAAGTAAGGGGTGCAGGGTTCCTCATCATCCTCTGTAAAATTTTCAACAGGTCCAGTCAGGACGGAAGCGAGCACAAAATATCTCACGTAATTCATATCAAGTTAGGAAATATAAAGCATGCAATAGAGTAAGGTACATGAAATGCTGAAAGAAGAATGTATATATAAAAAACAGTAAAGATTTGATAACAGAAAATATCTATATATGATAAGTAGGAACTGTAAGCCAACTGTGATTTAGAGTACAATATGGTTATGTAAACGGTCTAGGATAATGCAATGGTAACTCCATTGTACGTGGGTGTACAATAGACATATACAATAGTTATATAAAGTTGTACAATAGGATTTGAGTACATAACCAATTCTACTCCCCCTCCCCAATCAATACATAAGGATCCACTCCAGTTACGTTATCTTATACAATAGTGTACAATGTTATACAATAAATGTACAATATTATACAATAGATGTACAATATTATACAATGGTTGTACAATGTTATACAAGAGTGTACAATGGTCTATCCCTGGAACTCATGTGATAATGAGAGTACAATATGCACAATGAGTATACAAGGATATGGGTATTCAATAAATACAATATGTAAGTAAAACGCACATCACAATATGTATTTAGTGAATACAAGGGGATAACATCCCAAAAAAAGATCTATATAGTACCAATCCGTGATAACAATCGTGTCAGCATCAAGTACAGTAATCTAGAGCAAGAACGTAAATCCAGACAAGTATGAAATAGTCAAAGAATGTACCCGCCTCGTATCTGAACGTCTGAAGTAAATATACTGTCCGAGATGAGGTACCTGACTCCTAGTTAGAGCAACACAAGTCAAGATGTATACAGAGGGTGATATATGAAATGTACAATGCATCTGCATGTTATCTAGGTCAAACTAGACCAAAGTCAACTCTCGATCAACTCTAGTCAACTACACTAGTCAAACTAGGTCAACTTGGTCAAGACTGACCCAAACAAGTCTAATAAGTCTCACTAGGCCTAACCTTGTCTACCCTAGCATCCACACATACCAATGTAAGGCTATACAAGCCAACACAAGTCGCATATTAAGATACATCACTTTCATGCATATTCAACATTATATATATATATATATATATATATATATATATATATATATATATATATATATATATATATATATATATATATATATATATTTTATATAAGAGAAAGGAAATAACATGTAAAGCTATGTGTGTGTGAACATGGAGGTGTACATGAAAAGAGAAATCAACACTAGTTATGTGTTTACACTACACATGGTACAAAGCTAACCCATCTTCATATTAGGCTATACACACATTATCTATATAGGCAATGCCATATTTATTGCATTTCACATTGGGCTCTACATTATACTCACATATGTGTGTCACATTCACATAGGCAAATTCATGGTTCATTTCATATTACACTATCTCAGTTACACATTCACATATGTTAGATAATATATATATATATATATATATATATATATATATATATATATATATATATATATATATATATAGAGGGGAAAAGTAATCAAGCAATGTGTGTGTGTGTTTAGTGAATGAGTGTTTGAGTGTATAGGTGTATATGTGTGTGTAGGCATGGTCTCAGATTTGTGTGACAGTTCCAAAGTGTGTGAGTAGTGTGTGAGGAATATGTGGCTTTGTGTGTGTTTGTGTCTATATGGCATAGGGTTTTACATGAAATAGGATGAGTGTCAATGACAGTGATACATTCAATCCAACACAAATCCAAAACCCAATTCTCAATCTCTACCAAGCCTATTCAGGCCAAACAAGGCCACGCCACTGCTCTCCCATCTTATTTCAGTTGTGTGTGTGGGATATGTCATATTAATGTGAATTAAAGTGTGGAAATATAGGAAAACAGGGAACAACTTCAGATTTAGTTAACAGTTTTTAAGTAAAAGGAAATCAAGACAGTTGTGAATGGAAAGAAACAGTTCTAACATAAACAAACTGGAATTAATGACTGTGAGCTATTGAAGGGAGCCTGTGTTCCCTGGAATTCAATTTCCAGTGGTATGCTAATGAACCCATGTGGGTGTTAAACATTTGTGTGTGTTAACAGTGTTTATATGTGTGCAGGAATCACATGTGAGAGCGCCTCAGAAAATTGCTAATAACAGGGAACAGGCTTTATAAGACACCAGCCCATCTTGACAGTTCAAACAATGTAAATCCAACATACACATTGAACTCTTAGTTTCTAGGTTCAACTTCAATCAATCTCAGGTCAGAATTTAAAGAACCAATTCAAGTTTAAAACCAAGGAATAAAAATGGGAAAACCAAATCAGGATTCAGTGATTAGTTCCTGATACTGCATTGTATCAGTTGAATACATTGGTTTCGAAGCCACTCCATGTTAATTTCACATTTCAGGTTCATGACAGTTGGGTATTCCAGTGTATTGACAGTGTGTAAATAAGTCTTCATATTTCAAAACTCATTCGAACCAATCTCTATCCCAATCGTAAATCCTACTGAACTTAGCTTCAGCAAAAATGGGAAGGTCACATGAAAACCATAGTTCATCAGTTGACAGTCCAAGGCAAAAAATTGAAACCTAGATCCCATGCTAATATAAACCCTAGCATAGTAGGTTAGACCCATTCACATGCAGGTGAACCAGCATCCCAATGAGAAATACAATTCAAAAATCGAAATCAAGATAAATCCCTAATCCGATTTTTAGTGTATCAGAGCTTTTTAGAGTATCATGCCTTCGAAAACCCTAAACCCAAATCACATTCGAAAACCCCATTGTTCGCACAAATCACAACTAATCATGAACATTATTCATTAAACATGTAGGTGAACTAACCCTAACATTTAACATCACAAAAATCAGTTTAAATGTAATTTAAACCCAAAAAAACTGAAACAGTGAAGTGGTGTCAGTGTATCAGACTTTAGAGAATAGCATGAATTCGAACCTACATAATCCACAAAATCACAATTGGTGAGTTGGTAAAGCAAGACACACACGTGCACGTGTCATAGAGTCTTTTCGTGTCCAACCAAATGGACACGAACGTGTCTAAATCAAAAACAAACATGTGGTGTGCACACAGTGTACATAACCCTCGTACAGGGGTTTCGAGTCGTCGTGGACACAGCACACGACACGTGTGACCACGTGGTCATGCCCACGTGTAGCCCACATGTCAGGCTATACGTTCGACACCCTGTGAGGTGTCCATGTGGTGTCTACATCGGACACGAGGCTGCGTGTTGTGCGTGTCTGTGCGTGCTCAGCCGCCTGCGCGCGACAGCACGCGGCCAGTGCGGCCCCGATTTCTTCGCACACAGACCACGAGATGCTCCTAAAATTTGGAAGCTTGGTGGCAGACATTGCCCCAAGTTTCTTCCAAAATTTTAGGACACGACGTGTCCTGTGTCCAAAGAAATGGACCCCGTGATGCAGGACACGGCCTACGGGCCCATGCTGCGTGTCCACACGAAATACACGACACACAAGGACAAAAAACACTAGGACACCTTCACAAAAATTGATACTCTCACCTAGATCTACAAATCCATGCAATCACTTTTCAAAAATACGAAAATTAATTCCTATGTGGCATTTCTACAAACACATATTCTATCAATACGATACGTGTCCGATACGGACACAAAATGAATCCACTCTGATACGAAATCAAGTCCTACAGCTCGGGGACACCTAGGGCTTCCTAAATATGCAAAGAAATCAGGAAAACTATAGGTTTAGGGATCATTTACCTACTGATGAGCTTTTCAAGAAAAACCTCCTTTTAGAACTTTTTCCTTTGATAGCAAACTCCACCAAATTGCTCCCCCACTGAAATTTCCTTCCATGGACAGAAAGTATAGATGAATTAGAACCTAATGCAACTTGTTTGGATTAAAAAGGAATTAAAATAGATTTACTAGAAATTTCTAAAGTTGGGGATTTACCTCCTTCTAAACTTGAGATCTATTTCCTAAAAGAGGCTAGCCCTAAATGGAAGAGAGTATAAATAGAGTGGGATTCCCAATGTGGCTGTCCATAGTGGATTAGGGTTAGGGTTTAGTGATGGACTTGGGCCTCTGTGGGCTAAGTTGCTAACTAATGGTTTCAAAACCATAAGTCATGGCTTATGACTAAAAGCCTCTCTATTCTAACTTAAGTTTTAAAAGACTAAAACATGGGTTAACTCTAGTCCAACTAGGGTCACATGACCTAACCAAGTCCAAACACATCTAGGGTTAGCTTCTAGGTTAGTCTACCCAGTCAACACTAGTCAAAGTCAACCTAGTCAACCATCATTCAAATAATTCCAGAATAAATCCTAAAAATTTTCATAAATTCAAATAAATTATAATAAATTCAAATAACCCTAAAAATGTCAAAAATACCCTAATCGTATGGCTAGGCTCTAGGGTAGGCAGTCTCTACGATTTTACTAGCAAACCACCAAAATCACAAGTCATGAATTTAAATAGTTTAAAAATAATTAAAAATAATTAAAAATCATAATATGAAATAAATATCAATAAATAATAATTATAATTAAAAAAATTTAAAATTACCCTCATCTGAAAAACTGGGTGTTACAACATGAATAGTAACTCGGGTTTGATCACACATCTGTAGTATTTCTCCTCCCAGACACAAGTAAACTTAGGGAACAAGATACAAGACAATCTCATGAAACATCGTGTTAACAAGGAGATACAAGCATGAATACAAGACATGAAGAAATGGACAAGTCCGAGGAGTATACTTGCCTTGCTCAGAGTAATCAAAAATAGGAAGAAGATTTGTTGTCCACCTAGTATATGTACAAGTGGGTTAGGATCTAAACAGCGATAATTTATTAATCTATTACTTGCTAACTTAACCATTTTACTAGTTAATACAGTATTAACTTCTATCCTATACACTTGCTAACCGGTGGCTCCAATCTATACATATATAATAGCCAGGGTACTATATACTAATTAACAAGGTTTAGTTTGGTATATCTAAAAGATGACTACTAGAAAATACTCTCTAATATAGACATAATACTATAATTTAGCATATACAACAAATTCTTCTAAATACTACTTAAACAGTAATTAATCAATTTGTTGGATAATAAAGCAAGAAATTATAATGAAAAGCCCCAACTCAAATCCAATGCCAGCACAATCAATGTTGAAACCATATATAACTGATCTTCGATTAAAACCAAGCAAAACATAAACTCAACTTTTAAACAAAAATTATACAGGAACATAATATAGTTTGAACTTCAGGATTAAACCCAAGCAAATTATAAACTACTACAGCCCATCAACTTCATCCCATCTAAGTCCCCAACTGAAATACATATATCAGATCAGAACCCAAGCCTGCAGACTCCTACCCTTGTCAATGTTAAGAGTAGTTCGAAAAACCCTCCTATAACCTGTCATTTAATTTGCAATATAAACCAATGTACTAAAAATATACCAACCCAAAGCTAGGCATCCATTTGAACTCCACGGCTACTATACTCAGGATTAGAAGAAGAGAAAAACACACACAATCAAATCCCACAAAATCCATCAAAAAATTTATACAAAAATTTACATATGAAAGTATAGAATCAAATTAATAGTTCCCAAAACAAATTTCCCAAATCCTACCAACCTACTGTAATGTACACGACATGGGGACAGCATTGGCATACACGGACACAACCGTATCTGGACATGCACCCTTGGTTGGACACGAAACGCATCATGAATATGCACACGAACACATGCCAACACAATCCATGCCACAAACCCGACCGATCCTGGCCAACACACATGTACTCAAAAAATTGTAGTAAAGATTCAATAATTGACAGGACAATAACATAATACCTGAAGAGCAGAATTGATCGTAAAACTTCTCGATAAGTCTGATACAATCATTGAATTCAGTTGCAATCGAGAGCTCCGCTACGGCATTTCGCCAAACAGATCCTAAATGCAAAAGAAAATTGTGCATCAGTCAAGTTGGATCTCATTCTCCAGAATTTAGAAAACTCAAGGTTACAAGAATGGATCCGAACTTACAACGAACAGATCTCGACAGATTTATGGAATGCAAATGGATTCATTGTTCCGATCGAACCCTCTGATCAAGAATCAAAACAACAACACACTAAACACCAGAAAAAATGACACAACCAATACTAAATGAAATCAAAATCTAGAATCACCTACCAAAATCCAAGGTTCGACGAGACTGTGACTGTTGCTTCGATCTGTTGTAGATCAAGAATACGAAAGAAAATTAAACCGAGACATAAATGCTTAGCCACCGCTCGATCTTCGACAAGAACGACTGAGGAAAGCTCGACCCCAAGAACAGAGATTACTTAGGATGAAATGCATAATCTATTGTTCAATTGATCGGGAACAACAATTTGACTCACCGAACCTCAATAATCGCTACGAAGGAAGAAGATGAGTCTTACTGCTGGGAACAGTCACCGGAGAGAAAAACTCGCGGAGCCGTCGCCGAGGGAGCTCGCTGACTGTAATGCCTATAGTTCGTATTACATATTTTAGAATACGTGTACGTATTCTCTTGTATTGCATGATTCTTTGCTTGGCTTATCTTGGCATTTCATGGCTTGGTTTATTTTGGGTTGGTTCGGCTAGGCTTGGGTTGCCTTGGTTCATCTTGAACCAAGGGGGAGAACCCCTACCTACCACCACCAACATCCTTTATTACCCATTCCCTTATTCTCTTTCTTCATTTACTTCTTCTTCTCTACCACTACTTCTTCAACCACCAGGAGCGAGAGAGAGAGAGAGAGAGAGAGAGAGAGAGAGCTTAGAAAAGTGTAGCTTGCTTCATGGAGGAACTTCGTTTTTTTTGTTCCATTCTCTTCCTCTCGAGATTCTAACACACTTTAGTACTTAGTATTTCTAATTTCCATGGCTCAATTTGTGTAGATCTAAGTTTATAGTACTTTTGGATTTCTTGGGTTTTGATCTACTTAACATTGTTATTTCCAAGTTTTGATGGTTCCATGTTGTAGTGAATTCCGTTCTACCCCATTTTGACCTATGGAAGTCCTGATTTTGACTTTAATGAAGGATTAATGGAGCTTTGAAGCCATGTTTCTTCTTCTCGAATCTTGAAGAAGAAGAACAGCTTTTTGCGGCAAGTCATGCGGCTAGCTTTATGCGACAACTCATGCGGCCAGCTTTTTACGACAACTCATGCGGCCAGCTTTTTGCAGCAACTCATGCGGCTAGTTATATGCGGCAACTTATGCGGCTAGTTTTTTGCGGCAACTCATGCGGCTAGCTTTATGCGACAACTCATACGGTCAGCTTTTTGCGGCAACTCATGCGATCAGCTTTTGCGACAACTCATGCTGCTAGCTTTATACGGCAACTCATACGGCCAGCTTTTTGCGACAACTCATGCGGCCAGCTTTATGCGGCAACTCATACGGCCGACTTTTTGCGGCAACTCATGCAACCAGCTTTTTGCGGCAACTCATGCGGCTAGTCTTTTACGGCAACCCTCATGGCAGGATTATATTTTGGAACACGACATGATAATGTAGGGATAGAACATGATAGTGGTCCGTCGTGACGCACTCTGGATAAGTAACCTACATGATAACCTTGACATGCTCTTACGACAGCTACCCTGACATGACAAGTATGAATGACCTGGACACCGTGGGCGATTGTGTTTGTACAAATAAACTGGTACTGTCTTGCATCATGTCTAGGATGGGGATCCCTGAGTACCACGGTCAGGGATACCTACAGTAATTGACTAAGGCTAATAAACTAGAATAATTCAGTAGACATGAAGAGATTCCCAGCTACAGACAATCCCGTTATCTGGGCACATTAAGTGGACTTGTAGCCTACCGACAAGTAGGGCATATTTCCAGCACACAGTCACGTGTTGCATTCTTCATAAACGGGTATTCGACCTGGATAACTGGATGGTCTGCAGGGCTTGTGGCTGTTGGGATAATCTCATTACATTTTACTAGTAACTAGGCCTGTGATAACCCTAGTTAGTTAAAAGTATCAAGCCGTACTCTTGATTGGCCGTGATTGATTGGATGGAGTTTATTCCAGCTTAGTCTTATCCTGATCATGTGCAAGATTGTGACATGACATAATTATTGATGCTTGCCTTAACAATAACGATCGGGGGTCTAGTTCTGTTCAGGCGAAGGGTTATAACCCCGGTCCTTGTTTGGTTTAAGGGTTGTAACCTGGCTCCCGGAGCAGTTCTGTGTCCTCTCTTCATTTATTGTCTTATAGCAACCCCATGCCATGTTCGTCATATTTTATCTTACTTTAATACCATGATTATTTATACTGGCCTTAGCAATAAAGATCAGGGGTCCAGTTATGTTCAGGTGAAGGGTTACAACCCTGGTCCTTGTTTGGTTTAAGGGTTGTAACCTGGCTCCCGAAGCAGTTCTGTGTCCTCTCTTCGTTTATTGTCTTTACTGTACCAATAGTATTTAAGATGGGTTTCTATTCAGGTGAAGGGTTATAACCTCGGTCCTTGTTTGGTTTAAGGGTTGTGACCTGGCTACTTGAATGGTTTCCTCGTACTCAGTTTACTGTTGTTATTTCTATTATTATCAGTTCTTAATTTATTATCTTTAATATTCTATTGTGATATGCTGGTTTTAGTTCCTAAGTGAAGCCTCCTTTGTGGTACTTGCTCTTTCTGAGGTCTGACCCAACTGGTTTTGTGTGGCCAGATATCGGAGCAGCACCAGAGGATCCACCTGTCTTTCAGCCAGATGGTGATCACCAGGCGTAACCCTGGTAACGAGTGGGTTTCTTTTTGTCCTTCCACTTATTTGTAAAATTATTCTTTTGAGGCGTTTAGCTGGCGAGCACGTGTTAGCTCGTATTGTACCTTATTTACTGTCTGTCTAGGGGCTGTAACATGATTGGCAAATCCTAGGGTTGATCATGTATGACTGAAACTCTTGCTAGTCCTGACATTTTGTACGACTAGCTTTATGATCATCCGAATATGTAATGTATGGGACGCCTTGCTATTATATATTTGGTGCTCTGACATCTTGTAACTATTATTGCTTGCTTGAGATTAAGACAATAGGCTTGTTCATGACCATAGGAGACTGTTGGATTGTAGTTAAACTCTCATGTATCTAGACAGCCGTGACCGTATAGCGAGGTGGGTTGTACTTCAATATACGTAGCTGGCTATGTACGCACTCGCTTTCCAGTATTCTGGTTCTGGGGCGTGACATGGTTTTAGTGGTGGCCCATATAGGTCTTATAAATCAAGATATGTGAGGGTTTATCGAATAGATGTCTCAATCAGTATTCTTCCTTGATCTCTGCTCGTATCTTCAAATCTCTGAGAATCCTGACCAGCTCACATGCTTGTATCGTTGATCTATCCTGGTCCTTCCTTATTGTTCTCTATGTCGTCTTCTTCAGCGACATTGTTCCTGGACCTGCCGATCAACAAGGCGGAGCACCTCCCGTGGACCAGCCTCAACCTGGAGATCAAGCCCAGCATTCAGGAGTAGCCTCCAGAGTCATGCCTACTGGAGGAGAGCCGCCAGATCAGCCCGTCCAACCTGTAGAGCCTGATGATGGCACTTTGGTGGGTCTCATCAGGTCATTATTAGCCTCCCAGGATCGTCGAAAAGATGCCTTACACCAGGAGGTGGCAGACGCTTTGACCAGAGGAGGTCATTAGGGTAATAGTGCGGCCAACAGCTTCAAGCGCTTGAACCCTCCCTTCTTCGACGGCAGTGAAGATGCGATCGCTGCAAATGCATGGCTTCAGAACACAGAAATGATTCTAGAAGCAGCCAGGACTCCAGAGAACGAGAAGGTGGCCGTAGTGTGCCTGCAGTTACTAGATCTTGCCCGCAGCTGGTGGGCAGCGCAGGCCGATGGATTAGTGGCCCCTATTTTATGGGCAGTATTCAGGGAGAGATTCCAGACCAAGTATTTTGATGCTATAGCTCGGTACGATCTACAGACGAGGTTTACCAATCTGAAGCAGATGGGCAGAACGGTCGACGAATATGCGATCGAGTTTTCCAGGCTTAGTCGGTTTGTTCCTACCCTGGTAGCAACCGAGTACGATAGAGCCCAGCGATTCCAGCAGGGGCTCCACTGGATATTTTATTAGCAGTTGAGCAGTTTGAGCATCAGACTTTTGATACAGTATTGAGAGCAGCTCGGAGGCACGAGTATACCTTCCAGAGGATCGTGGATAGGATCGGAGGTCGGAAGCGATCCTACGGCCAGATGAATCAGTCATCAGCACCAGCCCCGGCAGCCAGGGCTTTGACCATTGGAGCTTCGAGGCGGGCGGCCTCAGTGAGGTCGGTTCAGCATTCTACCCCGACGTAACCTCAGCAGCAGAAGCAGAAGCAGTCTTTCGTAGTGGAATGTTCACACTGCGGGAAGCCAGGGCATGTGGTATCAAAGTGTCACAGAGTACAGGGTTTGTGCTTGGTTTGTGGTGCCCCGGACCACAGGGTTGGTAACTGTCCGAATAGGGGGAGTTCATCGGCCTTCTCTAGTCCTTCAGTTAGAGGACCAGCACCAGTCCAGCAGCAGCTGTAGTACCCGTTCCTGAGGCCATTGCCGACGCAGGCCCAGGCATTCCAGCAGCAGAGACCGCAGCAGTATGCCCAAGCCCAAGCCCTGATCCAGAGCAGGCAGAGGAATTTTTAGCAGAGGGGACCCGCACCCAGAGGACATGGTCAAGTGCTGGCTTTGACCATGGGAGAAGAAGGAATAGCACCCGGTGAGGTAGTGGCAGGTACTATTCTCGTCAACACCTTTTCAGCTTCAGTATTATTTGATTCTGGTACCTCACATTCATTTATGTCTGCACGATTCGCGATACGGATAGGATTGGAGCCCGAGTCATTATCAGTAAGGCTTAATATACTTACTGGTAACGGACTTGTGGGAGTAGATAGGGTATTTTCCTCGTGTCGGATCGTAGTTGGCGGTAGAGAGTTCCCCGCTAGATTGATAGAGTTTCCGATGGCCGATTATGATGTGGTCTTAGGGATGGATTGGTTGAGGGACCAGTATGCTAGGATAGACTGCCACATTGGTAGGGTTATTTTTAACATTCCAGGCGAGCCAGAGTTTTTCTTCTCCCGAGGTGAAGTTGAATCTTCTCCTCCAGTATTGCGGATGGCAGTAGCAGCAGTACAGTTACCTCGGATAGTCGAGGAGTTTCCAGATATTTTCCGAGAAGAGCTTCCAGGGATGCCGCCAACGCGGGAGATCGAGTTTACCATCGACTTGATCCCCGGGACAGCCCCGGTATCAGAGAGAGTCTACAGGATGGCGCCGTCAGAATTGGAGATACTGTACAAGATGATTGAAGAACTCAGAACCAAAGGATTCATTCGTGCTAGTGGATCACCTTGGGGAGCCCTGATACTTCTTGTGAAAAAGAAGGATGGTACGTCTAGATTATGTGTTGACTATCATACCTTGAGCTCAGTGGCAATCAAGAACAGATACCCTCTCCCGAGGATAGATGACTTGTTTGATCAACTCCAAGGGGCAGCAGTGTTTTCTAAGATCGACTTGCACTTCGGATATCATCAGATCAGAGTCAGAGAGCAGGACATCCCGAAGACAGCCTTTAGATCGAGATATGGGCATTGGGAGTTCCTTATGATGCCATTTGGAGCCACCAATACGTCGACCGTATTCATGGACCTCATGAATCGTATCTTCATGCCTTATTTGGATCAGTTCGTGATTGTGTTCCTAGACGATATCCTGGTCTACAGCAAGAGTGAGGCAGAGCATGAGCAGCATCTCCGAGTTGTCCTCCAAATTCTCAGAGAGCACCAGTTGTATGCCAAGTTTAGTAAATGCGAGTTCTGGCTCGATCGTATTTCATACTTGGGTCATATCATCACCAGGGGAGGAGTGGAAGTGGATCCCCAAAAGATCATGGCCATTGAAACGTGGTCGGTACCTAGCACAGTGGCAGAAATTCGCAGTTTTCTTGGATTGGCCGGCTACTACCGGCGATTTGTTTCGGACTTTGCTCGGGTCTCAGCGCCATTGACCCAGTTGACCCGCCAGGATGTACAGTTTGCTTGGAAAGCAGAGTGCTAGGATTCTTTTGAGAAGTTGAAGCGAGGCTTGATGACGGCTCCCATTCTCACGCTTCTAGATGGAACCGAAGGATTCTCAGTATATTACGATGCTTCAGGCAGAGGTCTAGGGTGTGTTTTGATGCAGCATGGGAAGGTAATAGCATATGCATCACGTCAACTTCGTGATCATGAGAGGAATTACCCAACCCATGACTTAGAGCTGGCAGCAGTAGTATTTGTACTTAAATTATGGAGGCACTACTTGTACGGAGATAGGGTGGAGATTTTTACCGACCACAAGAGCCTGAAGTATGTTTTCATCCAGAAGGATCTTAACATGCGACAGAGGAGATGGCTGGAGCTTCTTGTGGATTATGATGTCAACTTGCAGTATCACCCAGGGAAGGCTAATGTCGTTGCAGATGCATTGAGCAGGAGAGCCGGAGTTTATTTCCTAACAGCGCAACCAGAGCTGTTAGCAGATCTTCAGAAGATGGGTATAGAAGTTATTCTTCCTTCCAGTATGGCATTGATGGCCAGTATGCAAGTTCAGTCCACTATAATCGAGAGGATCCGGATGGCGCAGTCAGCAGATTCTAAGCTTCAGCGACTCAGAGCAGAGTGTGAGACAGGACGAAGACCAGAGTTATGTATCCATGAAGACGGTACACTTCGATATGGGAAGCATCTTTGTGTACCCAATGGAGATATCAGACCAGAGATCATGGCAGAAGCTCACAGTTCTCAATATTCCATCCATTCCGACGGTACGAAGATGTACTGTGATATCCGTCAGCACTTTTGGTAGAATGGCATGAAGAGGGAGATAGCCCGGTTTGTCTCTCGATGTTTGGTTTGCTAACAAGTTAAAGCTGAACATCAGAGGCCAGCTGGACTACTTCAGCCCTTGCCAATTCCAGAATAGAAGTAGGAGCATATAACCATAGATTTTGTGACTGGATTGTCTAGATCCCCGGCTGGCAGAGACGCTATTTGGGTTGTCATAGGCAAGCTCACGAAGGTGGCTCACTTTTTTCCGTTCAGAGTTGGTCAGTCGACGGCTCAGCTAGCGGAGATGTATCTCCGGCAGATTGTCAGAATGCACGATGTACCAGTCAGTATTACCTCGGACAGAGATTCGAGATTTATATCGTATTTTTTGTGTAGCCTGCAAGAGAGTTTGGGGACTCGTCTCCAGTTCAGCTCAGCATATCACCCGCAGACAGATGGTCAGTCGAAATGCACGATCCAGACTCTTGAGGATATGTTGAGATCTTGTACACTCGACTTCGATGGTTCGTGGGAAGATCACCTGCATCTGGTGGAGTTCTCTTACAACAACAGTTTCCAAGCTAGCATCTAGATGGCACCGTTTGAGGTACTGTATGGCAGGAAGTGCAGATTCTCGCTAGCTTGGGATGATGTTGGGGAGAGGCAGATGCTCGGTCCAGAAATGATTGCTCAGAAAATTGAGGTGATCAGAAGAGTCCAAGATCATCTTCGAGTTGCCCAAGATCGCCAGCGTCATTGGACCGATTCTCATCGGCGACCCCTTGAATTCTCGTTCGGTGACCATGTATTCCTGAGGATTTTGCCTAACCGTGGCGTCATTCGTTTCGGCGTACGGGAAAAGCTTAGTCCTAGGTATATAGGACCGTTCGATATTCTGGAGCGAGTAGGAGATGTATTCTATCGTCTCGCTCTTCTACCGTTGTTACGTGAGGTGCATAATATGTTCCATGTATCCCAACTGCGACGGTATACCCCAGACTCGAGCCACATCCTGGATCATTCGGAATTGGTTTTTGGCACCAACCTTTCGTATGAGGAGAGGCACGTGTCTATATTGGACCGAAGAGAGAAGACACTCAAGAACAAGACTATCAAGCTAGTTCGAGTTGCTTAGGGTCATCACTCTTTGGGTGAGTCAACATGGAAGCGTGAGGATGATATCCCAACCTGTTTGACTCGTGAGGTATAATATCTTTCTTATGCCTCATGTCTTCGATTCCTTGCTTGCATGAATAATTACTTGATTGCATGATTAGTATAGCTTGCCTGTGAATAGTATAGCTTGTTCTTGTCCCTCTAGCCTCTTAATTAAATTTCGAGGACGAAATTCTTTTAAGGTGGGTAGAGTTGTAATGCCTATAGTTCGTATTACAAATTTTGGAATACATGTACGTATTTTCTTGTATTGCATGATTCCTTGCTTGGCTTATCTTGGTATTTCGTGGCTTGGTTTATTTTGGGTTGGTTCGGCTAGGCTTGGGTTGAGAACCCCTACCTACCACCACCATCATCCTTTATTACCCATTCCCTTATTCTCTCTCTTCATTTACTTCTTTTTCTCCACCATTACTTCTTCAACCACCAGGAGAGAGAGAGAGAGCTTAGGCAAGTGTAGCTTACTTCATGGAGGAACTTCGTTTTTATTGTTCCATTCTCTTTCTCTCGAGATTCTAACACACTTTAGTACTTAGCATTTCTAATTTCCATGGCTCGATTTGTGTAGATCTAAGTTTATAGTATTTTCGGATTTTTTGGGTTTTGATCTACTTAACATTGTTATTTGCAAGTTTTGATGGTTCCATGTTGTAGAGAATTCCGTTCTACCCTATTTTGACCTATGGAAGTCCTGATTTTGACTTTAAATGAAGGATTAATGGAGCTTTGAAGCCATGGATCTTCTTCTCGGATCTTGGAGAAGAAGAACAGCTTTTTGCGGCAACTCATGCGGCTAGCTTTATACGACAACTTATGCGGCCAGCTTTTTGCGACAACTCATGTGGCCAGCTTTTTGCGGCAACTCATGCGGCAACTCATGCGGCTATCTTTTGCGGCAACTCATGCGGCTAGCTTTATGCGTAACTCATGCGGACAGCTTTTTACGGCAACTCATGCGGCCAGTTTTATGCGGCAACTCATGCGGCCAGCTTTTGCGGTAACTCATGCGGCTAGCTTTATGCGGCAACTCATGCGGCCAGTTTTTTGTGGCAACTTATGCGGCCAGCTTTATGCGTCAACTTATACGGCCGACTTTTTGCGGCAACTCATGCGGCCAGCTTTTTACGGCAACTTATGCGGTAATTCTTTTACGGCAACCCTCATGGCAAGGTTATATTTTGGAACACGACATGATAATGTAGGGATAGAACATGATAGTGGCCCGTCGTGACGCACTCTGGATAAGTAACCTACATGATAACCTTGACATGCTCTTACGACAGCTAGCCTGACATGATAAATATGAATGACTTGGACACCGTAGGCGATTGTATTTGTATAAATAAGCTGGTACTGTCATACATCATGTCTAGGATGGGGATCCCTGAGTACCACGGTCAGGGATACCTACAGTAATTGACTAAGGCTAATAAACTAGAATAATTCAGTAGACATGAAGAGATTTCCAGCTACAGGCAATTCTGTTATCTGGACGCATTAAGTGGACTTGTAGCCTACCGACGAGTAGGACACATTTTCAGCACACAGTCACGTGTTGCATTCTTCATAAACGGACATTCGACCTAGATAACTAGATGGTCTGCAGGGCTTATGGCTGTTGGGATAATCTCATTACATTTTGCTAGTAACTAGGCCTGTGATAACCCTAGTTAGTTAAAAGTATCAAGCCGTACTCTTGATTGGCCGTGATTGATTGGATGGAGTTTATTCCAGCTTAGTCTTATCCTGATCATGTGCAAGATTGTGACATGACATGATTATTGATGCTTGTCTTAACAATAACGATCGGGGGTCCAGTTCTGTTCAGGCGAAGGGTTACAACCCCGGTCCTTGTTTGGTTTAAGGATTATAACCTGGCTCCCGGAGCAGTTCTGTGTCCTCTCTTCGTTTATTATCTTATAGCAACCCCATGCCATGTTCGTCATATTTTACCTTACTTTAGTACCATGATTATTTATACTGGCCTTAGCAATAAAGATCAGGGGTCCAGTTCTGTTCATGCGAAGGGTTACAACCCTGGTACTTGTTTGATTTAAGGGTTGTAACCTGGCTCCCGGAGCAGTTCTGTGTCCTCTCTTCGTTTATTGTCTTTACTGTACCAATAATATTTGAGACGGGCTTCTATTCAGGTGAAGGATTATAACCCCGGTCCTTGTTTGGTTTAAGGGTTGTGACCTGGCTACTTAAATGGTTTTCTCATACTCAGTTTACTGTTGTTATTTCTATTATTATCAGTTCTTTATTTATTATCTTTAATATTCTATTGTGATATGCTGGTTTTAGTTCCTAAGTGAAGCCTCCTTTGTGGCACTTGCTCTTTCTGGGGTCTGACCTAGTTGGTTTTGTATGGCCAGATATCGGAGCAGCACCAGAGGATCCACCTGTCTTCCAGCCAGATGGTGACCACCAGGCGTAACCCTGGCAACGAGTGGATTTCTTTTTGTCCTCCCACTTATTTGTAAAATTATTTTTTTGAGGCGTTTAGCCGGCGAGCACGTGTTAGCTCGTATTGCACATTATTTACTGTCTGTCTACGGGCTGTAACATGATTGGCAAATACTAGGGTTGATCATGTATGACTGAAACTCTTGCTAGTCCTGATATTTTGTACGACTAGCTTCATGATCATCCGAATATGTAATATATGGGACGCCTTGCTATTATATATTTGGTGCTCTGACATCTTGTAACTATTATTGCTTGCTTGAGATTGAGACAATAGGCTTGTTCATGACCATAGGAGACTGTTGGCTTGTAGTTAAACCCTCATGTATCTAGACAGCCGTAACCGTATAGCGAGGTGGGTTGTACTTTAATATAGGTAGCTGGCTATGTACGCCCCCGCTCTCCAGTATTCTAGTTCTGGGGCGTGACATTGACCGTGGAAAAAGAGTCGTTGTGCTGTCACTGCCGGAGAAAAAGATGAACCCCAACCATCGCCATCAGAGGAAGCCGATCGACGCCATGACGGCTTCGAAACGATGCTCTGTCGTGAAGCCCGCTGCTGAAGTGGAGGTGGCTCACGGTGGTGATCGTCGGGGAGAACGCCCGACCGCCGAAAACGAGGATGTGCGCCGTCGACTAGAGCTCGGTGTTGCGAGGAATAACCTTGCAGGAGATGGTGGCCGGAGTCGAGAGGGTTAGGGTTACGGCTCCGAAGCATTTTGGAAGAAAAAAATTTGGGGGAAAGAGAGGGATGGGAAAAAGAATGCTGCTGAACTCAGCCACTCTCTCTCCTGAATTAAATAGGGAATGGAAAAGAAAAGGAAACCTTACAATTTAGTCCTCCTCAATATTGTAATTACAAACTGCAAAAAAGTTGTTAGTGAAATGGTTGAAGTTGTTAGAAGTTTGTTAAGATCTTGGGCCCGCTCTAGTTAGTTAGGAAAAACTCTAGGTTAGTTAGCAATTAACTAACCTGCCTTCCAAAATAAATGCTATTAATAAAAAAATTAAATGATGGATCAATAAATGTGCTAGAAATATTCAAAATTTTATAAAAACTGGGAGGCGAGGTTACATGTTGTACTATTCATTCAATAGTGGACTGGATTAAAGCCAGAGAGAGTTCGGGGACTAGAGAGCCCAAGGGATGATACCAGGATATATCAAGTGTTTAATTTCTTGCTCGCTCTTTTTAAATTGTTATTTGCTTTGCAAATTTATGTTGGTAATTTTTATTACCCTATTCATCCCCACCAGGGTTCTATATATTTGTCTAGAAAAAAATATAATGATATTTATAAATGTATAGTCATATTTATGAAAACAAAATCCTGAACGGATTCATGATCGTCTATGTACATGACAGTATCTCCTGGAGAGATTGAAAATAACTTCCGAAGAGAAGATCTCTTAAAGAGATAGAAAATATGATAGTATCTCCTGAAGAGATTTGAAATGTCTTCTAACAAGATTGAAAATATATTTAGAAAATATAATCTCCAAAAGAGATAAAACTCCAGAAGAGATAAATCTCTAGAAAAGATCTCATATAATCTTCTAATGAAATAATCTCTAGAAGAGATCTATTATAATCTCCTGAAGAGATAATATTAATCTCCTGAAAAGATTATATCCCATAGAAATAAATCTCCTGACGATATTTAATACGAGTAGTTATCATTTACTTAATATACCTTTAATGATCAGGTCAATGGGATCCGTTAAGATTGAAAGAATAAGATAACATGTTATGGGTCCTGAAGTACCATATTTAAAGAAGATAAATACAAATTCTTTATAGTAATTCACTCAGCACAATATATTTATGTGAACTTGCTGACATGCATTTACATACGCTGCAATGACATAAGCCACATAAATAATTTTTTATTTAGTTCATTTGAATGTTTTGATCTTATGAGATATGTAGATAAATGATACTTATCTAATCCCCTTAAGGGGATATCACAAATAAGGTATGCTTTCTAAACATTATTGCAGATATTTTGAAGGTCAATACAGAAAATTATTGTGACAACCTCGATCAATCATCCTAGCACTTAATGAAGCAAATACTTAATAAAGCAAATTACTGCGGCTTTTCATTTATATTGATGTAAGAATTATATGTAATTTTTTATAATTTTGAGGGACAGCATCCTAAAGATGCACGCATCCTGAAGATGCTAATGAAGACATTTAGAAGTATGTCTTTGCGCATTGTACCCATTTTCATCGATAAGGTTTTTTTTCTACTGGGGTTTTCCTACGAAAGATTTTTAATGAGACAGCGTAAGTCACACCCAATTAGATTCCTGAAAAATTATATTCCTGAAGCAAATTATTGTACTCTTTTCTTCTATGAATTTATCCCAAAGATAGGTTTTTCCTTATAAAATTCTTTAATGAGAAAATAATTAAAGTGGGCAACCAAGGAGAGTGTTATGATTTGGATAAACCCAAATATGGATGCCATTATATATATACATAACAAACCCTGTGATATTTCCTCTTATATATATTATCAATGAGAAAGTCTCAATAGTTTTTTATTCGACTACCAATTCTTCCCTTTCTCTCTTATTTTTGCAGCAGTATTTAAATTGTTGGTAGATTATTATTGATAGAGACTTGGATAAAGAGGGAATAAATTAGAAAAGAACAAAGATTCTCCTTTCTATCTACTCGATTTTTTTTCTCAGGTGTAAAGGGATTTTTTTATAGTAAAACCGGATCGAGTAAAATTATTTTTTCAATGTATGCTTGTGTTACTAAAAGAATATTTTAGGTGCTTATTTTCAATATAACTTTAGTAACCAATTATATTGGAAACTATCTAAGAATATAGTTTTTTGCCATTTTGACATATAAAACCATGTTTTTATTTATATCCCGAATATGTTTTGGTTCACAAAACTAAATTTTACATTTTTAATCTAAGTTTAGTTTCTTGAAGCTCATATAACTCTGTTTCCAAAACTAAGGGTCAGTTTAGATTGCAATTACATTTTATTCAAGAATACATTTAGTACCAAATGTAAGGTGTGAATCAAACGATTTTTATTTCAGTTTTTTCACACGCCCAATTAGATGAAATGTGTGTTTCTACAACGCTAGCTCAATTAGCATTCCGAAAATGGACATTTGGGTAATTGAGATGAAACATAATTACAATCATGATGTTGCTTTGCACTAGTTAGGTTCTAGGCTTAGTATGTGGTCGTTTCTTATGAGGCTTCTTGGATTGGGCTCTTTAGTCTGTGTGGATGCTCCATTAGGTTTACCCTCCCTTGGTCCAACAAAAAGGTGCAATTATCGAAAGTGGGGTTGTGTTGGATGCCCCTTTGATGACTAATAGTGACTGAATAAAATATGGGTCTAAAGAAAAAAAAGTTAATGATATTGGTACTTGTATTCAGATTAGTCCTTAGTTCGTATGTATAGATGACATTAGATTTATGCATGTAACTTATTGATATTTAGCATTGATTGGAGTTCACTGGTAGTTTACAACATAAATACTATTCGGAGATCCATTAAATTGAAAATCTCTAAATATGTGTCAGTTGGCCATTTGTCATGTAACTTGGTCCTACATATTTTGGGACTAGGACGTGACAAAAGGGGAAAATGTCAATATGTCTTTATGATTAAGTGCTTCATCTTGATTCTCTCCTGGAAGTGATGGATCAGTAACAGTAGTCTGTGCATAGTGAGTCAGTTTATGCATAATTCTCATAAACCTTACATGGATGTTGTGGAACACATATTGAGGTATTTGAAGTTTTATTTGGGTAAAGGGTTAATGTACACCAAGCATAATCATTTAAAGGTAGAAGTCTATATGAATGCAGATTATACAGGGTCGACGGATGATAGAAGTTTTATGTCAGAGTACTTTACTTTTGTAGGGAAAACATTGTGACTTGGATAAATATAAAGCAAGCTGTAGTAACAAGGTCTAGTGCAAAAGCTGAGTAGAGGATTGCTTTTAGAGTATGTGAAGTATTGTGTTTGATAAACCTATTGAGGGATTTGGGTGTTAAGTCCAGAGATGCGATGAAGTTATAGTGTGATAGCACTTTAGCTATGAAAACTGTCCATAATCTTGTGTAACACGATCTGACAGCACGTAAAGGTTGACAAACACTTCGTTAAAGAGAAACTTGAAACTGGAATTATTTTTTTTGTGAAGTCTGAAAATCAACTATTCAATGTACTTACTAAAGTTGTAGCCAACAAAGCATTTAATGACTCTCTAGGAATGTTAGGCATGTGTTATATCCATGCTCTAAGTTGAGGAAGAGTGCTAAAATTATGGATTAAGGGCAATATTCTTAATCAATGATTGTCATTATTATCTAATCAGTAACTATATAATTATGGGTAATATTCTTAATCAACGATTGCCGTTATCTCTTTCTGTTTTTTACGAACTTCCAAAATTTGAGAATAACTTGTAATTAAACAGTTTTAGTCATTTTTTTGTAAATGGTCTTTGTATATATTCTATATATTATAGAAAAGCAATGAATAAAATTAGTAAAAAAATAATATGTTTACAATTGTGTTTTTGACATTATTTACTATTTTTCCTCTTCCTTGTGTACATAGCATCCCTTCTATATTTCCCAAGAAAAGATTACTTTAAAACAAATTAATTAAAATTAAAATTTATTTAAATTTAATTCGTATGATTAAATTAGATTAGATAAAATTTTAAAAATTGATTTAATTAGTTTATGTTATAAAAGTAAGAAAAGAGAGAATTTATTTATAGTCGAATGGCCTCAAGGGTTTTTGTCATTGACACGTATAAATATAGGAGGGAATGATTAGATTTTTGTATATTTAGATAAGGACAACCACTTATTTGTGGCTATCCATATAGATATGGTTTACAGTATTCCCCTTTGGTTTTTCCACTTTAACAATTACCTTATTAGAAAAATCTAAGAAAAAAATTCATCTTTTGGAAAGAAAAAAAAATCTATAGTGAAAGATAGGAGTATATAACAATATTATTTAGTAAAGCGAATCTTCAGGAATCAAAGTGGATACGACTTACAATGCCTCGTAAAAATCTTTCGAAAGAAAAACTTATTGGAAAAAAAAACTTAAAAGAAAAGTGTACAATGTGAAAAGACATTCTTCAGGATGTCATCATTTGGCCTCTACAGGATGCTTGCATCTACAAGATGCGCCCCCCCCTAAAAAAATTATTTAAAAAAATTATATTTAGTCCTTACATCAACTTAAATGAAAAGTCAGCCTCCCAATTAATATATGTAATCATCCTGATTTTTTTTGAGATTTTTTTATTTTTTTATATGATTTTTGTATATTAAACTATGTTTTATTTTTATTTATGGCTATATAGGCACTTTTTTGTAATTTTAATTTTTGAAGCACATCATTGACCAATTCATTGAAACAAGTTTTATATTCGTGTTCTAGACGAGTCCACCATCATTTTGGTATATCATGTCCCATTTAAATATGTTCTCTTGTACTACATATTTTTTGCACAACTTTGGGATCAAAATAGTCATTTTACCCTTCGCTGTAATTTTGATGTATTTTTTCCAATTCTGAATTGAGGCCCAAACCCTATTCAAACTTTTTGACCCAATATATAGTTTTGACATATTTTGAGCCTACTACATACATGCCAATGGTGTGCCTCTCACTTGGGTCCCCTGTGCTATTTATTTTTAAGTGGCACACAAGTCGAAACTATAGACATATTGGACTCAAATCGATCACAAAAATTCTACCAACCCAAAACTAGTCCAACTAGGGACCGATAGAGCCTATTCTAGGGTACCCTAACCTATTAGACATATTTTAGATTGATTTATATGAATTAATGTGTAGTTATATTAATTCAAATTTAATTTCAACCAACTTTATAACGACTTTTCTATTTTGGACTCGATTTAAATCCTAGAAGATAGAACATTGTATATCTTTTAAAATAGGCAACCAAATCCCACCAAACCAAATTCTAAATCCTCTCAACCCCTTCTCCTTCACGTAAACTCCTCCCTCTTAGTATTTTCTCATGGATTATATATATATATATATATATATATATATATATATATATATATATATATATATATATATATATATATATATATATATTACAAACCGAGCGCTACCTATTATACTTTCTTATTTTTGTACTTTTTATTCCAACCACAGAAATTCATCTTTTCGACCATCTCCAACCCTTCTACCACCTTCATCTAGATCCTAGGATACCCCCTAACACTCCAGCACCTTTTCAAGAAGCCTCAACCCCTAATTTGGTTAGTACGACGCGCGAAAGGCACCAAAAGTCGATTGTGCTTGTGCTGAATTTGTCACAACAGGTACGCTGTTTTACATCTTGGGTTTATTATACTTTCCAACCTCACCTTTTCCTGAAACGAAAACTAATAGAAAGCTCTATGTGTCTTTTCATATCCAATTGGCCACCCACAAAGTTCCTTACGGTTTGGCTGGGGAGTTCGTTCTACGAAAAGGTATCTAGAACAAACCAGTTTCGTTTTGAGCCAATTTTAATCCACTTTCGGGCAACTTCAACCTTCCTTATATTTTTGGTAAATAACTAGACTTCCTAAGCTTTCCAAAGCGTATACTTTTGTAGGGTTTTAGTTTCGCCTACTATTTACTAAAAATATGGACATTTTGTCGTAATATTGAAACACTGAAATCCAGGAGTTCTATGTGTCTATATGCTTCGAAACTTCATGAGACATCTCAAAAATAATTGTTGCGAATGTTTTGATATGAAAAACATAGTTTTACCTATTTATTAGTATTTTTTAAGAATTAAAATATATTAAGGAATTATTGTTTCGGGAGCAAATCTATGAACCAAGTCAATGTATATTGATGACATGTCATTATGAAACTTGGTACCTATTTTTCTATGGATAGAATAGACTATTTATTATTAAAATATTTAAATATATTTTTCCAAAATTAATTATAATATTTTTAGTGTATAAAAATATTACTTTATTCAATAGAATTAATGCTATATATGTTAGATTTAGTTGACAAATTAATAGGATTAGTATCGTATATATATCAGGCCTAGATATGGTAAGTCTGTGTAGGGTATGGCATAAGCATGTCATTAATAGTAGCTTTATTATGATAGGTGTACGTGACTGAGTGAGTGAGGGTCTTGGAGTAGGACAATAGTTTGTAAAGTTGCAGGAGACAGGCAAGTACACAGTGCCGACTCGTACAGTAAATTTTATATGCATGTGCTTTAATTTTTTGATGTTCCTCTTCCTCATACTTTTATATTCATGTTGCTTATCTTGTCTCTAGTTTTGTTATATCTTGTTTCTAGCTTAAATACATGTACATGATTTCTGTTATATTTTATTATCTATTACATTGCTTTCGTGTTCACATGTGTCCCGTGATAGAGGGTTCTAGTCATATATCATTGTTCTCTTGACTTAGTATGACTTGACATTTGACATTCTATAAATTGTGAGTGCTTACCTTGACTACGGTATGTAGGTTTGACTTGACCTTGATACTAGGATTGGCTACTTGACCATCTCAATTAGGAGTGCTTGCCTTGACTACAATTGAGATACTATAGATTAGGAGTGCTTGCCTTGACTACATTCTATAGGTTACCTGACTTATTGTTAGCCACTTCTAGTATGGCATGCCACTATCTTAGGTTCCTTATGTCTTAGGTTCCTTATTTATTAGGTTCTTTATGTCTTTGTTTCTTAGAGTCTTAGTTTCTTGTGCCTTAGTTGATTCTTCTTGATTATTTTCTTATTTACCTCGCATACTTTATACTGTTACATTCGGTATATTTTTATATATCTTGCTAGTCCCCAAAGGACATGGTGATCTCTCCAGGTACTTGTTGAGACTGCCAGAATAGAAGGGTAGATTTGTGGACGATTGCACTCCAAGATTCAGGTATCGCTAGTAGTACTTTTATCGTTCTTTCATTTTTTATATTTTATGATGACATCTTCAGCTGTATAGCCTAGTTTTATAAGCTTTTTTGTAAAATCCCTAAATACTTTGAGGATATTTTTTATTTTATAATTTTCAATCAATATATTTGGCATCATTTTTCTCTTATGTAAATAAAGCTTGATTTGAAATTTGATATATATTTTGTTTATATTACAAATAGTAAGAATCGCAACATTTTAGATACCACTAAGTAAAATGGTACAAATGGTTTGTACTAAAATATTCTCTTATTTAGAAATTTTATTGATTTTATTACGTTGTTAACTGAATTAAATAATTGAATTAAATTCTTTAAACTTGTTATTTTGAATTATATCGATCAAAGAAAGAAATGTATAAAATGATTTTTAAATACAATGTATTCTTATAATAATTAGTTTTTATAAAGATTATGACAGTTTATGTTTAAAATAATCTTTCTCATTTGTGTAAAATATATATATATATATATATATATATATATATATATATATATATATATATATATATATATATATATATATATATATTTTATTTTTTTTATTTTATATATATATATATATATATATATATATAAAATAAAAAAAAATAAAATATATATATATATATATATATATATATATATATATATTTTATATATATATATATATATATATATATATATATATATATATATATATATATATATATATATATATAGGGAGGCATTTTGTATTTTTTAAAAAAATTGTATAAGCTTACTTGTAGAAATACTAATAAAGAAAATATTAGTTAATAAATATTTTGAATATAGATAATTATTTAAAACATTATTTTATTTGTTTTTATTTTTGCTTATTGATTTATAAATAAAAAGAGAATAAGGAATAAAAATGGAATAAGAAAAAAAAGGGATAAGAAAGAAAACAAAACAAAGAAAAAAAGAATTGGAGATACTGTTCCCAAAAGGGAACAGTATGGGCCGTGACCCGAGCCTCTGCATAAGTTTGAGTATAGCAAGTACTCGATAGGTATAAAGAGTCGACGAAGGAACTCGCTGAAAAACCTAAACCCTAATCTTATCTAAACCCTCGTCGTGCCACCCCGACGCTTGGGCGGACTGCCCACGACCGTGCGCCACCGCAGGGCAGCCACCGGCGGCCATGGGCCGCCGCCAACTGCGCGCGCGGACAAGGCAGAGGAGCAACATCAGTAATTTGACAGCGAGGACCCAAATTCGTCGTAAGTTTTCTCCCTCAACACTTGATCGTTTCCGTAAATTATTTTGGGAAGCCAATATAACTGAGTTTCAATCTCAGTAGATATATTTCGTGATAGACAAACACCCTATCCAGAAAATCGATAAAAAGTTTATCAAAAATCTGTTCGAAACAGAACATGAAACAGTCCCAAACCCCTATGTTTGCATCAAGTTTTCTTCAAATCTGTTATCTGTTTTTAAAATATAATTAAACAGACTTGTAAACAACATATTGGATCTCACAATGCTTCTTGCACATGGTAATTTGATATACTATGCGTCGATAAACCGATTTAAAAGATTGCCCAAAAATAGTTTTCGAAAACGTAATTTTTTTTAAAAATCCACCGATATGCGGTATGTCCCGACAAACCGGACGAAGTGGTCGCGAACCGAAAGCATCGAAATATGCGTATTGACTTCGTGGAAGTGTAAGCTTTGACGAAATTTAAATTGGTTGCGTGTGCGCGACGAATTTGATGCGTATCCATCGAAATTTACCGTATCGACCTTTTTGTAAATTTTCAAATAACTTTGTACACATTCGTCAAATCGAGATAAAACTTGCGCCAGCAGGACCGAATCATTTTCCTGGTCCCGTATGCCAAGTTTGGTCCGATTCTGAGAAGATCGACTGGAACGCCTATTTGGCGGGCCCACAACCCGTTCCAAGGGGCAAAATTGTGCACGGTCCGCCAGAATCAAACTTTGGACATACGACTGGGTTCGTCTCATCAAACCGAACCCGTAGACATATAATTTGACGATTTTAGAGACCTTAGATTCTGGCACATATTTCGGTGCAAAACGGATCCAACGACGTACATCGTTTTGACCTAAAATTATGATTTTGCCCCTGTTCCAGAATTAGACTTTTGGACAGGCATTTTCTAGACGTATTTTTTATTCTAAACACGTTCGTGGTGTTTATTTCAGCATCTGAGGACGTATGCGGGATTTGGCTTTCATCGCTTTACTATTCTAACAGTTCGAGCTATTGGATTTTGCCCATTTGCACACAACCTCAGGCAAGATACCTTGCCATAAATTACTGTTCATAATTAGCCTGTATTTTATTTATTGTATATCATTTTTTATTTATTTCCAGTTCTTCTAGCTATACCATTTTTACAGTGCCTGATTTACTGCCTGTTTGGTGATATTAGCTTATTTGATTATTATCATTTGATTGCATATGGACCTAGAGTTAAGGGGCCACCATCTGTAGTATATTGCATAACCTTGACACAGTTGTATCATGATATATGGGTGAGATGAGTAGCATGTAGAGGTACTTGCGTGTTGGCTGATCACCTGTGCGCCTGCGTTAGGGCTAACTGCTAGTAGAGGTATGTTAGGAGACTTGGCAGTTAGTAGAGGTATATGAGTCATGGATGTGACTCTACTAGGCATTGGGTAGGAAGAACAGTTCCTTAACGTATGAGTCACGTATGCACTTTCCTATTCCTGATCCTGCTGGCCTCTGACATCCGAGGGATGTTATACTTTGAGGTCCGTGGTATCCTGTGGGACCATACCTGAGTTTCCTGTACCTGAGCCAGATGCCCATACGTTGAAGGTTTGTTCTTAACTACATAAACACATTAGATCGGTTAGGTTACCTTATTGATGTCATGTCACTTATTTTTATTTGTGGCATATTTTATATTCAGTACTTACAGGACATGCTATTTATGTATCTTGTTTCGTCCCTCTAAGGACCTGGTAAATTCTTCAAGTTTGTGCTTTATGACTTTCGCAGGTATTCTGGCCAAGACCGTGTTCTTCTCCATTTCTTCGAAGAGGATTGCTCTTGGTTCGTCTTGTTATTTTATTGATCATTTTCTTGTATATTTTCTTTTATTTCAATTAGTTGGTAGTGGATTTGTCTCCGTCCAACTACATGTATAAATAACAAATTTCATAGTTGATTTATATTACTATTCTCTTATTTGGTGGATGAGATTCAGTTCTCTTGGTTTACTGTATTTTACAGCTTATAAATACATATGAGGTTTTCATATATTGGAGTATTCTTCGTATGTATGCAGCTGGCATGCCCACATACTTAGTTCCAAGTATTTTGGGACTGGGGCGTGACATATTTTTGTGGTGGCTCATGAAGGTCGTGTAAAACCCCTAAATTTCTATAATTTTTTATTTTTATTTATTAAATTTGGTACTGATTTAAAATTTTGTATTGTACGCCACGTAGTCGTATTGTACATCGCGCACAAAATTTATTTTTTATAATTGCTCGGCGAGTGCGAATATGTACGAGCGTACATATTTTTGAAAAATATTTTTTTCTATTTTTATAGCTTCGAAGTAATATAGATAATAATTATTTCTAGCTATCATTTTCAAGGTTATGATTTTAATTATGAAAAGCCTTTCATTTATACAGTTATAATAATAAATAATTTTTTCTATAAAATGGTATATTAGAAAAGTATATTTATGTAAATATTATTTGTACATACATATATATTTTGTAATTATTTATTAGTTTATTAATTAACAATAACGTAATTTTTGAAATTATTATTATTAGTATCTTTGGAAAATATATTTCAAAATTATTGTGGCGATTTAAATCTTGAATTGAATTTATGGATTTATTTAAATAGTTAAATATTTGAAATTTGATTTATTCTATTTGATTTTAAACTAAAAATTTAATTAGATTTAAATTGGATTTGATTTGGATTGGAATTTATTGAATTAATTTAAATTAATAGATTGAATTATCTAATTGGGTTTAACTATTCTAATCTTTATCCAACTGGGAATTCCCACATCCTATAAATAGGCAGGTACTCATCCATATATTTTTATTCTCCAAATTTCACAACCAAACGTGCGTGCATCGTGTCTGTGTTACCTGCACATCTCCTCCGCCGTAGACCAGCCGATCCCGCACATCTCTTTCGTCTAACCTAGTGCGCCCCGTCGGCGACCGCCCTCGGCGCCTCACCCCCGCTCCTCCGCGACCTTTCCTCCAGCCACCGTGTCGACCCAGCCGTCCGCCGGACCACCGGACCGCTAAAACCCTCTTCCCGTACAGATCCTCCGCCCGACCAGCTAGTCCACCTTCGTCGCGCACACAGCGCCGCCCACCGCGGTTTCAGAGCCACTGCAGCTAGGTCCGTCTCCCGACCCCGACGCGACGAGCACCGCCGTCGCCACCGCGCCGTAGGCGTGCGCCCCTCCACGCGTTCCTCCGCCGATCCTTGGCCGCTCCATGCCTCCTCCTCCTCCTCCGCCGACCTGACCCGCTCCTTCCGACCGCTCCTTCTCTCCGCCGCCTTCTCTTCCCCACTCTCCCGACTTGATTCAACTCTCCCTCTCTTTTCTCTCTCTGTTTTATTAAATGAGAAAAAAAATCAATAGCAAATATGAGTCCCCCTCCTTTTTTTCTTTTTTTTTTCTTTTTTTTTTCTTTTTCGTTTTTTTTAATCTCTCTAAACTCTTTCTCCCCATCTTGCTTTTATTTTTATTGGAAGGGTTGTGTTCTCCTCGAAAGAGGAGAACTGCTGTGTGATTTTTTTGATATTTTTGTTTGTTAATTATTATTTTTATGTTTTTATGTTTTATTTTCAATCCTGAGAAGAGGATCAGTACTGTTATTATTATTATTATTATTATTATTATTATTATTATTATTATTATTATTATTATTATTATTATTATCTATTTTGATTACAGAAAATTGATTAAAGTAGGTTATCTATTATTGGTATTTATAATTATTATTATTAGTATTATTAATATTCATATTGTTATTATTGTAAGTATAAATAGTATTTTCAACATTGGGTTAGAAGCCCTAATTGTATTTGCTATATTATTATGTGGCATTTTAAAAGTATAGCTTATTAATAAAATTATATTTTTACAAAATATGGTTCTTACCAGTAAATAATTTTTCTAATATTATTTTATTTTGCTTAAAAATATTTTTGAATTATAATATATAGGTTTTAGCCTAAAATATTATTTGACAAAACTTACAGTTCTGCCTTAAAACGACTTTTGATTTTCGGATATTTATTTGAAAGCATATGTTGACTAATAAATTATATTTTAAGTATTATAAATTAGTTTTCTAAAACCATATAATTATTATTCGTCAATATTTTTTTTATTCTTCCGACCGTGACTCAACCCCTCTTTCCTATCCGATTGCTAATTCTAGACTACCTTATGTCCACCCTAACTAATTTGACCCTTCTGGACCCGATGTAACTGTCTGTGCCACCACCCGAGGTCACCATGTATAGTTGTTGCACCGAAGTCGCAGTTCATGCCAGCTTGATCATTTCAGCACACCAAGCGTCCTACCAGGCAAGACACCTTGCCATTTGCTGTTTAATTATTTTAGCTTATATTTCATGCATTATTCATTATTTTCTTTATACAAAATAAACTGTGATACATGGCATAACCTGTTAGAACTTACTGTTCATTTATAATTCCTACTATGTATTATTTTTTTACACATTAAACCTAGATTTAAGGGACCACATTTGTGTGTTGCATTCATGGCCTTGACACGTTGTACCACGAAGTTGTGTGTCGTATATAGAACACGGACATGCATGACTGGCTGGCCACCGGTGCGTATAAGCCGTGCGATAGGAATAACCGCTAATAGAATTGCATGCTAGTTTGACTTAGCGGTTATAGAGGTTTCTGTTGTGGATACAACATAGTAGGCATTAGGCGGGGTGGACAATTCCTTAGCGTATGAGCTTCTATGCACTTTTCCTTGTGATCCGGAAGCTCCGCTGGAGATACGGGGTTGATGACTCATGATTACTGATGGCCACTGACGTTCTGCGAAATGTTATGCTCTTACTGATGGGGCCTCTGGTGCTCCAAGGGGGGTCTACGCCGATCCTATTTAGCCAGGGCCCATGCGTAAGAAGGATTGTTCTTAACTACATTTCACTTAGAACGGTTAGGCACCTTTATCCGTTAGGTACGAGTACTTTTGGTTTGGATACTTGTATCTGACCGTGGCTTGGAACAATAACTTGTCGCAGATTAGTTTGCCACATCTTGTCCTTGTTTGGTTGTAGGTATGACTTACTACTTCGATGAGAAGGTATTGAACCTTGTTGGGGTCCGGATACCATATTAGATTCATAGCATGGAAAGATACGTCACCGTGAATTAGTTTACCATCTTCTGTCCTTGTTTGGTTGGAGGGATGGTAAGCTTGTTCAATAGGTGTGTATTGGACCATGTTATAATTCAATTAACTTATTTATTTGAGCAATATTTATCCAGTTTATATGGCATGATATTATGTGTCTTATTATGTCCCTCTGAGGACCTGGTTATCTCCCCAGGTGTGTGCTCTTATCTTTCGCAGGTGCTTTAGCTCTAGCCGTATTCATCGCTATTTCTTCGAGGATGATTGCACTTGGATCGTCTTCGCTTCGCTCGCCAAATTTATTTCTTTTCTTATGTATTTTTTCTTTTACATGTTGGTAGTGGATTTGTCTCCGTCCAACATATTGTATCAAGACAATTCATTATCATTATATATCTTTTATTCATTTATTTTGTGTGGATGAGATTAGTTATGGTTCTACTGTATTTTACAGCTTCTGTATTCATACGAGGTTTCTATATATTGGAGTGTACTTCGTATGAATACAGCTGGCATGTCTACGTTCCTAGTCCTACGTATTTTGGGACTGGGATATTACATGTTTTTGCGGTGGCCCATGCAGGTCAAGATAAATTGTTCGGTTACTTTACCGTACCAAGCAAGCCTGCGAATAGGATTAGAAGTCTAGGATCTCATCCATATACTTGACCTCTTTTCTCAATTCCATATTCGAACTATCGTTCGACTCATCGACTGCATCTTGCTTGATTCCTTCCATCATAGTTATTATCTTCCCTTCATGTTTTGCTAGAGGTTAGACAGGTGACCCCTACTAGTTAGACATTGTCCCAAAACACCATTAGTTTAAATTTTAAGTTGGGTAGAATGCTTTATGACCTAGCAATCCCTTTGTACTTGTGACCTATATTCACAAGTTTACTTAGATTCTAGAATTTAGAGGGCCCTAACCCATCTAGTCAACCAAGAACTTGGACAAGCAGACTGTAGGACGAATGTATGGAGACCAACACAGGATATGACTTAGAATCGTTTGAACTGATTCTACCTTATTTCAATCTTAATTTCACGTGCCTATATTTTTACTATCTAGATTAATGATGCTAATGTAGCCTAGTTTTTGCAAGCTCAATTATTTATCAAGTTTGTTCATGACATATGTTATTGGATGCATCCACTAACGTATTGTCTACTCAGAACCGATGCATGATGGTCTGATCAACCTAGTGCACTTTGGTTCGCTTTTATCTATCGTTCTACGTGGATGGGAACATAGCTAAACTTGTCCTCTAGAGTCCCATCCGCGACTGCTTGACAACTCCTTTTGGATTATTCGGTCGCCTTTTGAACCACGTATTCGTATTCGATAACGTCTCCTTCGAACTCTATATTGCTTTCGCCTTCACTTATTTTAGAAGGACGAAAGCGTTATACTAGAACTTCCTCTAGCCTTCCTATCGGGTAGGACCATTATCACTCGATATTGCTATATCTTCATCCAAAACTGCTCGCCCTATCAAGACCCTCTAATCGCTTAATTTAAGTGAATCTATTTCGTTTCCTTAATCGTGCCCTCAACCTACTCTCAAGAGACCATAACTTTAAGGTCTCCAATTTACTTCTTGAACCCATACCATTCTATATTGCGCGTTATCTTAACCATTTTTCTCCTTGCGTTAATCCATGATTATCTTCGCCATTATTGAAATTACGACTCTAATGCATGTTTTCATTAAACGTCGTTTCCTTGTCTCGTCCAATGAATTGACTATGCTTCCTTATCGATATAACTTCGTGCCTCCTCACCCCCTACTACTTCTTAAATTCGAGGACGAAATTCTTTTAAGTTGGGTAGGATGTAAAACCCCTAAATTTTTACTATTTTTTATTTTTATTTTATTAAATTTGGTACTGATTTAAAATTTTGTATTGTACGCTGCGTAGTCGTATTGTACGTCGCGCACAAAATTTATTTTTCGTAATTGCTCGACGAGTGCGAATATGTGTGAGCGTACATATTTTTGAATAGTTTCGAAGTAATATGGATAATAATTATTTCTAGCTATCACTTTCAAGGTTATGATTTTAATTATGAAAACCCTTTCATTTATACAGTTATAATAATAAATAATTTTTCCTATAAAATGGTATATTAGAAAAGTATATTTATGTAAATATTATTTGTACATACATATATATTTTGTAATTATTAATTAGTTTATTAATTAACAATAATATAATTTTTGAAATTATTATTATTAGTATTTTTGGAAAATATATTTCAAAATTATTGTGGCGATTTAAATCTTGAATTGAATTTATGGATTGATTTAAATAGTTAAATATTTAAAATTTGATTTATCCCATTTGATTTTAAACTAAAAATTTAATTAGATTTAAATTGGATTTGATTTGGATTGGGATTTATTGAATTAATTTAAATTAATAGATTGAATTATCTAATTGGGTTTAACTATTCTAATCCTTATCCAACTGGGAATTCCCACATCCTATAAATAGGCAGGTACTCATCTATATATTTCTATTCTCCAAATTCCACAACCAAACATGCGTGCATCGTGTCTGTGTTACCCTCATCCTATATCTTATTCCAATTTATAGATACAATATTTTTTCCACACCGGACAATCCTAAATCCTATTCCTAATCTCTAGCCTAACCAAAATTTACTGCCACCGGCCAGCCTTCTGTCCCCTGTCCGTCATCGCCATCGTCACCGACGAGAAACCGCCATCCCCGACCAAGCCACCTACACCACTAGTTGGCACCATTATCACCACCATCAGCCACCTCCGAACACCAGGAACACCACCCGGAACCAGCACCTTGGCCGCGGCCGACTATACCTTCATCCCCGGCCACCCACTGTTCGTAACCGCCCAGCCCTTCACGACCCTACCACCACCATCACCAAAACCGACAAACACCACCGCCACCACGGCTATCGACACCACCCAAAAACCCTCCAAAATCTAAACACCCTTACCTCGCCGGAGTTACGCCGCCGTGAGCTCCGCCGTAGACCAACCGATCCCGCACATCTCCTCCGCCTAACCTAGCACGCCCCACCGACGACCGCCCTCGGCGCCTCACCCCCGCTCCTCCGCGACCTTTCCACCAGCCGTCATGCCGACCCAGCCGTCCGTCGGAACACCGGACCGCTAAAACCCTCTTCCCGTACAGATCCTCCGCCCGACCAGCTAGTCCGCCTTCGTCGCGCACACAGCGCCGCCCACCGCGATTTCAGAGCCACTGCCGCTAGGTCCGCCTCCCGACCACGACGCGACGAGCACCGCCGTTGCCACCGCGCCGGAGGCGTGCGCCCCTCCACGTCGTTCCTCCGCCGATCCCTGGCCGCTCCATGCCTCCTCCTCCTCCGCCGACCTGACCCGCTCCTCTCGACCGCTCCTTCTCTCCGCCGCCTTCTCTTCCCCACTCTCCCGACTTGATTCAACTCTCCCTCTCTTTTCTCCCTCTGTTTCATTAAATGAGAAAAAAAAACTCAACAGCAAATATGAGTCCCCCCTCTTTTTTTTTCTTTTTCGTTTTTTTAATCTCTCTAAACTCTTTCTCCCCATCTTGCTTTTATTTTTATTGGAAGGGTTGTGTTCTCCTCGAAAGAGGAGAACTGTTGTGTGAATTTTTTTTGATATTTTTGTTTGTTAATTATTATTTTTATGTTTTTATGTTTTATTTTCAATCCTGAGAAGAGGATCAGTACTGTTATTATTATTATTATTATTATTATTATTATTATTATTATTATTATTATTTTTATTATCTTTATTATTATTATTATCTATTTTGATTACAGAAAATTGATTAAAGTAGGTTATCTATTATTGGTATTTATAATTATTATTATTAGTATTATTAATATTCATATTCATATTGTTATTATTGTAAGTATAAATAATATTTTCAACATTGGTTAGAAGTCCCAATTGTATTTGCTATATTATTATGTGGCATTTTAAAAGTATAGCTTATTAATAAAATTATATTTTTACAAAATATGGTTCTTACCCGTAAATAATTTTTCTAATATTATTTTATTTCGCTTAAAAATATTTTTGAATTATAAGATATATGTTTTTGCCTAAAATATTATTTGACAAAACTTACAGTTCTGCCTTAAAACGACTTTTGATTTTCGGATATTTATTTGAAAGCATATGTTGACTAATAAATTATATTTTAATTATTATAAATTAGTTTTCTAAAATTATATAATTATTATTCGTCAATATTTTTTTTATTCTTCCGACCGTGACTCAACCCCGCTTTCCTATCCGATTGCTAATTCTAGACTACCTTATGTCCACCCTAACTAATTTGACCCTTCTGGACCCGATGGAACTGTCCGTGCCACCACCCGAGGTCACCATGTATATTTGTTGCACCGAAGTCGCAGTTCATGCCAGCTTGATTATTTTAGCACACCAAGCGTCCTACCAGGCAAGACACCTTGCCATTTGCTGTTTAGTTATTTTGGCTCATATTTCATGCATTATTCATTATTTTTTTATGCAAAATAAACTGTGATACATGGCATAACCTGTTAGAACTTACTGTTCATTTATAATTCCTGCTATGTATTATTTTTTTTACACATTAAACCTAGATTTAAGGGACCACCTTTGTATGTTGCACTCATGGCCTTGACACGTTGTACCATGAAGTTGTGTGTCATATGTAGAACACGGATATGCGTGACTGGCTGGCCACCGGTACGTATAAGTCGTGCGATAGGAATAACCGCTAATAGAATTGCATGCTAGTTTGACTTAGCAGTTATAGAGGTTTCTGTTATGGATACAACATAGTAGGCATTGGGCGGGGAGGACAATTCCTTAGCGTATGGGCTTCGATGCACTTTTTCTTGTGACCCGGAAGCTCCGCTGGAGATACGGGGTTGATGACCCATGATTACTGACGGCCACTGACGTTCTGCGGAACGTTATGCTCTTACTGATGGGGCCTCTGGTGCCCCAAGGAGGGGACTACGCCGATCCTATTTAGCCAGGGCCCATGCGTAAGAAGGATTGTTCTTAACTACATTTCACTTAGAACGGTTAGGCACCTTTATTCGTTAGGTACGAGTACTTTTGGTTTGGGTACTTGTATCTGACCGTGGCTTGGAACAATAATTTGTCGCAGATTAATGTGTCACATCTTGTCCTTGTTTGGTTGTAGGTGTGACTTACTACTTTGATGAGAAGGTATTGAACCTTGTTGGGATCCGAATACCATTTTGGATTCATAGGATAGAAAGATACGTCACCGTGAATTAGTTTACCATCTCCTGTCCTTGTTTGGTTGGGAAGATGGTAAGCTAGTTCAATAGGTGTGTATTGGACCATGTTATAATTCAATTAACTTATTTATTTGAGCAATATTTATCCAGTTTATATGGCATGATATTATGTGTCTTATTACGTACCTCTGAGGACCTGGTTATCTCCCCAGGTGTGTGCTCTTGTCTTTCGCGGGTGCTTTAGCTCTAGCTGTGTTCATCGCTATTTCTTCGAGGATGATTGCACTTGGATCGTCTTTGCTTCGCTCGCCAAATTTATTTCTTTTCTTATGTATTTTTTTCCTTTACTTGTTGGTAGTGGATTTGTCTCCGCCCAACATATTGTATCAAGACAATTCATTATCATTATATATCTTTTATTTATTTATTTTGTGTGGATGAGATTAGATATGGTTCTACTGCATTTTATAGCTTATGTATTCATACGAGGTTTTTATATATTGGAGTGTACTTTGTATGAATACAACTGGCATATCTACGTTCTTAGTCCTACGTATTTTGAGACTGGAGCGTTACAGGTCGAGTTTATTACTTCGATTACGTTACTGTACCGATGTGAACCTACAAATAGGATTAGAGTCTAGAATCTCATTCACATACTTGACCTCCTTCATTGATTCCAAATTCGAGCTCTCAATCCGACTACCTTAATTTTCTACTGCTTGATTCCTTTCCACTATAAATCTTATCTTTTTTTCCTTCGTATCTGATAGAGAGGTTAGGAATATGACTCATACTAGATATACGTGTTGTATTGTTCAATCACCCTATTAGTTAAACTTTTATAAGTTGGGTAGTATGATTACAACCTACCACCCGTATCCTTGTAACATAGTATTAAAGTGTAACCGGGTGATACTGAATATATGCTAGTATAAGAAGATATGTTTAGCTAGAAGATAGATTTTAGTAGCCTATACCCCATTGGTCAACCAAGGTCTGATACAAGAGACTGTAGGGCGACTGTATAAGCAGAAACACCGGACAAGACTTGGACTCTTAAAAAATCTTGAACAATTTATAACTGCTTTCATCATTATTCCCCGTACTTATACCTTACACTACCATGAATGCTAACACTATTTATAGCCAAGTTTTGCAAGATATTCTTTATCGAGCTTGTTCAGGACATATGTAAACTTGGGATGCCCACTAACATATTGTCTAATCAGAATCAGTGTATTATGGTCTGATCAACCTTAGTGCACTTGGTTCGCTCTTTATATGATTATCCTACGTGGATTGAAATATAGAGGTATCTAGGATCTCATCCGCGACTGCATTGACAATTTCTTTTGAATTATACATTCGCCTTTGAATCGCAAAATTGTATCCGATGACATCGTTCTTGAACTCTTTATTGCTGATGTCTTTCACTAATTAGAAGGACGAACGCTTATATTTGATAGATAGATACATAGTATCCCCCATGGCCATGATAGTTGTATACACATGTGTAGCTACTATTGGCCAGCCATGCGACTATAGTCTTGTCTTGAGTTACTTGCCCTCCCCTCAACCCTAAAACTAATATCATGACCTTCTAGTCATAAGAATTTGAGAATGATTAGGATCTTACCCTTAGTCAAACACAAACCTAGGAGACTAGCTAATCTCTATAAATTAATTATTGTGAGCCTCCAATTATTCATCTTGATTCTTGGCTTAACTAGCAACCCGTATGCCTTAACTCAACCCTTACTTGACTAGGCCCCACAGTTTAAACATGAAAGGAAGAGAGAGAAACAATGACGAGCAATTACCATGACTACGATAGACATCCATCCCGAGATTTGGGATCCAGCCGGTATTATTCTAGGTATAAAAAATTTTATTATTAAGGAAGTAACTTGCATTTGAACAACACCTTCACCAGCTTAGCCAATATCCTTAACATGACGCCCTGTCATTATGTTATCAATAGAAATGCATGAGCACTATATTCGATACCACTAGAACCCTTATGACCATAGTTTAGCAGGCTTGGCACAAATAGAAAATTTTGACTTAGTCGTTGGAGATCTTTCCCATGACATGCTTAGAGTCTGTTACCCCATCGATAACTCTCGTATACTATGGATGAGTGGATCATTCTATTTTATCGACTCGTGTGTCAAAGTACGCACTCATTTCCATTTATTAAATATTGAGGAACGATCCTCGAATATGATTCATATCTACCATCTTACGTTATCGATCACACCATGCTTTATTCTTTATTATCAGAAGTCGGGGTACGATATCGCAAACTTTGAAATTTTCTAACCTCGTTAATCCTAAAACCATGTCCTATCTTTTAGAGTAAGTAAATTGTAAGCCTTCTAAATTGTAGGATATGCTAGTATTACCGATTTGCTCGGATAAGTTGATTACCGTTGGGATGATAATTAGTGCCTCATGAACTCCCGCTTTCTATTTAGATCATTTGGTGTCCCCGACCGTCACATTAAAATTTGGAGCATGAGACCAGCTGTTACTTTCCAACAAACTTCACATACAAGACATAGATGACTCCACCTTCATGTAGACATATCATGTCCCACTAAAATACGTCCCTGTGTACTCTATTTTTGATGCGACTTTCAAATCAAAAGGGCTAGCTATAACCCCTACCATAATACCATTGCCCTTTTCTGACTTCAATTAGAGATCCAACCTCGACTCAAATCTTGTGACCCAATATATGGTTGTGATCTACTCGAGGTTCTCTATGCACATGCCACTAGTGTGCCGCCAAATGGAGCCCCCAGGTGCTGCTTAAACTCAAAAGTCACAGAATGTGCATTCATGGGCTTAAAGAATCTAGTTAACCAACTCGATTGACAAATAGCCCCACCACTTGAGTTTAAACCTACTTTAGATTGTTCTAGCCAAATAAAATGGTCCAGATTAATTTCATGATATCTTGACCAACCAATTTAGATTAAAACTCAAATTTTGTCCGATAAAAGATTGATGTTCAATTAGGGAACCCATTAAAACCTTAGTAAAACCCATCCATGCATAATGTCATAATTGGAAGAAAAAAACCAAAACTTGTGAAATAAGTCCTTGCACCTATTATGAAGCCCTATCTCGTGACCCACTAATTCACCTTCCATAAATTTCGTAGTCGTTCTCCTATCTATTGGGAGTTGCGATACAACCTTCGTATTACACTCTACATCACTTACTCGTGCGTTAGAAAACTACAGTAAAAGATAGCAACCATGGTTTTCAAAATTTTGTTCCACCGCAGCATCGTGTTTTAGCTTTAGTCAAGAAGAAAATTTCTAAATTGTAAAGACAAACCTCTCTAAGAACTAGAAAATGATTGTGGCCGATCAATTCCAAATCGAACTAATAAATCAATGGTTCATAACATCCATCTCTATCGGTACCAGTTGAGAATCTCTACTGTGACTTGATATGGAGGCACAACACTAGTCCCTTCCTTTCACAAACTCCATACTCATGAAATAGATTAGTCACGCTATACACATAACATGCATGTTTCACACAAACACACATTCTTGTGCTCCATCTCAACTACACATACGAATGACATTTTCCTTTGGAGACCAAAAATTCCCATTATGTTCTGGCCATACAATCTTGACTCATTCCCTTAAAATAAACTAAACTGGATACCGACGACCCACACAAGACGCATCACACCTATGACATATACATTCCTCAAGCAAGCACATGTCTTCTACATGACACCAAACACCAACCTCTATACCCCAACTATCATGACTTAAATATTCCAAACACTAACCTAATCATAGTCCATTAACAAGATTTTTCACACGTTATAGACTATCATCTCATCTCTTGACTCATAAATTCTTATTCCCTGAAAATCTCCGATCTTATCTCTTAGTTGCCCATGATAGACGAAGAGGGAAATCCCTTAAACCGGCATGTTCCCATTATGTTCGAACAAAAGAATTCTACCAGCATGTTGGAAGCATGACCCTTAGAAAGACAATATTTAATTACAATAACTTCTTATAATAATTACTGACCAAGAACGCCATGACAATATCTAGCCTCACCCAAAAATCGTGACTGCGGTCAATAGTGTTCAAAATTCTCGTGTCCTCCTTAGGAATTGTCGTTCTTAGCAACTTTGTAACAACGATTTTCAGGGTTGGCCAATTGTTATAAGATGGGTAGAATCTTGAACAAAGAATACCCTAGAATACGACGTCAAGCTTAGGTTTCGATGACAACCACCTCTTCCATCGTTCAGGAAACCAAGTTACGATATGACGTACCTGCCCTCCGACGTAACAAATCTAGTCACCTTATATTTTATTATATATTAAGATTTTTTTTAATTTTGAGGACGATATTTTTATAAGTTGGGTAGGATGTAAAACCCCTAAATACTTTGAGGATATTTTTTACTTTATAATTTTCAATCAATATATTTGACTTCATTTTTCTCTTATGTAAATAAAGCTTGATTTGAAATTTGATATATATTTTGTTTATATTACAAATAGTAAGAATCGCAACATTTTAGATACCACTAAGAAAATGGTACAAATGGTTTGTACTAAAATATTCTCGTTTTAAAATTTTTATTGATTTTTATTATGTTGTTAACTGAATTAAATAATTAAATTAAATTATTTAAACTTGTTATTTTGAATTATATCAATCAAAGAAAGAAATGCATAAAAATGATTTTAAATACAATGTATTCTTATAATAATTAGTTTTTATAAAGATTGTGATAATTTATGTTTAAAATAATCTTTCTCATTTGTGTCCATAAGGTATTATAAATAAGTGTACTTATATATATATTGGGAGGTATTTTATATTTTTTTAAAAAAATTGTATAAGCTTACTTGTAGAAATACTAATAAAGAAAATATTAGTTAATAAATATTTTGAATATAGATAATTATTTAAAACTTTATTTTATTTGTTTTTATTTTTGCTTATTGATTTATAAATAAAAAGTGAATAAGGAATAAAAATAGAATAAGAAAAAAAGAAAAAGGGATAAGAAAGAAAACAAAACAAAGAAAAAAAGAATTGGAGATACTGTTCCCAAAAGGGAACAGTATGGGCCGTGACCCGAGCCTTTGTATAAGTTCGAGTATAGCAGTACTCGATAGGTATAAAGAGTCGACGAAGGAACTCGCTGAAAAACCTAAACCCTAACCCTAACTAAAACCTCGTCGCGCCACCCCGATGCTTGGGCGGACGGCCCATGACCACGCGCCACCGTAGGGCAGCCGGGCCGCCGCCAACTGCGCGCACGCGGACAAGGCAGAGGAGCAACAACAGCATTTTGACAGCGAGGACCCAAATTCGTCGTAAGTTTTCTCCCTCTACACTCGATCGTTTCACGATTCGTAAATTGTTTTGGGAAGCCAATATAACTGAGTTTCAATCTCAGTAGATATATTTTGTGATAGACAAACACCCTATCCAGAAAATCGATGAAAAGTTCATTGAAAATCTGTTCGAAATAAAACATGAAACAGTCCCAAACCCTTATGTTTGCATCAAGTTTTCTTCAAATCTGTTATCTATTTTTAAAATATAATTAAACAGACTTGTAAACAACATATAGGGGTTCACAATGCTTCTTGTACATGGTAATTTGATATACTATGCGTCGATAAAACCGATTTCAAAGATTGCCCAAAAACAGTTTTCGAAAACGTAATTGTTTTAGAAAATCCACCGATACGCGGTACGCCCCGACAAATCGGGCGACGTGGTCGCGAAATGAAAGCATTGAAAGGTGCATATAGACTTCATGGACGTGTGGGATTTGAAGGAATTCAAATTGGTTGCGTGTGCGCGACGAATTTGATGCGTATCCGTCAAAATTTACCATATCGACCTTTTTGCAAATTTCTCAATTACTTTGTACACGTTCGTCAAATCGAGATAAAGCTTACGCCAGCAGGACCAAATCATTTTTCTGGTCCCGTATGCCAATTTTGGTCCGATTCTGAGAAGGTCGACTGGAACGCCTATTTGGCGGGCCCGCGACCCGATCCAACGGACGAAATTGTGCACGGCCTGCCGGAATCTAACTTTAAACATACGGCTGGGTTCGTCTCATCAAATCGAACCCGTAGATATATAGTTTGATGACTTTAGAGACTATAGGTTCTGGTATGCGTTTCGGTGCAAAACGGGTCCAACGACGGACATCGTTTTGACCTAAAATTATGATTTTGCCCCTGTTCCAGAATTGGACTTTTGGACAGGCATTTCCTAGACATATCTTTTATTCCAAATACGTTCGTGGTATTTATTTCAGCATCTGAGGACGTATGTGAGATTTGGTTTTCATCGCTTTACTATTCTAACGATTCGAGCTATTGGACGTCGCCCTTTTGCACACAACCTCAGGCAAGATACCACTACCAAAATATGTGGCTTTAGCGACGGCTAGATCCGTCGCCCATCCGTCGCTAATATGTATTCGCGACGGATCACTGACGGATATTGGTCAAAAAAATCCGTCGACAATCAGCTCGTTGCTAATATAGATCCGTCGCTAAGTAGCCGTCAAGCGACGGAATAGCAACGACTTTCCGTCGTCATGATTCGTTGCATTAGCGATGACTTGCTGACGATCTGTCGTCGAATTCAAGTAGTATGTATTGAATTGTATAGACGCTTAGCGACAGATAGTCCGTCGGTAAACCGTCATAACAGTGTATCAGAGGGTATCGTTCCGTCACTATTCCGTCGACCGCCGTCGCTAAATAAGGACGAATTAGCGACAGATCCCTGACGGATAATCCATCGACCTTGTTCTGGAAATGTCAACCATTTCCAGTACCATGGCGACGGATATTTCGACGCGAATCCGTCGAACATTGTATTTCCAAAACCATGGCGACGAATATTCCGACGCGAATCCGTCGACCATGGCGACGGATCCCCGACGGAATATCCGTCGCTAACATTCTGTACATCTTCATACCACCAGAACCTTGTCGACGGATATTCCGTCGGCAAGTCGTCGTCATGCAAAATATTCCGTCAGTTGGCCATCGACGATCCGTCGCTAACTGAAAATATTTCCAATTCTCCAGTTAGCGACAGATATTCCGTCGACATGTAGTCGAAAACTGATGTTATCCGTCGCTAACCTGTCACTAGTCCGTCGCTAACTGAGATATTTTAAAAAAAATTGCAAAGCTTTTCCAGTTCACACAACATCCGAACATCGAACCAATATATAGTCACAATATACAATCACTGAGACCAATATATCATCCATTTTAAATCACATACGAATTTAATGCACACCAATTATCCAAGAATCATATAGACCAATATATAATCACAAATATGCATAACCCAAACCAATATAAAATAGACACCAATTATCCTGAAATCATAAACTAATATCCGTCGTTATAATCCGAAATTCCTACAAATATTCCAAAATTCCCACAAATATTCCAAATATTCTTATGCAATACTTCAAGGAGCAGGAGGAGTTCGATTGTCCGGTGGTGGTAATCCCTCCCACGATCGACGATAATACTGCTCCACTAGGTACGACGGCAATCCGTCGAAGACACTGCCCGGAAGTAGGCATAGCTGCTCTGGCGACATGAGATCAAGGAGTGCCATCACAGTCGGAGGCGGTACCAGAGGGGCAGCAGGGTTAAAAGAAAGATGACCGACGGAAGAAGGACCGGCACCAGCAGTCGACGGACCGGTACCAGCAGCCGACGGACCGGCACCAGTAGAAGACGGACCGACACCAGCAGCAGACGAACCGGCAGTAGCAGACGAAGACGGAAAGTACGTGGCTATTTGGTCCAACAAGGACGACACCGCCTCGTACAGCTGTGCAAGCTGCGACCTCACATCATCGTCTGCCGGGGCCGCAGGAGGAGGCGGTATCGGTGGAAATCTCTGAGTCGCCATGTGCAACTCCCCTAGGGAGCCGACGCCGTACAGGCGCCCTTTCTTAAAGCCGCTGACGGTATCTACGAACAAGTCGTTGTGAGCGGCCATAGAAGAGGGCGTCCGGGCAGGCGTCGTTTCACCGACATCCTCGGCAGCAGTTGACTGAGCCCGACTAAGGGCCCCACGATACGCAGCCTATCAAATGAATGTGTTTATACTATAAGATTTACCTAAGTTGTAATCTAAATCCTATTCACTAAGTTATAGTGTGAATCCTAAGTTTATCTAAGTTATAGTCCGAATACTTTTAATTCTAACGTAAATATCATAAACATAAGTACTTACATCGGTCTCCTTGGCCCTATCGTCGACGAAGATCCGTCCTTCCACCTCTTGTGCGTATGCTGTAACACATCGTGCATGGTGACCGATTCTGGTGCCCTTCCCTCCTTCACCGCCCGTTGGGTCTGCATACGAATTTTCTGTAGAATTTAATTAACTCCATATATTAATAATACCGGATTCGATAGTGAAATAAAATTGCGGTATCTCACCAGATCTGTAAGCGCCGCTGCGTGGGGCCTTGATCCTCTCGTATGAAGTCCCGCGTCCCGTCGGTTCGCCTTCGCCTTCTCCGATTTCTCCTTGTAGGCAGGAGTATCCATCATATCTAAGAGCTCCTCATAATAGTCCCGTCGGATCCAATTCGGCCTCGTCTGCCCTATTTTCAGGTCATGAATCATATCCCGTATCTTCTTCGAGGCAGCGCTTCTGTAGGTCCTGCGGATCGCGTCCTCGCGATGGAAGGGCCACCAAAATATCGTCTAACATACAAATTCAATTATCACATAATTTAAAAAATTGTTGATTAAAGAGTAACTAATAATTAACCAGAAGATATAGATATATACCCTCAACTCGTCGAGCCAGACGTACTTCAAGTTTGGGGGCACCGACGAAAAGTTGAGGTAGGGACCATGGAAGTTAGCCCTGATAATTTCTCCAAGAGCCCTGGCAACATTAAACGAAAAAAACCTACAAAGAAGCAACGAATGGATTATTAACTTAAAAAAATGAAAAAAATTTAATAAATTATCTTAAATTTACTTACGAGGTCCTCGCGGGCCATAGCTCTCGTCGGAACTCGCCTCTCGGCCTCTCTGGTGCCGTCGGAGGATCCGCGAGTCCGTACATGTACTCTCCAGTAACCGGATGGAACCAAGTATGGGGGTACTCCGGGGCCCACTGTGCAGTAACTGGTGGATCTACTGGTGGATCCGCTGGTGGGTCCGATAGCGAAACAGATCCGCTAGCAGATCCGGACTCGTGCCTCGATGAAGTTGTCGATCGACAGCGGGATACGTCTGTGCCCGGGTACTTTCCGGGTCGGGTTCGCTGGATAGGGTCACATCCCGGGAAGATTGAATACGACCACGACCACCAGCACCACCACGACCACGACCACGACCACCACCACCACCACCACCACGACCACCACCCGCAGCACGACCACGGCCAGCCATCATGACCTGTAAATAGAACACATAAACATAATTAATAATATAGAAGTATAAATGAATATAAAATTCTAAACTAAAATGTACATACCACCAGCAGGGAGACGAGTGCCGCCGCAATAAAAAAGACTAGGAGTGCCATCTGCAAAAAGAAAATCATACAATAAGTAAATAATCAAACAAAAAAAATATGAATTCACGTAATTGCTTTTATGAGGTCAAACTTAATTCACGTAATTGGAAGTATTTTAATATACAATAATATTGAACCTAATCATCGTCATCGTCTTCGTTCTCATCCTCGGCCTCGTCTTCATCATCATCCTCATCCTCATCATCATCCTTATCCTTATCGTCGATTTCATCTGTATCCTCATCCCCATCAAATTCGTCTTCTTCTTCTTCTTCTTCTGCCTCAATATTTGGGACAAGACATCTCTTTCTTCCTTGGTTGACAGCTAAGTCTTCTGTATCAACCTCTTCCTCCCCTCTATTTTCCTCAACAATATCTTCAACATCTATTGTATCTGACTGTTGTCCCAAGTATTGGGACTTTTCGATCCGGTCCTTTTGGTATGCTGGATCTCCAACGTTGAGTGTATTTCTAGATTTAATCTTACATACTGCCCACCAGTCAAATCGATCTCTACGACACCTTGGGTAGCTTGTATAGTAGACTTGAACAGCCTGACTTGCTATCGCAAATGTATCGGACCCTCCATACCTCCTGCGATAATTTATATCGACAAATCCAAATTGTTTTTCGATTCTCCAATCGATATTTGGTGTCGTATCGAACCACTCACATTTGAACATCACAATATGCATATCATATGGGCCAGTATATTGTAAATCTATAATATCCCGAAGCACTCCATAATAGTCAAAGTCCGGCTCGTCGTCATAGATGATGCCTCTTATGAAAATACCAGAATCCTTGGTATTGATGCCGTCAATGATAAATTTGACATTTATAGCATTCTGACTTGCCTTAAACCTGAAGCCATTAACGACATATCCTGGTCAAGTCTTTGTTTGCTTCTTCGGTCCCAATGCCAGATAACGAACACTCTCATTAGTGAGTATTATTTCAGGCAATAAAACCTGTAAATAAATATTTATAATTTAAATGTTTTAGATTATATATTTATAATCTCAGTTATAATCTCAGTTACTTACGTATTTGCGAAACCATGACGGAAATATACAATAACAAGGTATATTTAACCCCAAAGTTTGTGTCGAGATAGCTCGTCACGTCATGACTCATGCTACAAGAGCTGACTATGTTGCACGTGCTCAATCTACAAGACTATGTTACACGTGCTCAAGCTACACGACCTACGAATATATCGATAACCACATTCATGATTACGTCTGTAAGATATATAGGAATTCCAAAAGAAAATGACTACGCCAAACATCAACTACCGCGAAATATAGGAATATATTACTATGTATGAAAGTCTGCATACTTACTAGAGTTGACTTAAAAACAACCCCAAACCAATATTATATATATATATATATATATATATATATATATATATATATATATATATATATATGTATGTAAGCTTATATATACGTAATGTATGTAAGCTTGTATCTACGAAATGTATGTAAGCTTGTATCTCCTATTCTAATGCGCCCCCATCCGACCCTCCGCCCCACCTCCTCCGCCCCTCCAGCCCCCCCATCCGACCCTCTGCCCCACCAGCCCCCCCAGCCTCCGCCTCCCTCGTCCCCGCAGCCAACCCCCCGGCCCCGCCTCCTCCGCCCTTCCAGCCCCTGCCTCCCCCGCCCCCGAAGCCAAACGCCTCCCCCACCAGCCCCCCAGCCCCCGCCTCCACCGCCCCCGTAGCCAACGCCTCCCCCGCCGCCCCTCCAGCCCACGACGCCCCCGTCGCCCCCGCTGCCCCTCCGACCACCGCAAGAGCGAGAGAGAGAGAGAGAGAGAGAGAGAGAGAGAGAGAGAGATTACCTTCGGGAGAGAGAGGAGAGGATGCCGCCGATCGCCGAAGCCGCGGGAGAGAGAGAGAGAGAGAGAGGAGAGAGAGTAAAATTTGAGGGGAATGAAAAGTTCCCCCCATCATTTCAATTTAAGTCTGGGTCGTATATTTAGCGACGTAGCGATGGATAATAACCGTCGCTAGTCCGTCGCTCTTTTTGATACTTGCCGATGGACTATCCGTCGCTATGTAGTCGAAGATTTGTCCCGCCACTTCTCCCAACAATTCCCGCCAAATAGTCGACTGTATAGCGACGGCCACATATCCGTCGCTATGTCTCCAATGCCCTACCAAAGGACGTGCGACCTTTTCTCCCCCTTAAAATAAAATTGAAAATATATCGATTAGTCGTCGGTACTCCGTCGGTTATTTATCGCAAATCCGTCGCTAACGCCGTCGGAAAGAATCCGTCGCTAATGTGACGTCGCTAATTGACTGTATTTTGGTAGTGTACCTTGCCATTAATTATTGTTTATAATTAGCTTATATTTTATTTATTGTATATCATTTTTCATTTATTTCCAGTTCTTCTAGCTGTACTATTTTTTTACAGTGCCTGATTTACTGCATGTTCGGTAATATTAGCTTACTTGGTTATTATCCTTTGATTGTATATGGACCTAGAGTTAAAGGACCACAATCTGTTATGTATTGCATAACCTTGACACAGTTGTATCATGATATATGTGTGAGATGAGTAGCATGTCGAGGTACTTGCGTGTTGGCTGATCACCCGTGCGCCTGCGTTAGGGCTAACTGCTAGTAGAGGTATGTTAGGAGACTTGGCAGTTAGTAGAGGTATATGAGTAATGGATGTGACTCTACTAGGCATTGGGTGGGAAGAACAGTTCCTTAACGTATGGATCACGTATGCACTTTCCTATTCCTGATCTTGCTGGCCTCTGACATCCGAGGGATGTTATGCTTTGAGGTCCCTGGTATCCTGTGGAACCATACCTGAGTTTTCTGCACCTGAGCCAGATGCTCATGCGTTGAAGGTTTGTTCTTAACTGCATAAACACATTAGATCGGTTAGGTTACCTTATTGATGTCTTGTCACTTACTTTTATTTGTGGCATATTTTATATTCAGTATTTACAGGGCATGCTCTTTATATATCTTGTTACGTCCCTCTGAGGACCTGGTGAATTCTCCAGGTGTGTGCTTTATGACTTTCGCAGGTATTATAGCCAAGACTGTGCTTTTCTCCATTTCTCCGAAGAGGATTGCTCTTGGTTCGTCTTGCTATTTATCGATCATTTTTTTGTATATTTTCTTTTATTTCAATTAGTTGGTAGTGGATTTGTCTCCGCCCAACTACATGTATAAATGACAAATTTCATAGTTGATTTATATTACTATTCTCTTATTTGGTGGATGAGATTCAGTTGTCTTGGTTTACTGCATTTTACAGCTTATGGATACATACGAGGTTTCCATATATTGGAGTATTCTTTGTATGTATGCAGCTGGCATGCCCACGTACTTAGTTCCAAGTATTTTGGGACTGGGACGTGACATTTTTTGTCATAAGCTTGTTTAGATGTTTGTATTAAGGTCTGGCCAACTTTATTACAAATTATCTATTCTTGTATTTATATTCAAGTGGCATTAGTGTATTACTGTTTGGTCAGTATTAATACATTCGGTTCCCACTTAAGATTATTATCTATGGATTGAGATATAGTTGCCTTGCCATTTTAGACACTATCTTCGACAGCTTAATTGCATTCTTGAGGGTTTCTTAGATTGGGATTAACCTTGAGAATGTACCAGCTGGCCATGTCATGTGCTAGTCCCGTGACATTTGAGACTATGACGTGACATATTTTTTGTGGTGGTCCATGCAGGTCGAGTTAGCCGTTTTGGTTATGTTACTGTACCGAGCAGGCCTGCGAATAGGAATAGACTCTTAGAATTCTTAATCCATAAATACCTTGACAATTCTTGTAGAATTTCTTTATCGTTCTTGAATCTTCGTATTTGCACTTAACTATACCTTGCTTTCTCGTATCATTACTTCTCGAATATTCATATTTCGGAGTGTTGAATGATCATGCTTAATAGAATTTATCAGTATTTCTGAGGTAGTTGTATTTAATTTTGGTTGCTTGATAGATATGAGGGGATGGGGATGCCATAGGTTTATAGTGATATTGATTTTTGCAATTATTGTGCAAGGATTATAGAATTTTTATGGCAATATTTGTTTAATGGGGTAGTAAGGTGGGTAGACGTCCTCAAGGCATAATATGATTCAATGGTGGTGAATTAATGATTTTGATTGAAGAAGTATTTATGAATTTACAAACTTGAGATAGAGGAGATTGGATTTAATTTAAACTTTGAGGATGTTCATATAAGATATAATCTTGTGTTTATTAAACTTTTTAAGGTAGATAGAAGTTGTGTTAAAATTCAAATTAGAAAGACAATTTATATTTTAAAGGTATAACACTTAGATAGTGATTGAGAAAGGAAATTGAGTGAAATAAAATTGAGATATTATAGTACATTTGACTTCATAAATTTTCAGAAGAATATTCATGGTTATTGAGTTAATATTAATAATAGAAGAGAATTTGATGATAGAGATTTGACTTAAGAAAAAAAAAATTATCTTGAAGAATTAAATCTAAATTTTGAAGGCTATAGAATTTAATAATTGGAAATTTAGAAGAAAATCTATTGTATAATTTTTATCACTAATTTTTTTAGGAGATTAAGGTCGGAGTGGACTTGCATTTAAAATTTTGAGAATTTTAAGGAATATCGGTGAATTAAATTTTCCAGGATTATAGTGGTTAAAGATTATTATTACTATTTGAATTTATATTCAAGGCTTGAATAAAAATATAGGACAAGGCCTTTAAGGAATTTAGTCGATAGATTCAAAAGTTAAAAAGAATCGAGGATATAGTGGTTAAGGGATTAGTGATTAAGTTCTTAGCTTGATGGTCAAGGAGGACAATCTTTCAACATGATCATTGTAGCACCAGTAGAAGCGACTAGAGGTAACAATTTATAGTCTCATGGTGGGGATGTTGCATAGGAAATCGTTTAGGATTTATTGTTCCTCAAGTTATTAGGAGAGACCGTAGTGACTTAGTGTACCCCTTAGAACTATTCCTAGTTATGTTAGCATGGTTCTTCGTTAGTAATCATTATTTTGAATTTCGAGGATGAAATTCTTTTAAGGTGGATAGATTTTAAGCATCCTAATTTTTTTGAATTTTAATTTATTTTATATAATTTTTATATATTAAACCATATTTTATTTTTATTTATGGCTGTATAAGCACTTTGCCGTAGCTTTAATTTTTGAAGCACAATATTGACCAATTCTTCGAAACAAGTTTCATATTCGTGCTCTAGACGAGTCCACCGTCATTTTGCTATATCGTGTTCCACACAAACATGTTCCCTTATACTACATATTTCTTTCACAACTTTCGGTTCAAATTATCCTTTACCTTAATTTCGATGTATTTTTTTCAACTCCGAATTGAGGCCCAAACCCGCTTCAAACTTTTTGACCCAGTATAAGGTTTTGATTTATTTTGAGCCTACTACACACATGCCAATGGTGTGTCGCTCAATTAGGTTTTTATGTTTTATTTATTTTTCAGTGGCACAAAAGTCGAAACTATAGACATATTAGACTCAAATAGATCACACAAATTCCCGCAACCCAAAACTAGTCCAACTAGAGACCGATGGAGCCAATTCTAGGATACCCTAACCTATTAGAAATATTTTAAATTTATTTATATGAATTAATGTACAGCTACATTAATTCAAATCTAATTTAAACCAACTCCATAACAAATTTCTTTTTGGACTCGATTTAAATCATAGGAGATAGAACTTTGTATATCTTTTAAAATAGGCAACCAAATCCCACCAAATCAATTTCTAAATTCTTTCAACCCCTCTCCATCACGTAAACACCTCCCTCTTAATATTTTCTCACAGATTATATATATAATCTGTAAAACCGAGCGCCACCTATTATACTTTCTTATTTTCACACATTTTATTCTACCCACCAGAAATCCATCGTTCTGACCCCCTCCAACCCTTCTACCACCTTCGACTTGACCCTAGGACAACCCCTAACACCTTTTGGAGAAGCCTCAACCCCTAATTTGGTCGGTACGACATGCCGAAGGCATACGAAATTGATTGCGCTTGTGCTAAATTCGTCACAGCAGGTATGTTGTTTTGCATCTAAGGTTTTTTATACTTTTCGATCTCACCTTTTCGTGAAACCAAAACTAATTGAAAGACTCTGTGTCTATTTTTATATCCAATTGGCCACCCACACAGTTCCTTACGATTTAGCCGGGGCGTTCGTTCTACGGAAGGTATCCAGAACAAACCAGTTCTATTTCGAGCCAATTTTCATCCACTTCTGGGACACTTCGACCTTCCTTATAATTTTGGTAAGAAACTAAACTTCTTGAGATTTCCAATGCATATACTTTTATATGATTTTGGTTTGTTTACTACATATTAAAAATCTGGACATTTCGTCGTAATATTGAAACACAAAATTGTATGAGTTCTATGTGTCCATATGCTTCGGAATTTCATGAGACATCTCAAAAATAATTGTTGTGCATATTTTGATAGGATAAACATATTTTTACCTATTTATTAGTATTTTTCTAGAACTAAAATATATTAAGAAATTATTATTTCGAGAGCAAATCTATGAACCAATTCAATGTATATTGTTGACGGGCCAATATGAGAACTTGGTATCTATTTTTCTACGGATAGAATAGAATTAATGCTATGTATGTTAGATTGAGTTGACTAGTTAATAGGATTAGTGTCGTATATATATTGGGCATAGATATGGTAAGTCTGTGTGAGGTATGGCGTAAGCATATCAATAATAGTAGCTTTATTATGCTAGGTGTACGTGATGGAGTGAGTGGGGATCTTGGAGTAGGACAGTAATTTGCAAAGTTTCAAGAGACAGGCAGGTAAACCATGCCAACTCGTATAGTATATTTTATATGCATGTGCTTTACTTTGTTGGTGTTCCTTTTTCTTATACTTTTACATTCATGTTGCTTATCTTGTCTTTAGTTTCATTATATCGTATTTCTAGCTTAAATGCATGTACCTAATTTCTGTTATATTTTATTATCTGTTATATTGCTTTCGTGTTCACATGTGTGCTGTGATAGAGTTGACTAGTCCTATACCACTGTTCTCTTGACTTGAGTATGATTTGACTTATGATATTCTATAGATTGTGAGTACTTACCTTGATTACTGTCTATAGGATTGACTTGACCTTGATATTAGGGTTGGCTAATTGACTATATCGATTGAGAATGCTTGCCTTGACTAGAATTGAGATACTATAGATTGGGAGTGCTTGTCTTGACTACAGTCTATAAGTTTTACCTGACTTATTGTTAGCTACTTCTAGTATGGCATGCCACTGTCTTAGGTTTCTTATGTCTTAGGTTCTTTATGTCTTAGTTTCTTATTGTCTTTGTTCCTCGTGCCTTAGTTGATTCTTCTTGATTATTTTCTCATTTATCCTGTATATTTTATACTGTTGCATTCGGCATATTTTTATGTATCTTGCTAGTCCCCTGAGGACCTGGTGATCTCTCCAGGTAGTTACTGAGACTGCAAGAATAGAAGGATAGATTTATGGATGATTGTATCTCTAGGATTCAGGTATCGCTAGTGGTACTTTTATCGTTCTTTCATCTTTTATATTTTATGATGACATCTTGTACAACCTAGTTTTATAAGCTTTATTTTTTTTGTCATAAACTTGTTCAGATGATTGTATTATGGTTTGGCCAACTTTATTACAAATTATCTATTCTTGTATTTATATTCAAGTGGCATCAGTGTATGATCAGCATTAATGCATTTTTTTACTTGAGATTATTATCTATGGATTGAGATATAGTTGCCTTGCCATTTTAGACTCTATTAAACAGCTTAAGTGCATTATTTAGGGTTCCTTAGATTGGGATTAACCTTGAGAATGTACAAGCTAACCGTGTAACGTGCTAGTCCCGTAACTTTTTGGACTAGGACGTGACAATATATTTGAATATTACATTACATATCAATATTTTATTAATCTATACATTTATATTCATTATCCTCATAAAGAGTGTAGGCTTATTTATGACCTTTGGAAGCTCGTAACACCCCTGATATGATGAACTACTAAAACCTTAGCTATGCACATTCTTTGTTCGTTTCATGAAGTGTCAGGATGATTGATTGATGTTGTCCTAATAAAAAAAATTTGACTGATATCTGAAATAGTTGCAACATTGCTAAGAATATATATATATATATATATATATATATATATATATATATATATATAAATATATATATATATATATATATATATATATATATATATATATATTGTTTATGATCTCCCCTTGTAGGGATCATATAATAGCCATGCATCTACATATTCATCAAGGGTAACACATTAATATAAATTAAACCAAGAACAATGGTTCCTTTGACATATCTTAAAATGTGTTTTATGTCATTTTCGTGTTTATGTTTATGTGCAGATCTATATTTAGTCAACAAGTTTACAAAAAAGATATCTAATGTAATGCATTCTGTTAAATAAAAAATTATACTTATTGCATTTAAATATGGTACTTCAGAACCCAGAGCATGTTCATTTTTCTTATTTTAACAAGAATAGGTCCTAATGACCTGATCACTATAGGTATACTAAGTGAATGACAACTACTCATATTAAATAACTTTATGAGATTTTCTCTTTAGGAGATATTCTCTTCGCGAGATACTGCTATGAAGAATCCATTCGAGGATCTCTTCATGAACACACGTAACATTTAGGATCTTCATTATATCATTTTCTAGACACATGCTCATTGAGCATATTGAACTATTTTAGTCCATATGGTGCGTATTCTAGACTTAGCTTCTGGTAATTTAAATCCTTTGAAAAAATTTATGTATATCTTACTGTCTAGGTTACCATGATCGAAGAAAAATGTTTCTTCAGATTCCTGATCTTTGTTAAAATCCTTGAGAGACTAACCTTACTTTATACCTTTGGATCTCGTTCTTTTAAAACCTACCAGGTTTATCCCTTTTTGAGTTTTGTAATACATGGCCGAATACTCCATGTTTTGAGAGAATCTAGTTCTGCTTGATTCACATTTTTTGGGGTCAATCTTGTCTTTTTCGACTTTAAAGGATTGTTCCTGGTTTAATTCGATCCTTATTTTCATCACCCTTTTATTCTCATTTGCTAATGTCATCTATGACATTCTTTTTTATTCCTTTTTTTCATGAGTATGTGTAAAATATAGATTTCTTATTGATGTTGGATTTCATTACCTCTTTCTCAGTTTCTCTGGTATATGATGTTATGCCATAGTCCCAAAATACGTAGGATTATATTACATAGCAATGGCTAGCTACGTGTAAAGTGGACTCCAGTCCAACTCGAATACGTATGCATTATCTAAGGTCGGGTATCATGTCTAATATAGCAAGTCAAACTGTCACTCCCCGTTCCCAGTATACGTATTTTTAATACATGTACTGCTTTAAATATATTTATTTAAATATTTATCATGTATTGTTTCGTATTTGAATCTCTTTAAATTCATGTTAATTAATTTCCTGCAATTAATTTTCTGTATTTTACTTCCTGCTTTTATTCTCTGCTTTAACTTACTTTAGGTTTGGTCTAGGTTGGTTTATTTTCGGGTTATGGTGGTTCATCATGAACCGAACCCACCTACCACCACCCCTTCCATTTAAAGCCCCCAACTCTTTATCTCTCTTCATTACTCTCCTTCACCATTACTCTTCTTCTTCTTTCTTATTACTCTCTCCACCTACCAAACCCATAGGCAAGTACATCTTGCTTCTTCATGAGGACCCATTTTTATGGTTCCATTCTCTTTCCCTTGTGATTCTAAGAGAGTTTAGAACTTGGCATTTTTTGTTTTGAAGTTTTATTTTTAGTAGATCTAGAAATTAGTTAGTTTCAGATTTGGTGGTTTTGATCTATCAAACTTCTTTGTTTTCAAGTTTTGATGGTTCCATGTTGTAGAGAATTTTATTCTACCCAATTTTGACCTTTGAAAAGTTGGATTTGGACTTATTTTGACCAAGTTATGGACGTTTGAAGCTTTGGGTTCAAACCATGGAGTTCTTGCTGATTGGAGAAGACAATGAGCAGTGCGCGAGCTTTTTAGCTTACGCCACTGAGTTGCACGCGCTCTTTAGCGCAGCGCAGTCCTCATACGCTGCCTTTTGGAGTCGTATGTCTTGCATACGCTGCCTTGATGAGGAGTCGTATGGACTTGCATACGCTGTCTTGAAGAGGAAGCGTATGGAGTTCATAAGCTGCCTTTTGGAAGCGTATGACTTGCGTACGCTGGCTTGGATAGTAAGGAGTCGTATGGAGTTCATACGCTGCCTTTTGGAAGCATATGACTTACATACGCTGCCTTGATAAGGAGTCGTATGGAGTACATACGCTGCCTCGAAGAGGAGTCGTATGGAGTCCATACGCTAGCTTGACTTGAGCGTAGCTTGACCTGAGCGTACGTTGACTTGAGCGTAGCTTGACTTGAGCGTACGCTGACTTGAGCGTGGCTTGACTTGAGCGTAGCTTGACCTGAGCGTACGCTGACTTGAGCGTGGCTTGACTTGAGCGTAGCCTGACCTGAGCGTACGCTGACTTGAGCGTAGCTTGACTTGAGCGTAGGCTGGCATAAGCGTAGCCTGCTTACCCTGGATCTTCTATAGCCCTGTATATTGATATCTTATTAGATGTTTAACGTCCATTTTATATCCTTACGCCTTTTGGCATGAACTTGATATAATCATGATATATTAATATTTCTGTTAAATATAGATTGTTATGTGGAATGTACCATGTGTCGTGAATTGAGTTATAGAGACCCCGATTGACTGGAATTAAACCCTGAGAGTTGTAGACTCGACCCCACTGAATATTAGTTGACTTTCATGCCTTGTCACCATTGATAATGATTGTGATCTTGACTAATAATTGATCATGCGTTCCTAGTTGGAACTAAGAGACTGGCTAGTCGTCTTATTAAATTGAATGAATGAGACACATTCATATTAATTATGAACTATTAAAATCGACTGGCTAATCCCGAATATTGGCATACAGGCACGTGCAGGATTCAATCCATTTATTATTTATTTATTTTACCAAAGAAGCATGTGTACTTTATGGTCAAGGCATGATTACTCCGTGGTTAGTTTTGATTGTTGCATTACGCTATGTAAGACCTACAACCTGATCGCACTGGTATCATTGTAGAGTTGCGCTTATCGTACCCCGTACGAAAGTACTCATTCTGAATGACCATGATCCACGGCATGGTACTTCACTCAACGTAGAGACTATTAAGTTAAATAAAATAATGATTGCATGGAGAGAATGGATTTTCGAGTTCTTACATGGCAGCCCTCTTGGGACTAGTAGTGCCCGACAGGCCGGTTGGTCCCCACAGATACTGCAAATCTGCCACACGGGCAGGGAGCGGTATCTGGTTATATTATCTATTGAATATTGTATATTAATGACGGGCATCCCGCTGGGACTCGTCTAATTCATGATTGGCACAATTGATTGACTAGGTAAACTAGCCTTGCTTGCGCATAGTAAGAACTGAGAAATCCTTTATTGCATAATTCCAGGATAACTTGGGACTCACAATAGCAAGCCGTAGTAGTTGTCTGGCCGTTTAAATTGATTTGTTTGTGCACTGTACCTACTCTGTTACTTAACTGAGATGATCAGAATGTCAGGACATGACGGGCCAACTTCTGTCCTTGTTTGGTTGGGAGGTTGGTTCGAAGTGTCGTGATGTTGTGTGAGTCTTAATAGATAGCAGAGATTTATTATCGTACTCTCTTATTTCTGGTTTTAGTTCTCATGTCGTGCTTCCTTGCGGTACATGCTATTAGAGTTCTAACCTCTCTGGTTTTGCATGGCCAGATTTAGAGCCAGTCCCCGAGGATCCAGCTTACTTCTACCTCCAAGATGATCAACACTAGAGGGATGATCGCAGGAGGACTCGAGTGGGTTTCTTACTTCCCCGCTCGTTTTGTTATCTACTTTATACTTTGCCGTTTGGCACCGACATGTTAGTCGGATTGTCTTGTACCTACTTTTGCATAATTGTAACTAAGTCAGACTGCAGCTACTAACAATTGTGTATACTTACTACATCATCTGGCTGTATTTTGTAAAGCCAGATATCAAGAACATTTTGACTGAGCGTTTGGGACGCCTTACTGCTTTATCTCACATGTTCTCTATTTCTTGTTTGAATGATTGAGACAATAAAAGTAAAGTGACCATAGGGAGACTTTCATGTAGTATGCACCCCCTCGTCTTGTAGACAGCATTGATCGTATTATACGGTATTCATCTACCCGTAATACGTAGCTGGCTGAGTCATTCTCCCGCTCTCCAGTATTCTGGTTCTGGGGCGTGACACAAACTATATCTCAAACCACATAGAAGAATAAACATCAAGATTGAATAATATGGTTCGTGGTCTGCAGCCCACTAGCATATATGTTTGAATAAACTCGAAAGGAAATATGAGTATATGAAACTAGGCTATAACAATAGTGTATATCATGGTAATAAATATAAAACACAGAAGAACGATAAAGTGGTACCACTAGCGATGCCTAAATTCCACAAAATACACACCTACACAATCATATGATTGCAACACAACAAATACCTGGAAAGAAAAGCAAGTCCTTAAAGATATGTAACAAAATACATAATATACATGCCATTAAGTAATAGAAAATAAACATGCAACTAAAAGGAATAGGGAAATAAAGATAGAACAAAATAAACTATGGGTGTGTTTGATTACAAGGTGGAAAATAAATCAATTCCAAGGAATTATTTTACTAGGAAAAAAATTCCATGGAAATTTTTTTACGAAATTAATTTGAGTGTTTGATTGTCATTATTTTCCATAGAAATTGATATTTTACTATGGGTTGGGCCAGTTTTATTTGCCACCACTTTGGAGGAAAATATGGAAAAATGATAGATTTTTGGAAAATAATTCCATGGAAAGTATATACTATCAAAAACTACAATTGGTAGAAAATTTGTAGGTGAAATATTTTTCATGGAAAAAAGCCGAATCAAATACAACCTAAAGGTAACACGTGGACGAGAATAGTGCTACTAGATGGTTAAAAGGAATATCGAATGGCTGTACTGCTGTGCGTACCTGAAGGTTTTAACGATACAGTGTAAGTCGCACACACTTGAATTCCTGAAGAATTATATCCCATACTCTTTCCTTAATTTTTCTCAAGCAAGAATTTATTCTTAGAAAAGTATTTAACTAGTTAGTGACTAAAGTGGCATCCAGAAAGAGTGTTATAAATTATAACTGGATGCCTTTGTCCACCTATACAATTCCTTTCATTTTCTCTTATATGATTAATAAACATGTCCTGTTTGAGTGATTTTAGCTACAAAATATTTTCTTCCTCTTTAGTATTTTTATAACAGAAAACATTTCGGTTTTACCATAAGGCTGTGTTTGATTGGGTTTTTTTTTCCATGAAAAATATTTCCATCAAAAAATTTCCACCAGTTGTAGTGTTTGATACCTTATATTTTCTATAGAATTATTTTCCAAAAAACTACAATTTTCTATATTTTCTTCTAAAATGGTGGAAAATGAAACTTACCCATAGAAAAATATCATTTTTCATGGAAAATAACTATTTCTGTGGAAAATAATGACAATCAAAAACCAAATTCCAAATCTTTGTTTAAAATGTCGAACACCAACAGGTGCTTTCATCCTCGTTGCCACAATTTTTTTTTTTTACTTTTTTCAATCAAATAAAAACGAATTTCACAATTTTCAGATAAATAATATAATTTCTCAGGATCAGAAAATGACAAAAGAGCAGATATTATTAAAGGATAAGTAATTAGTTGTTTATTATTATTATTCTCTCCCTCTCTCGCACTCAACCCATCTCCCACCGTCTACAGCCGGTAAACGAGTAATCACTCGGAGAATCCACGCACAGAAATCGTATGCGGTAAGTCCTTCCAATCCGTTGACAAGTAAATCCAACGGCTGCAATAACAGACTTCATAAGAATAGTTATGCGGACACCCCCATAGGAATCGCTCAAGTCTTTCACTATAAAAGGGCCCACCCGACGTCATCGGTTTCTTAGCAAGCAAGGGGTTCTTTTTTTCGCTTTCTTTTGTAGGTAATACTTCTCATCCATCTTCATCTTGAAAATTTGTGATTTTAGGTTTACTTGCTCTCTTTAAGTGCAAAGATGAGTCTTTTTTAGGGTTTAGATCGATCTGTTCGATTCAATTTGCTCATGTTCTGTTGCAAGTGACGGGTCGTTTTGAATTACTCGTTGAATTACTCGTTTATTGAAACATATGATCATTTGAAGTAGAAACTGCAGAAATTGAATGATGATTCTGCGTATGTAGTCTTCAAATCCCCTTTATTGTGTTGAAAATTGCGATTTTTAAGTAATTGTTAGTGTTTGTTAGGCAAATCCCTTCATTTAGGGCCTGCTTGGCAATTGTTGGGTAGTGGTTATGAGTAGTGGTTATGAGGTGATTTTAACTACCAGTTATGATCGGGCTATGAGAGGTCCGGTTTTGGACCGTTTTAAGTAACGGCTTTTAAACCAATCTAACTCATGCTTGTTATTAACAAGCGGTTCTCGAAGTTTGTTAAAATAATAGAATTACTTATACTAGTAAATGCACGTGCTTTCCACGTATAATAAGAATATTATTCAATTATAATCAAATATCTCTTCTAACTCATGTGGTTAAGGGGTGATGTATTTTTCTTGTTTGGTTGAGTTCGATTTTCTATGTTGACAAATTTAAAACTTTTTCAACAAATTTTTACACATTTTTAAAATAAAATAAAAATGGACCATGATATAATGACGGCTTAGACGGCTCAAAAGTGAGCCGTTTTGAAGGCTCATTATATACTGGAAGATGTTCATATATAAACAAAAGTCCTCCACAAAAAAGATATATCATTTGCCCTACAAAATAATAGCTTATACTGTGTTATACGCATAACTTGCAAGCATAAAATGGTTAAATCGTAAATGTTGAGAGTAAAGCATTTACTACCACATCAAATGGACTGCAAAATTTTTAAAAATATGGTAGGGTATTAATAGTTGTAATGTTTTTTGATAAGGATATAAATAGAAAAAATAGAAACCTAAAAATGTTCCAATTTGGGGTGTTTATAAAGACACCCAAAATTACACTACACTGGTTTTGGAGATTTTTGAGCCGTCCTAAACCAGTGACTCAAAAAATTACCAAGCAATATTTTTTTAAACACTTCATAAACGGCCGGCTCAAAAACCTCAGACCCTTAGGGTTTTTCTTTTTCCAAATAGTAACTTTATTGCTTTAGTCCGTTGAGATGGTTCAAGTGCTCAGTTTTCCTATGTGAAGATTATAGTTTGAATTATTGAGGAATTGATCTGCTTAACTAGAAAGTGCAAAATTTGAAAGATAATTTGTATCTCATAAGCTTTAATTCCCTTTATTGTGTTTAAAATTGTGGGTTTTTAGTAATTACTTATGTGGACATGACAATAATCTCTTTATTTATGGGTTATCAGTATAATCTATGGTATGCAATATAAATTAGGATTTTTTTTAAGGTAGAGTTAGTCGATCCTTTTCTGGAGTAGTCAGGTAAGACTTTTATTAAGGTATATGTGTGCAATATAATTTTGTTTTATGATTTTTTAAGGTAGAGATAGTCGATCCTTTCCCAGAGTAGTCAGGTAAGACTTTTATTTAGGTATAGGTATGCAATATAATTTACTTTTACGTCTTATGCACTTGTACTAGTAGAGGAGTGACTTTATTCATTTTTGTCTTGGGTGATGGGGCTTAGCAAAATGCCTACTTCCTACATATTCTATGTTCTGGTTCTGGTTTTACTTTCTTGAAGTTCATTTTTCTATATCGCCTTTCTTTTATCCAAGGATACGCGAGCCTGGCACATATTTGCTCTTTTGAAAATGTTCTTAGTGGAATGGTGGGTAGCCTTTACTTAGCGGTATCAGGTGGGGGCGGTGTCAGCCAGCTAGGTTACACGGATACGAAAGAATACAGACATGAAGATATGGACATTTCACTTGCTATTTCTGTTCTTCTAGTGTATTTTGGAGTGTGTGTCATGTACGGAACATATCTAATAGAGAGAGGATACAAAATATAGTAAGGCGCCACTTTTGGAGTATCCATGCTTTCTAGACGGCCAATGTACTAAGAGCAATCGCTGTCTGAGTTTTTCTTGTGCTTACTTTACTGCTGAACAAAATCATACCTTCTTGCTGTTGTGGCACTTGTTATGGATTTAGCTACAGTTAAAGCAATTTATACAGAGTTTCTTTCTTTTAGTGTCAAGAGACACCCATGTTAAGCTCTGCAGTTGAGAAACAAAACAAATATTGTAAATTATCCTTTACATGTCTATTCACCTTTTGCATTTCTGCCTGATTTCTATTTTTTTCTAATGCTTAGAGAAAGCACAGCTTTCAAATATGGCAGATGATGAGAAAGACGGAGATAATTCTTCTCGCAACACAGAGTGGGAATTTGTGTCTCTCACTGCATCAGCATATGCTGCTGCACCTGGTCCCAAGGGTTTTGATCTGCCTGATGAGACTACAGGAGGTTTCGATAGAAACGGACAGGAAGTTTTGGGTACAATGTTTATGTCTAAGCATTTTATTTTTCCTCCACCTGAGCATGAGAATCTTCTTCTTGAGCCAGATTGCAGTGAAATTCACAATGAACCAGTGTCTCAGGGGATGGATTCTGCTGAGGAACTAAATGGATCAAATAAATTTGAAGACAATTGGAAGATGAAATCTGATGATGGCCTAGATGGACTTATCTTTGATAAGGGGAAGAGTCTTTCTGATCACAGTATGGTGTTTGGAGAGGGCAAACCACTTGAGGGCTTGGCGATGGTTGGTAAAGAGCACATTATATATGGTGACCCTGGCTTGAGTGCTTTTGATAATGACACTGATGGAGATCAGTCCGTTCTTGATGATGAGAACACCAATACTCCCAAAGCCAATGACTCTTCTCATGAAAATATAGTTATCCCTTCAGATTCCACCAATGTTTCAAAGCAAAATGAAGGAAATGAATATGATGGATCTGATGTTCCCTGCGAAGCATGGTGGAAGAGGCAGGCAATGTCAGTATACAACCGTGCTAAGGAAGGAAACACATTTTGGTCTGTCTTTGTGGCTGCTGCCTTCATGGGTCTTGTAATCTTGGGAGGACAACAATGGCAGAGAGAGAAGCTGCACTTTCAGCAACTTAAGTTACACTTTGTAATCAGTGATGAGGTACGATAACTTCCATTTCAATAGACTGTTTCTCTAGTGTCACTTTTGTTGTTGCTTTATCCCTGTTTCTCTAGATTAATGCCTGGTAAGAGTCATCCCGATAGCTAGGAAGCACAGATGTTTCATGACTGGTGCTTTATCCAAAATTGGTGTTGTATCTGGGTGGTATATGATTCGTGTAGAACATGTACTGGAAATGGCAAGGACACTCCTAAACATACAATGACACAAAGATACCATGTTGATCATGTCATGTTGAATGAGTATTCGTGCAACAAAATATTTTGGATTTTTTTTCCTCTCCACGAAGTACAGTATTTGAAAAGTTACATTGAATTTTTTTAAACATAAATGATAGATAATGAAGAACTGATGCAGAACATGAGTCGTTATATCAAAGAAACCACTAGCGATGAGTTCAAGCACACAAATACAACAAAGTGCATTCTGGATCATAACAGCAGTTATAAACCATCTAAAGACTTTTGTTATGCTACAATGATATGTGATAACTGTAAGACATGAAACCCTAATGACTATCAAACAATTTGATTAACATATATGAAATATAAGGAGTTGAATATTGTGCCCCAAAACTACAACCAAGATGTATTTTTTTTCATGCAAGAATATTGGTTTGATGGGTAGACATTTAAGAACAATGGATTGATATAAAATCTTGCAGTAAACATTCAAATTAGGCCCCAAAAATTATTAAGAAAGTACCTAGAAATTATACTACACGATGTAAGAACTTAGAGAACTTGTATGGTTTCTGATTGGGTCTTCTCGAAGGTCCTATAATTGCAACTGCTCAAAACATTTTCTCTTCGAATTGGGAATTAGGGTTCAAAGTTTGATGTTTGTGGATTGGAGATTGGTCCCTTTGGATCTTCGAAAGGGGGGAAGGCCCGGAAGGGGGGGGGGGGGGGTTGTTTCTTTTGGAAGAAGTGGCCTGAAGCAATTGTTTTAGGGTTGAGAGAGTTGTTTATGGCATTTTAATTACATTAGGTACATACGACCTGAAGAAGGAATTTGAGTGGTTTCCCATTTGAGGGAATAGGGAACAAACGGCTGGTTTAGGTTGGAAGGTTACTTGACTTCGAGTGAAGGTAAGGAGCCATGCTGTAGGATATAGGAAGTAAAGAGAGGGATGGTTGCAGTAGGGTTCAGCAGGTGAACACGGAACTCTGTCGGCCAAGATAGGGAGGTAGGGAAAGGGTTTCTGGAGGAAAGTGAGGAAAGAATGGAAGAAAAGGGAAAGTTTTCACACCTTTCTCTAGAGTTTCATATCCAGTGCATTAAACAATCACCAATGGAAAGAGAACTCGCAGAGTTTATAGCCACACAATGATAATCATTCATTAGATTAGTTGGTTCTTCCACCCCATAGATAAATGGAGTTGGCTGCATCAATGTTTTACTACAAGTGTCTCATCCATAATAACTATCAACTCAAATAGAGTTTTCCATAAAAACCCTTAAACCAATAAAGACTCCGAGCACATACTAACTTTAGTTAAACTTGAAGTAAACTAAATTTGTGGTCCTTGCAGTGTTTTTCTTATTTATCGAGAAGGTCAAGGTTCATATTATATATTGCTTCATTTGCTTGGTTGTGCACAATTATTTCAACCTTAGGCATGAGAGAAGGCTAGAGTCGTTTATCTTGACCGTCTATATTATCCCTTGAAAATTTCATTTGGGCTTAGAACACCTTATTCTCTATGCAATTTTGTGTTAATTTTTAGAAATGTGTTAGTCCAACAATGTCTTCTGATTATATTAACAAAGTCCTATATACACACATGTACTGCACTAGTTAGATATCCATCTATTGATATAAAGCCCATTTTAGCACAAATAGTTATACAAGCAGTGCTTCTCCTGAATTGTTTACTGCCCGCTTTATCTTTTATAGTTTACTTTAATTAAATTACTAGTAAGGTTAGAAAGTATTCTTTTGGTGGTAGAGTTACATCTCTTGATTCAAGATAAAGGGTAAAACAACTTCAAAGAAAATCCATCGTTTTAGTGATATTTTCTACAGAAAATTTTAGGTGAAACCACCAGTCTTATATAGTATAGGCCACCTTCTGTTGGTAGAGATACATCTTTCATGCTTCAAGTACGAGTGGATCAACTTTAAACAATATTATCTTTTTATGCTGACATTTTTTAATCGAAATAGGTCAGAGCACTATAATGTTGTTATATAGCTTACTACCTTTCTGCCATGCTTTGCTACTTCTTCTCACTTGTTAGAATATTAAGCAGACCCACCCCATATGAAGGCATATGTCAGAGTTTTGTATGTATATGCCTTTGCAAACATTAACTTTGTTTCTTGCATCTGAATTGACACCTACTTTTACATATAGATCTAGACAAAACCAATACCAAAGCTATTCTTCCAAATTTGGGGGGACATATATAAATAGTTCGCAGTATCCGCCGTATCATATCAGTTTTGGCATGTCTCGATTGTAGGACCGATGGCACCTCTAGAGGAAGGGGGTGAATAGAGTGTAGCGGAAGAAATATTTCCAATAAAAATTAGGCAGGTAAAGGCATATATAAACAGATACTTAAATGCAGTATAGTAAAATAGTAAGTAAATAGGGAGAAGAAAGCAATACGTAGACACCGAGATTTTATACTAGTTTTTCTCTGAGAGGACTAGTCCAGTCTCGAGTACTCCTGCTCGATGTTAAATCCACTATTTGAAATAGAGGTTACACCGCGTGCTTTACTTCGAAGAACACGCCAACTTTAACACTGTCGTATTTTTATCCGAAGCCCACGATCAAACTTCAACACTATCTGAAAAGCTTTTATACTCCAAGCTTGTACAACTACTAATCGGAAACCACCGGCACTTAGAAGAATGTGAGTTGTCTTGAAAATGTGAAGATTGAAAGCTCTTTGTAATAAGAAGGCTTAGAATAGACAGAGAAGATGAAAAATGGATTGCATGAGTAAAATGAAAAACTCTTCTCTATTTATAGGTATTTTTGAACCAGAGTTCGGGCAGAACTCGACTAGGGCAACATTCATATTTTTGAACATTTGAAATCCAAAAGACTAGGAAAAGATGCTGACCAGGAGTAATCCAAGGGGACCGAGTTCGGGTAGAGCTCGGCCCGAGTTTGATTGCTAGGATTTCTGAATATTTTTGGTTTATGTAGGCTTTTGGATGTTGGTTTGGTTTGGGACAAAAGATAGTTTGTTTTTGTGAGGATAAACTTCTAAATGCCAGTGATCCCGACTCACAAAATAATCTAGACTCAAGAAATAAAAAATACAGAATAAATTAGAAAAAGTTTGCTTGACGATCAGGTGCAATCTTCTGTAGTCTTCTTTGAAGTCTTCTTGCTTTCCATATCAAAGTCGGAGTTTTAAGTCAATTATCGAAATCAGGTTGATCATAGCTACATGGGCCAACAATCTCTCCCATTTTGATAATTTGACAAAACTACGATTGATACTTGAACAATTGTTCGGCTTGTTTGGAAGTACGTTGGTACGGTACGGAAGTAGCTTGCTCATTGGTACAATAGCTTGCTTATTGACTTGCTCCCCCGCAATAAATGATCAAGTCCTTTGAACATTGTGAGATCTAGCAAAAATTGTCTCAAACCAATTTTCTTTAGAACAATAGAACAATATGTATATGTATTTGAATATTCAACATGTATGTAGTCTAGAAAGTATCATAGAATTTCTCTTCCTATTGTCATAGAATCAAAATTGAAATGTACTCAGCACTGATGAAAAATAGTAGCACATAAACTAGTAAACATAAGGGAAATCACATAACGAGAAATGCATAGAGTGCTGAAATAGAAAACTGATACATAGAGTGCATAAACTAATACATGCCAAACTAAACTGAAATACGAAAAATGCTTTGAAGAAGCATATCACTAATACATAAGCACTAAAAAAAACTAGAACAGAATAGTGACTCTGTATCACTGGGTATCATCCTCAATCATCATCCTTATCATCATCAGCATCTGCCGTCCGAGAAGGATTCCCGGACTCAGCAGTGCGGTGTGGATCATAGCGAGCAGCAGCATGGTCGAAATAGCGCTAGGCCTCTCGATCATCAATCCGATAACCGAGCACCAAGGGGTTACGAACCATGGGAATAGAACCGACAGGGTTGTGAGCTAAATTGTAGCTAAAGTCTCTCATAGTGTTGGTCATGGCCTGGAACTGGAGTGTGGTACGAAAATCCATAGATCGAAACTGATCCATCATTAAGTCCTGTAGGGACTCAAGAGTGACACTAGTGGGAGGATGTGAAGGATGGAAACTACCAGCTGATGGGTCAACAGGAGGAGGTGTAGGAGGCTGTACTGCGGGAACATGAGCGACTCTACGATGCTCATGAAGATGGGCAGGTGGGGCTTCTCTTGGACAGTCATCCAAGATAACCTCAAAATACTCAAAAATGTAAGAAAGATACATTGCGTAGAGAAGTCGTCGCGGTTTCTTGCGACACCATTCCATAGCAACGATAAAAGTCTTAGATAGACTGAAAGGAATTTGGAAGTGGAGATGATAAATAGCAGAGGGTTCCAAATATGTGACCTCATTGGTAGAAGTTTGTTTTGGAATAATAGCAGAAAATATCATCCGATACAAGTCATAAAAGTAGTCGTTCATATGCGCCTGGGTTGAAGGCTACCTTTGGGACGTGGATTGGGTGCACATAACGAATCACGAAAAGAATCAAAAGTCATGTGGACTGGAAATTGAACTGAGATGATATCCACCAGTGCTTCTCCTTCATTGGGAATATGAAGCATAAGTGTCAGATCATCGGCATCAAATTCAATATCAATTCTACCGACCTTAGGTCTAACTATGCCATTTGTGACCGAGAGATTGCAGTAAAACATGCGAATAGCATTTGAATAGATTGGATAAGTGGATTGAACTAAGTCTTCAAACACGTTTAAGTGATTGGATAGATTGGATAAGTGGATTGAACTAAGTCTTCAATGTTAAAGTGTTCAAACACGTTTAAGTGATTGAGAAATAAAGTGAAGTTGATTGGACTTTCCGGACAAATTTTTCGTTGGAAGAAGTCGTTGAACCACTCATTAGATGCATCAAGACACACAAAAATAAACTCATCAAAATAGTCTCTATCCAGCATGGCGGGACTAAAGAGTGAGAAAGATCCTTCCTCTTGAACATTAGAGGAGGAAGCTTCTCCAACCTTTCTCTTCTTTTTGGAAGCATGAGAAGGTTTGGGAGCCATAGAAATTGAAGAAAAGAGAGAATATATCGAAATTGAGTAGAAAATGTGGAAGAGAAACCCAAAACAGCTTTGAATCCAAACTCATAGACCTTGAGATGCTTAGAGGAGGGAGTTTGGGGTGGCTAGGGTTTAGGGTTTTCAGTGGCTATTTGTTGCTGTTTTGATGAAGAAGATGTTTGATGGATTTATAAAGAGGGGAACCCGACTGTTCAGTTCAGTTTTGACTTACCTTGGACCGAGTTCGGCCAGAGTTTTGTTCGAGGTCAGTCCCTAGGTAGTCTGGACAGACTTGGACTAATTTGATACATGTTTTAACATAGATACAAAAAGTAATTTGAAATAAATGTGTTGATGAAATAATATTAATTAATCAAAATACACAAAACGTATCAAATATTTCGGGTTAGCTGTAGGGGCCGGATCCCAGCTGGCGGTAGTCCGAAGACACTTGACACCGTGTCGCTTAGACTTTTACGTTTTTTTGTCAAAAGAGTCCTTTAGGCTTATAACCAAAATATTTTCTACAATTTTATATATTCATATCAAGTAATATATAATTATAAAACTTCAACGTCCAAAATTTATTATTTTTTTCGTATAAAATTAAAACAATCTTCAGCTAGGGGTTTAGTGAAGATGTCATCTAATTGACGTTCTGTGTCGACATACTCTAAACTAATATCTCCATGTAAAATATGGTCTCTAAGAAAGTGATGTCTAATTTCTATATGTTTAGTACGTGGGTGACAATTGGGATTCTTGTAAGATTTATCGAGCTAGTGTTATCGCAGTAAATAGGGATGTGGTTGTAAGATAATTGATAGTCTTCCAAGGTTTGCTTCATCCACAAAATCTGGGCACAACAACGTCCTACGGCTATAATACTCGGCCTCGGTTGTTGATAATGCAATAGAATTTTGCTTCTTAGAAAACTAGGAGACTAAAATTTTTTCTTGGAAATGATTTGTGCCACTGGTACTTTTACGATCAACCTTGCATCTAGCAAAATTCGCGTCCGAATAATCTATCAGGTCAAACGAATCGATTTTTGGATACCATAGATCGGTTGTCAAAGTACCTTTAAGGTATTTGAGGATACGCTTAACGGTGCTCACATGTAATTCCTTAGGACAAGCCTGATATCTTGCACATAAGCATACTGAAAACATAATGTTTGGACGACTAGCGGTTGGATACAGTAAACTACCAATTATACCTCTGTACTTACGTACTTCAGTTGGTTTACCACTTTCATCCATATCAAGCTTTGTAGACGTTGTCATAGGAGTACCGATTGGTTTGACATTGTCCATATCAAACTTCTTCAGTAGGTCTTTTGTATATTTGGCTTGATTGATGAAAATCTCTTGTGAACTTTGTTTGATTTGTAGCCCAAGGAAGGAAGTCAGTTCTCCCATCATACTCATTTCAAATTCACTCTGCATACACTTAGCAAATTCGTTACATAGCATCTCATTTGTTGATCCAAAAATAATATCATCTACATATATCTGCACTAGTAAAATATTTTTATCCAAAGATTTTATAAAAAAGAGTAGAATCAACCTTTCCTTTTGAAAAACTGTGTTCAAGTAAGAAGGAACTAAGGAACTTATACCATGCACGAGGTGCTTGTTTGAGTCCGTAGAGAGCCTTACGAAGCTTGAATACGTGATCAGTATTTTTGAAATCTTCAAAACCATGAGATTGTTTAACAAAAACAACTTTTTTTTATAAAATCATTTAGAAAAGCACTTTTGACATCCGTTTGAAAACGTTTAAAATCATGAAAACTTGCAAAAACACAAAGCACACGAATGAATTTTAGTATAGCAACTGGAGCATATGTCACATCGTAGTCAATACCTTCTTCTTGATTATAGTCTTGAGCTACTAGACGTGCTTTGTTGCGTGTGACTAAACCATTCTCATCTAACTTATTTCAGAACACACCCATTTAGTACCAATGACCGGATGATAACTAGGTTTGGAAACAAGTTTCCAAACTTGATTCCATTCAAATTGATTTAGTTTCTCTTGCATAGCAGCAATCCAAAATTCATCATCAATAGCTTCTACAACATTCTTTAGTTCTATCTTAAAAGTAAATGCTACGTTAGCAATAATATCTCTAGTGCTTGAACGAGTACTTACATCTTTTGATACATCACCTATTACCAATTCTTCTGGATGATTTGGTGTAAACCGCACTTGCTTCGGTAGGCTTTCCAGGTATGTGGTTAGTGTATCTTCAGGTGTTTTGTTCGAGGGAGTTCTATCATCTTCATTATCATCGTCGTTGTGACGTTGACTGTTCAGCTCGTCGAAAGTGACGTTGATTGATTCTTCAATAACAAGTGACCTTTTGTTGAATACTCTATATCCGTTGCTCTTTGCCGCATATCCAAGAAATATTCCTTCATCAGCTTTTTCGTCAAATTTTCCTAAATTATCTTTAGTGTTTAAGATAAAACATCTACAACCAAACACTTTGAAATAGCTTATATTAGTAGTTCTATTGAACCATAATTCATAAGGAGTCTTTTTGGAGATGGGTCTAATAAGAACTATGTTTAAAACATGGCATACTGTATAAACAGCTTTTGCCCAAAAATACTTTGGAAGATTATGCTAGTTAAGCATAACTCTGGCCATATCGCCAAGAGTTCTATTCTTCCTCTCCACAATACCATTCTGTTGAGGAGTTCTGGGGCAAGAGAATTCATGTGATAAACCATTTGAATCACAAAACGTTTTGAAATCATGGTTATCAAATTCTCCTCCATGATCACTTCGAATACGAGTGATCACGAATCCTTTCTCATTTTGTACCTTTTTACAAAAGGACATTCAGAAAAGGTCTCATTTTTATTTGCAAGAAAGTAAACTCAAAGTATATCGTGAATAGTCATCAACTACCACGAAAGCATATAGCTTATCGTCAAGATTGGCAACTCTACTTGGTCCAAATAAGTCCATATATAACAGTTGAAGTGGTCTAAAGGTACTTACAATGTTTATTGATTTGAAATATGATCTGGATGCCTTGTTCTTTTCACACTAGGCATAGACTATATATTTCTTGAAAGTAATATCAGGTAAGTCTCTTACCAATTTCTTTGTGGACAATCTTGCAATAGTATCCATGTTTGCATGTCCAAGACGCATATGCCATACCCAGCTTTCGTCTTGAGAAGTGTATAGACACTTTCTTGTACTGTTAGTACTTTCTGACAGATATAAGACATATGTTGTCCTCTCATATTCCCTCAAAAGAGATTATTCCAGAAGATTTATCACAAATAAAACATTTATCCCTAACAAAATTAATTCCATAACCATGATCAGTCAACTGACTTATACTCAACAGGTTATGTTTTAATTCTGTTACTAAACATACATCTTTAATAATAGAAGAGGGAGAAGTACCTATGTCGTCATTACCAATTATATGTCATTTAAAATTATTTTCAAAGGAGACATAACCTTCTTTCTTCATCGATAGAGTTGCAAACAAAGTATTATCGCCTGTCATATATTTGGAGCAACCGTTATCGAGAATCTATTTGCTTCTAGTGGGAGGAGGAAGGTCCACCTACAACACAAGTTGAAGATGTAATCTTTGGTACCCACTTTCTTGAGGGACCGGATGTGTTAGTTTTAGGAACCCAAACATATATATGCATGTCTACTAGCTTCCTAATTTTGCACTGATGTGATACATGTCCTCTTATACCACAATAATGACATGTAGCTGAAGTGTTCGTGCTAGGTAAAGTTCGAAGATTATGTATATGAGTTTTTGAAGAGGTGTGTGACTTCTTATGTGGAAATTATATATAAATGCATGGCTTCTAGAAGTTCTAGTAGTGTTGGGTTTGCTGGGTTTGTGTTTAGCCGTGTGATTCATGTTCACTTGAGTTACAGGCTTGACAACCTGTTTACCCAGTTTAATCTATAACTTTTTAGAGACATCACAGGCTTCATTGTACTTGGTTGTGAGTGCATCTATCCTTTAAACAGCAATATTGTACTTCTTCTCTAATTCATAGAGATCCTTGAGTTTTGCATTATCTTGATTTGCTTTCTCAAGCTCCTCAAGAGTGTCATGTAATCTCAGTTTCAAAGAAGAAATTCCATCCGTGTTACTAGAAGAAGAACTCTCTCCAATATCTTCCAGTATTTGAGATTGCTTAGAGAACTTAGATTGAACTGCTTTCAGCTCTTTCTTGGCACTTTTGTATATACCCATCATCTTCTTTTGATCTTCTAGTAGATCAGTGAAGGTGTCAGATAATTCATCAAAAGTAAATTCTTCATAAAGAGGATTTGAAATTACCTTAGCATCCGTAGACATGAAGCATAGATTTGCTGTGTTGCGAGGTTTTTCTTCTTCAGAATCACTCGTCTCACTTTCACACCAGATGCTGGTATTTGCATAATTTCTTGTTAAAGTTTTTCTCTTGCTTGACTGATCGTATCTGCTCATCTTTCTTATAACATGACAGTCTTTCTTGATATGACCTGTCTTTTTACAGCTGTAGCAGATTGGATCTCCATCATCTCTGGAATCTTTCTTCTTCTTGTAATCTTCTCATACTTCAGGAATCTTCTGAAGTTCCTTGTCATAAGGGCCATTTGCTCGTTGTCTGAGCTATCGTTCTCACTCTCTCATCATCGGAGGCTGTCTTATAATGTGCTTTGAATGCGATAGTCTTTTTCTTTGGTGCTGGCTCTTCGAAATCTTTAAGGTCCAACTCATGTGCTATATAAGCTTTCCTATAAGCGTCTCGAGAGTCGTAGTGAGATCGTTCCCTTCAATTATAGCCGTTGTCTTGGAATTTCAGTTCTTAGTCAAACCGCGAAGTACCTTTCATATCTTCTCGTGAGTGTTGTATTCTTTTCCAAGAGAAGATAGAGGATTAACAATATTTAAAAATCGAGTAAACATATTGGTAATAGTCTTATTAGGCTTCATTTTGAAGGCCTCATACTCTTGTGTAAGTCGTAAGATTTTGGACTTTTTCACCTGTGAAGTTCCTTCATGAGTTACCTCAAGAAGTTTTCAAATCTCGTGAGACGTGACACATGTTGATACTCTATTAAACTCAGTTCTATCTACTGCACAAAATAAAGCATTGATAGCTTTTGCATCAAGACTTGCTTCTTTTCATGATCAGTATACTTGTCATGCGGTTTTTCAACCAAGTTTCCATCTACAACGATAGGAAGTGATTTCTTATAACCATCAATGACAATTGCCCATAAATCGAAATCAATTGACTTGAGGTAAAAGCTCATACGTGTTTTCCAATACGTGTAGTTTGTGCCATAAAAAATGGGTAGCCTATTTGTAGATTGACCTTCACCATTGCTAGTGTATAATGATGTCATTTCTCAAGAAGTTTTAGTCCAACTTTGAGAAACTTAGCTCTGATACCAATTGTTGGATCGATGACACCTCTAGAGGGGGGTGAATAGAGTGTAACAGAAAAAATATTCCCAATAAAAATTAGGCAGGTAAAGGAAGATATAAACAGATACTTAAATGCAGTATAGTAAAACCGTAAGTAAATAGGGTACGCAGACACCGAAATTTTATAATAGTTTTCCTCTGAGAGGACTAGTCCAGTTTCGAGTACTCATGCTCGATGTTAAATCCACTATTTGAAAAGACTTGGTAACGTCTATTGCGATAATTATGACATGGACACTTGATTTTGTTACCGTCCATATACTGAGCTTTGCTCATGGCATACTTAAGAAATACTTCCACACCTGTCTGAAAATCGTCACTCACACCTATTCTGCTCTCGTGTTGTCGTTTGTACATCCATGTACAATCAACGAAATAACGATCCATCACAGATTGGATGTGAAAATCTGTATAGTAAAACAAACTAAACAGAATTAGTATATAATCATGTAACTGGTGGATTCGCTGGTATATAGGCCGGATGTACTTAGTACATACGGATACGGATACCGATATCGATACCGATATACCGATACTAATATGCTACGATCGATACTAAGTACATACTGATACCGATAGTTCGATACCGATACCGATAGTGCGATACCGATACTGATAGTCCGATACCGATAGTGCGATACCGATACCGATAGTGCGATACCGATAGTTCGATACCGATACCGATAGTCCGATAGTCCGCTAGCGATACCGATAGTTCGATACCGATACCACTAAGTCCAAATGATTCCTCTTAAGCGTCGAGCATGTTATACACGGTTCAACTTGACGAGTCAGTATATATATATATATATATATATATATATAATTCATGGTTTAAAGTATCGGCCGATACCGATCCGATACGGCTGATACCGATACGGTTTGGCATGTTCCGATCCGATACCGACCGATACCAAATATTGACCGATGCCGACATTGGGGGTCTTTGTTCCGGTCAATTTGGCAAAGAAAATTAAACAACATAGGAATAGTCCGATACCGATTCTGATACCGATATTGTGAACCTAGGTTGAAAGCATAATGAGGTTGTAAAAGCATGTAAAAGAATCCGATACTACCGATAATTATTTGTTTCCCAATACCAAAATGACCAATGGATGGGGACTGAACCTATTGCTCAGATATCAACCTGAACTCAAGGTAGAGTAAAGCATTTCAAATGCAGGACAAGTGTATAAATGAAAGTATGTGACTGAATACATTTAGGAATGTATTGAATTTTTAGGCTAGGGCAGGACTAGCAAGGTAAGCAGGGATCTAATGCAAATGCAGACAATGACTCATTTGCATTCACAAATTCAATATGAATTGGTCCATGATAGCAATGGACTGATCAACTAAAATAGCTAATGCATCTGCTAAATAATCCCAAGTAAATGCATGCAGGGAACTAAAATCAAGATGGATAGAACCATGGACAAGGTAAGAAGACTGATACTCAAACATGTATCAGAACATGCAAGAAAGGGAAGAAATTATCCATACCATATAGACTGAACTAAGGTGAAGATGTGGGCAATAAATCATAGGCTAGGCAGTATAGATATGTACAGTGAATGAATAAGGATTTGAAGGTTTAGACAATACAGATATTAAATGAAGGCATGACTTATCTACTATGCAGGGCAGTGTATTTGAATACAGTGCCATGGCGGTGCAGGACAACTATACACGTGCAGTGAATGATATATGGTGATATAGTTAGGTAATAGAGAAATGTAGGTAATAACACCATATTATACCTGGTATTTCAAGCTAACCTATTTGCAGGTAATGAGAAGGATTGCAATCACACAGTGAATGCAAGGCAAAATCTAAGGTGCAGGACAAGTACATATGTAGTGATACCTCTGTAGGAGGAATGCTATCCCCAGTACACATCTCATACTCTAATGCCAACATCTATACAGGTCATGCAAGTACCTATGATACTCCCCCTATTACTTGTAACCCGAGCCCTAGGCTTACATGTCCTCTTGACTGTACATAGGCTGAACAATAGAGAAAGGAAAAGGATTGACACTCTAATCTGGACTGATACAAATTTATGCAGTGACTGAACAACAAAATAAGGGATGAACAACAATGGATTTAATACAGAGAAGTAGGGGACTAGACTGATACAAATTTATGCAGTGACTGAACAACAAAATAAGGGATGAACAACAATGGATTTAATACAGAGAAGTAGGGGACTGATAGTGAGAGTTCAAAATATGAACTGTCAGTAGGAATGGACTGATGGTTAACCCTGCACTCCCTACTCTAGACTGATGTCTAAAATGATTCGACTAATACATTAAATTAGAACGTATGCAAAAGATGGGGAAAACTGAACACAGGTGATGGTATGGTCATTCATGGACTGAAACAATGGGGTACCAGTCCAATGCAATAACAACCCACACCAACACTCACCCACAGTCCACTCCAAAACCCAATACAGCCACATACATTAGTGATTAGCATACATATACCTATACATGTACTCTTAATACCTCAGAGACCTCTACGTGCTTGTTAAAATGTCTAAGAGACCATGTACTCTTATTAACCCCGCCGCCCCCCGCTGCCCCGGAGCGCGCTGCCCCCCGCCGCCCGCCGCAGCCCCGTGCGCGGCCGCCGCAGTGCTGCGTGCGGCCGCCGCAGCGCCGCGCGCGGCCGCCGCAGCCCCGCGCGCGACCGCCGCAGCCTCGCGCTGCCCCGCGCGCGCCACCCCTGCAGTCTCCGCCGCCCCCGCAGCCCACGACGCCCCCGGCAGTGTCACGCCCCACTCCCGTAGGAGCAATCGTCCTCGCTAAGGCGTGATGCCGCACGAGCCTAGATTGCGCTCGTGCAAGGCAGTTTCATAACGGCTGATTACATCGGCTGCGACGGGGTCGTCGCAGAGAAGTCCCAAGCAGAAACATTGAAACATGCAGCGAAAATTTAGAACAAGCACACATGAACACAAGTCATTCAAAAGAAGCTCTTTCATTGATATTGAATACAAGATTACATTTGTGGGCGCAAGGCCAAATTACAAGTCTCTCGTGCTCACTTTTTTCTCATTTTACAAGTCACTCTGCTCTCTCCCATCTCTCTTATTTACAAATGCTTGAGCCAGCGGAAGCTTCGGAAGGCGATGTCCATACCTTATGTCCCGTATAAGTCTTTAATCCACGCGGCCGTACGCTTCGAATCGTCAAGGAACTCCGTGCCTCGACACATCCAAGCGAGCTCCGCGCCACGAGCTTCTACCTGTGCCTGCACATGAACACTGTATGGGTGTCAGTTCTCAACTGTACTGGTGGAGTGAGCTCCTCGCCCACCCATACAAAACCGACACGTTCATTTACTTTGTGCAGCTTACAAGTCCCTTTACGATTGTCTTTCTAATCTTGCTTTAGGATCCATTTTAGAACAAGACGTCTCGGCCTACACTTAACAATGCAACGACGGGGTCGTGCAACGACGGGGTCGTGCAACGACGGGGTCGTGCAACAACAGGGTCGTGCCATGCCAATGTGTGTTTCGATCGAGGCAGTGCCTCATTGCCTAGGTACTTGACCAAACTTCAACCGAAGCCCACGATCAAACTTTAACAGTCTGAAAAGCTTTTATACTTCAAGCTTGTACAACTCAAATACTCCTAATAAAAAACCACCGACACTTAGAAGAATGAGAGTTGTCTTGGAAATGTGAAGATTGAAAGCTCTTTGTAATAGGAAGGCTTAGAATAGATAGAGAAGATGAAGAATGGATTGGGCGAGTAAAATAAAAAACTCTTCTCTATTTATAGATATTTTTAAACCAGAGTTCGGGCAGAACTCGGCTAGGGCAACGTTCATATTTTTGAACGTTTGAGATCCAAAAGACTAGGAAAAAGCTGCTTACCAAGAGTGATCGAAGGAGACCGAGTTCGGTCCGAGTTTGGGTAGAGCTCAGCCCGAGTTTGGTTGCTAGGATTTCTGAATATTTTTGGTTTATGTAGGCTTTTGGATGTTGGTTTGGTTTGGGACAAAAGATAGGTTTGTTTTTGTGAGGATAAACTTCTAAATGTCAGTGATCCCGACTCACAAAATAATCTAAACTCAAGAAATGAAAAATACATAATAAATTAGAAAAAGTTTGCTTGACGATCAGGTGCAATCTTCTGTAGTCATCTTTGAAGTCTTCTTGCTTTCCATATCAAAGTCAGAGTTCTAAGTTAATTATCGAAATCGGGTTGATCATGGCTACATGGGCCAACATCGATTCGATACCATCCGCTAGCGTTACTGTCGATACCAGCCACCGTGGTAGGCCTGCGCCTGGGGAGCATAGGGAGGAAAGGGAGCCCGGACGGTGGAAGAGCCAGGGGAGGCCGGGTCATTTGACGGAAATGGAAGGCGAGATATATCGAAGTGAGGCTAACGCAGTGCAATACCAATGTCTTGTTCTCTTTTCCGGTCAATTCGACAGGAAAAAAATTGAAAGAAAGAGTGAATGGAAAAATAGTGTCAACACAATGATTCGGTTGTGCTGAAGATCGACAATTTTATGGCAACAATAAGACTTCTTATCGACACACTATAACTATTACAATTTGTTGAAGTTTGTCGAAGTTGTAAATTCAAAGCATTCATTCATATTAATATTATTCCTTTCAAACATTTATTGTGGTTTTCTTGTCTAAAGACAAGTAAATAAACAATTGAATCTATTGCTGTTGATTGGTGTTGTGGGGGTCTATTTTCCGATCAATTTGACAGAAAAATTGAATGAAAGAGTCTTCAAAAATGGTATCAACACAATGATTTGATTGTGTTGAACATTGACAATCGTACATTATGACGATAAGATTCCTTATAGACACATTGTAACCATTATCATTTGTCGAAGTTGTATATCCATAAGTTCAAAACATCCATCCATATTAATATTGTTTCCTTCAAAACTATTTATTGTAGTTTTATTGTCTAAAGACAAGTAAACAAACAATAATATCTACTGTGGATGAATGATTTAGTTATGTTGAATATTATTTCATTTAAACTATCAGAAAATAACATATAATATATAAAACTGTCTAAATATATATCATTTATCTAGCTTTTTAATTTTTGGCTTTACGAACCGAAGAAACCAATACTCTCGGTTTGAAACTGGCGTAACCGGTGATACCGATACTCATAGGAAGGATCAGAAACCGATACTACGAACCTTATTATAAAAACATAGGGTAAAGCTTTTATTTATTTTTGTAGTGTATGTTACACTTTGTTCCTTCCAACTGAAATAGGCGTACCTACTTTTGAATATATAACTATACAGATCAATACCAATGCCATTCTTCCAAAAAAAATTGGGACATGTATAAAAGCATAGGGTGAAGCCTTTATTCATTTTGGTAGTGTATGTTAGAGGTGCAATGCAAGTGCCTGATATCTAGTGAAATTATTACTCAAGCTCGACTAATAACCAAGGTATTGTGGGGTTATTGTTGTGTCAGATATTGTGGGGCTATTACTGTGTCACATTCATGTTACTACATTACAGTACAGATGGTGCTATCAACTTGCTTTAGTTTTGCTCAACTTTGCAACTGTGACAGAGTTGTAGCCGAATGCGTGTACAAGTCAACCGACTTAAAGACATTCTGGTTGGTGGCCATCAGCAGAATTTGTTGATCCGTGGCAGTGGCGGTGGCACTGTATCCAACCAGCCAGGTATTTAATGATGACAAAAGAAGATGGGTGAGTAGATGATGTAGGGACAGTTGCTGGAAACCACCCTTGTTGACTCTGGATATTTACGGTTGCTTTGTTATTGTTAGATTTGGTTTGTGTTGCACATTATATTGTACATATCTGTTGAGAATGGATTTAAGTGTTTAAATCGATCAAGTGTTTGCAGCTTGGAGATGGTGTTGCGTAGTAGTTGCATGTTGGAGATGAGTTTGCTTGCTTACTAGAATTTCCAGATATTGGCTTCTGAAATAGTATGCACATGCGCGGGTCAGGAAAATAATTGGAATGATAGGGCTGTTTGGCTGCCACAGATTCTTGGAGCTTGTATCTTTATGGTTTCAGTATACGTCAAGATATATGCAGAACAATATAGTTAATGTGTATATACAAGAAAGGAGTTCTATCATGATTCAGTTGGCTTGTTTTGTTTGTATGTAGAATGTATTCAGGAGCTTTCTGGTACTGTTGTCCCTCGCCAATTTCTCAGAATTCATGTCCAACTTTGGTGGCAGTCCAATACATTTCGAACAATCAGTTTTTCCTTCGTAACAAGAAAGTGGATGCCGAATTTTGAGATACTAAGTACATCAATGCAATGCAGGGTTCCAGAAGCTTAGCAATGGTGCTCTTGAACAAAACCAAGAGCAAGCATGTTGTATTAGCCCCCCTTTCATTCACATTGGTAAATATCTTGAGCTTATTGTGTGCAAAACAGCCCTTTGTGCAGAAAAATGATTTCAGACACAGAAAGTTCACAGTTGGGTCTACTGCAAAACTGTGAGATGCTTCCTTCAGATTTGAGTCCCTTTCTTACAGAGATGATTTATGATCAATGGTGAAATACCCAAACCATAATACAATTGCTCCATGCACAATGAAGTTGTAGATTGCATCACTTGAAATGAACGAGTAGCTCAATCTCGTAGACTGCTAAATTATAAGATCAAATGTTGTTCACGAAGTATGTTTTACTAAAATCATGGTAGTCTTCATTCCCTTGATGCATCTTAGGCGCTAACCGAAGACTTAAATGACTGACGGTCAGTAAAAAAAAAAAAAGCATTTACATATAATGCCATCTGAAGCATCACATAGTTTGTCACTATTTGAGGGTCTCCAGCAGCCTAATAAGCATAGTCGAGTATTACTATCAGTGAGTTCAACACCTGCCGGCCAGGAAGCGACGATCCTTTCTTCAGTAGATTCTTTGTGCCTGATCTTAGACCAAGGTTCGTAGCATCGGTATCGGATCCTTCCTATGAGTATCAATATGTTTCGTCCGAGTTTTTGGTATTGAAAAGCAAATAATTATTAAACTTTTAGGGAAAAAATCTTATACTTTTAGGTATAATTTTAAGTATTTCATGTGTTATTTCTTGCTAATTTTGGAATTGAATGAAATAGTAGTTGCCTTTGTCGATTGGATACATGCAATAGATAAGTTTTCTTCTCTTATATGCTTTTACAGCTTTATTAAGCTTTTAAAATATTGTTGATTGGTCTTTTTCATTCAAATATTTTGTCGAATTGACTGGAGAAGAGACCCCAATATTGGTATCTGTATCGGTTGATATCGAATTGGAACATGCCAAACCGTTTGAGTATCGACCGTATCGGATCGGTATCGGCTTCTGTACCTTTAGACACGTCAGAGAGAATTGAATTAATCATGTACAAGAAATAACTAGAAACTTATGAAACTTCTGTGGAGACATTTAGGTAGCATGTTGACCAACAAAATTGTGACGATGAACAAATTCTCATTTCCAACTTCCATCCTGCAATGGGTCCAAGCCATTTCTTCTTTACTGCTTGCTTTTCTAGAATTTAGTGGAGAAATATACTATAAGATTCTGTGTCTAGGTTGATAACCATAAAAGCAACATTAAGTATGAACATTGTCTTCACAAAGTAGCATTTAGGGGACACACAGTTCTGTTGCAATATATCATGGCATTTCCCAATTCTTGAATCAGAAATTTCAGAATATTCTAATTGAGCTATTTGGATGAGTACCCAAATATTAGAATTCCTAATCATGTATTTAAAATTCTTTTCAGTATCAAATTTCATGGATTTGTTATTCTTATTTACAATTGTATTCCCTTTTTTAACCCCACGGATCTACAACCAATTGATTAATTACAAAATCTTCACATAATTATGTCGAAGAGAGAACATTGCAACTTTTGTCGTGAGAATTTCAAAACATGCGAAATATTAGAATTCCTAATCATGTATTTAAAATATCGAACCACGTTCGTCTAGGCGCCTAACTCTACTGGTGGCTCCACCGATATTTATGGAAGCACACCATTGGCCATCAATCTGAACTCCATTCCACTTTTATTAAATGTTAAAGTCTATTTTTCTTCATGTTGATCGCATGTTTTCTAGATTTTACAACTTCTTCCCCACATTCCTACTAAAGAATCTTCCCTAATCTCATCAATAACAGAATATCGTCTACAAACAGCAAATAACATCAAGCCTAAAAAAATTGAGATATATGATATTGATTTGCTTGATTATCTTCTTGTGTATCGTATAGTATACGATACATTGCTTTTTCTTACATATTAAATTTGGCTGGGACATAACACCGAAATTAACATAATGCTGTTGGAAACGAAGCGCGGAAATCGTCCCCACAAACCAGAAAGTCCTGCGAGAGAACCGAGCAAAAGCACACAAACCAAAAACGCCAAACACAATTGCAGACACAAAGATTTTTGACGTGAAAAATCCTTACAGGAAAAACCACGGGACGATCGGAGTCCAACCCTGAAGAACCTCCACTAATGGAATAAAGAGAATACACCCTCTACAAGCTCCTCCCGATCCAACATGGATCACCATAACTCACTTGAAAGAAGAAATTTTTTGATTGCGGACTCCGAAAAACAAGAGATGCCGAAAAATTATTCGAAGCAATCTCTCCTTCACAATAGTCCTTAATCCTCTCTCTCTCTCTCTCTCTCAAAGATTGTAAAGCACTCTTGTTTTCGAGATGATTTTCCAACTAGCATGCATCACCCTTTTATAAGCCCTTGGTAATCTATACATGGAAGGCCAATATATATGGAAACTTCCAATATGCATCAATCATATATTTAATGGAAATTCAATCATAATTGGCTTGCCATAATTGGAAGCCCAATTATATGGAAAGCTACTATATGAAGGGTCCAATCATAAATATATGATCAAAGTAAATATGGAAATCCAATCATATATTTCCTTACCATATATGTTCAACAATAGGATCCACGCACTTACTGAGCTTCTCCGACACACGGATGGCGCTCGTCGCTCTCCGGGGTATTCTCCACATAGGTTGGGAACCCCACCCACTCCAACAAATCTCCCCCTTCACAACTAGGTGGAGGAACTCGTCATCCCGACGATCCGCCTGCAGTACTCAAACTTTTCCCTTGTTAGAACCTTCGTGAGCATATCGGCTCCATTGTCATCAGTATGGACCTTCTCAAGCATCGCGTCCTTCTTCTCAACCACATCTCGTATCCAATGATACCGAGTCTCAATGTGCTTGGACCGATTATGAAATGTCTGGTTCTTCACAAGGTGAATGGCACTCTGGCTATCGCAAAGCAAAGTATTACTGCTCTTGCTTCAGCCCCATTTTCTGCAACAGCTTTTTCATCCACAGTAACTCCTTGCAAGCCTCTGTCACCATAATGTACTCTACCTCTGTCGTCGACAAGGCAACACACTTCTGCAACCGCGACTGCCACGATACCTCTCCTCCAGCAAACATCATCACATAGCCCGAAGTCGATCGCCTCGTGTCTACATCTCCAGCCATATCAGCGTCGGTATACCCACCAGCTTCGGCTCGTCACCACCAAAAGAAAGTCTCCAATCGGCAGTGCCCTGAAGGTATCGTAGAATCCACTTGACCGCACTCTAATGTACCCTTCCAAGATTTGAAAGGTACCTGCTAACTGTGCAAACTGCATGAGCGATGTCTGGCCTCGTACACACCATAGCATACATAAGACTTCCTACAGCTGAGGCATATGGAATCCGTTCCATATCTTCTTTTTCGTCCTCGGTAGATGGACACTGCTCCTCAGTGAACTTAAAGTGAGCCGCAAGGGGACAACTCACTTTCTTCGATCCGTCCATCCCGAAACGTTGAAGTACCCGGTGAATGTACTTCTTTTGGGACAAGTGTAGCAGCTTGGACTCTCTCTCGGCTGATCTCCATCCCAAGAATAGTCTTTGCTGCACCCAAATCCTTCATAGAGAAGGCCGCGCCCAGTTGGCGCTTCAACTCCGCTATCCTAGTGGCATTCTGACCCACTAATAGCATGTCATCAACATAGAGCAATAAAATGATGAAATCATCCTCGACAAAGTACCTCACAAATACGCAATGGTCCGACGTCGTTCGTGCATAACCATGCTCCTCCATAAACGACTCGAACTTCCTGTACCACTGCCTCGGAGCCTGCTTCAGACCATACAAGCTCTTCCTCAACCGGCAGACCAAATGTGACTTGCCCTTCTCACAGAATTCCTCTGGCTGCTCCATGTATAACTCCTCATCAAGATCACCGTGGAGGAATGCCGTCTTCACGTCCATCTGCTCGACCTCCAAGTCGAGACTGGCTGCCAATGCCAGCACCACCCGAATAGACGAATGCTTGACGACAGGCGAAAAGATCTCATCATAATCCACGCATTTTCGCTGACCGTAGCCTTTAACTACCAGCCTCGCTTTGTATCGAGGACAAGTAGCATCATCCGTCTGCTTCACTCTAAACACCCATCGATTCTTCAAAGCCTTCTTGTCCTTTGGCAATCGTACCAGCTCATAAGTGGAATTGGCGTGTAAGGAACTCATCTCCTCCTGCATAGCCTGCATCCACTCCTGCCTGTGTTCGTCTTCCATAGCCTCTGCAAAGCTTTCGGGCTCTCCCCCGTCAGTCAGTAGCATATACTCACCCCGTGAGTATATCATAGATGGTCGACGCTCTCTGTGGCTCCTTCTCAGTGGAGCCACTGGTGCTGGCTGTATACCAACAGTCTCCTCCCCTTCAGGAACTGCCTCTCCGGCATGCTCATCCTCCTGAGGGACATCATGACCACCATCAGCAGGCTGATGATCAAGGTTGGGAGCAACTCCATGCACTGGCTCCTCCATAACTGGATCCTCTGCGATGTCCTCTGAAAATTGCTCGAAGCGAAATGACTCTAACTCAGGCAATTCCTCAGCCTCAGAAGGCGTCTCGGAATCCTGAGTGTTGGTCATGGTCTGATCCTCGACGAATACTACGTCCCTGCTTCTGTAGAACTTTCTTCCCACTGGATCGTAGAGTCTATAGCCAAACTCATCCCGACCGTAGCCGACAAAGACGCATCGCCTCGTCTTCGGCTCAAGTTTGGACCTCTCGTCCTTCGGTACATGTACGAAGGCCTTACAACCAAACACTCGCAGGTGATTGTATGACGGCTCTTTGCCGTACCATACTTTGTCAGGCACATCACCCTGCAAAGGAGCACTAGGAGATAAATTAATAACATAAGCAGCTGTGAGAAGAGCCTCACCCCAATAACTGCCTGGCAAGTTTGCTTTTGACAGCAAACACCGCACCCTCTCCATCAGTGTCCTGTTCATACGCTCCGCTACACCATTGAGCTGAGGTGTCTTGGGCGGAGTCTTCTGGTGTTGTATCCCCTGCTCTCTGCAATAAGCATCAAAGGGACCAATGTATTTGCCGTCGTTGTCGGACCGAACACAAAATAACTCTTGCCCGTCTCTCTTTCAACAGAGGCCTGAAACTCTTTGAAAGTAGGCAGCACCTGATCCTTGGTCTTTAAGGCATAGACCCAAACCTTCCTGGAACAGTCATCAATAAAAATTACAAAGTAAGAAGCACCACCAATAGATTTTACCTTCATAGGACCGCAGACATCCGAGTGAATCAACTCGAGCAACGCCGGCTTCATTGAACTTGGGTGACTTTGGAAAGACACCCTATTTTGCTTCCCAGCTAAGCAGTGTGTGCATTTCTCCAACTTTGTAGACTTGAGCCCTGGAATCACCTTCCTGTTCACCAAGTAGCTCATCCCCTTCTCGCTGACATGGCCGAGCCGCCTGTGCCACAACTCAGTAGACGCATCACTGACGGCGTTCACCTCCTGTGCTCCCTGTGCGCTCTCCTCCATATAGTAGAGACCGGACTTCTTGCTTCCTCTGGCAATCACCATCGAACCTCTGAAAAGCTTCCATTGACTATTCCCGAAGAGACTGAAGAATCCCTCGTCATCCAACCTTCCAACCGACACCAGGTTGAAACGGATGTCAGGGACATGACGAACATCTTTGAGAACAAGAACTGCACCCATCTTCGTTCTCAAATGCACATCTCCAACGGCAACCGCCTTCGACACATCTCCATTGCCCATCTTCAACACTCCACAGTCGCCTATCGTGTAAGTGGCAAATAGTGCCCTGTTATGAGATACGTGCGCTGAAGCCCCTGAGTCCACCAGCCAAGAATTGTCATCGCAGGCGAGGTTTGTGATAACCTCATCACCTACGACGATCACATCGTCTCCATGTATCGAGGCTGCCGCTGTAGTGTTCTCATCTTGCTTCCCCTTGTCGCCCTTCTTCTTTCTCTTCCAAGCGAAATAATTCCGCTTGATGTGGCCCTTCTTGCCACAGTGGTAACACTCCGAGTCCTCGTATCGACCCTTGGACTTACCCATGCTCTTGTCTCTGCCACCACCTGGACCCCTGCTTTTGCCCCTTCCGCGGCTCTCTGAAACCAATGCCTCTGAGTGGTGGGATGTGGATGAAGTGCCCTGAGAACGTCTCCACATCTCTTCATTCAGCACCCCGCTCTTGGCAAACTTTAGACTGACCACGCCTTCCGGAGCAGAGGCGATCATAGATACTCGTACGGTCTCCCACGAGTCTGGCAATGTACATAGCAACCAAAGTCCTTGAACCTCGTCGTCGAACTTGACTCCCATCGAGGATAGCTGGTCCACCACGCCCTGGAACTCACTCAAGTGATCCGTAATGGATGCACCATCTTTGTACCGCAGACCCATCATCATCCGGATCAGGAACAGTTTGTTTACCCCGGTCTTCTTCGCGTACAAAGATTCCAGCTTATCCCATAACGTCTTCGCATGCTCAATATTGGCAACGTGGTTGTACACGTTCTCGTCAACGAACTGCCGCATGTACCCACACACCTGTATATGCTCGAAGTTTCAGTCCTCATCGGATTTGTCACTGGGCTTCTCGGATGCAAATACTGGAAGATGCAGCTTCTTGACGAACAACAAATCCTTCATCTTGCTCCGCCAATAATGGTAGTTGGTACCGTTCAGGTTCACCATGCGCACCGGCTTCGCGTCCATCTCTACTTCCTGGTTTGATTGTCAACTCCTGACACTTCTTTGAACCCAAAGCTCTGATACCACTCTGTTGGGAACGAAGCGCGAAAACCATCCCCACAAACCAGAAAGTCCTGCGAGAGAACCGAGCAAAAGCACACAAACCAAAAACGCCAAACACAATCGCAGACACAAAGATTTTTGACGTAGAAAATCCTTGCGGGAAAAACCACGGGACGATCGGAGTCCAACCCTGAAGAACCTCCACTAATGGAATAAAGAGAATACACCCTCTACAAGCTCCTCCCGATCCAACACGGATCACCACAACTCACTTGAAAGAAAAAAAATTTTGATTGCGGACTCCGAAGAACAAAAGATGCCGAAAAATTATTCGAAGCAATCTCTCCTTCACAATAGTCCTTAATCCTCTCTCTCTCTCAAAGATTGTAAAGCACTCTTGTTTTTGAGATGATTTTCCAACTAGCATGCATCACTCTTTTATAAGCCCTTGGTAATCCATACATGGAAGGCGAATATATATAGAAACTTCCAATATGCATCAATCATATATTTAATGGAAATCTAATCATAATTGGCTTGCCATAATTGGAAGCCCAATTATATGGAAAACTACTATATGAAGGGTCCAATCATAAATATATGATCAAAGTAAATATGGAAATCCAATCATATATTTTCTTACCATATATGTTCCAAAATAGGATCCATGCACTTCCCGAGCTTCTCCGAGACACGGATGACGCTCGTCGCTCTCCGGGATATTCTTCACATAGGTTGGGAACCCCACCCACTCCAACAAATGCTACATATATGGATAATGATTTTAATGAATAGTTTGTTGATGCTGTGCTTTTCAAGACCTGAGAACCTTATGACCCACTTCAGTAATGCAAGGGCATTATGTGGATCATATTGTCATTCAGAAATAACAAACAATAGATCAAATATCGGTATTAAAAAGATAAGGAATCCTTTCGTCAAGCCTACACCTGAGAGTCATCATCTTCAGACCCCTACTTCTTTGGAAGTGCTGAATATCTTTCATATTCCTACAAAAATGTTCAAGGATTACAACAACAACAACAAAGCATCCATCCAAATTTTTGGGTCGACTGTTTGAATTTTTTTTTTTATCTTTTCATTTGGCTTTGTTGAGGACCATATCTTTTGTAACACCAACAAAAGTCATATCCTTCTTTTGAACTTCAATCCATTTTGTTTAGGCCTATCTCTAATCCTAGCGGCTCCTTAAACTACAATTTTATAGATCCTCCTTACTAGAGCATTTATCCATCTGTGTTGCACACGTCCAAACAACCTAAGACTATTTTATCTCATCATGTTCTCAATTGGCACCCCATTAACTTTCCAAGGACACTTTTTTTTTTTATCATATCTTTCAATATATTGCCACTCATCCATCTCAGCATTCTCATTTCAGCTACACCATTTTCTAGACAAAGATATTCAAAGGATTAAGAAACTTAAAATGATATCAATGTCAATCAAGTGGGTGAACGGTGGGAATCAGTTTCTTCAAACATATTATTCAAACAATCAGGGTTCCATATTACCAAAGACTGGTCAGCTAAAATCATGTTTAATAGAACAAGACACGAATGAATGACTCTACTTCCCAGGTCTAACTTAGGCTGTGTTTGGTAGGAAGGATGGAAAAGTGGAAGGAAGGAAAAAGATGAGGATATATTTTCCTTCCATATGGAAAGGAAAGATCATTTCCTTTGTGTTTTGAAGCAGACCTTGATAGCTAATTAATCATAAGGGATCTGGATGTATGCAGCATCGCACACAAATGGGATGTCGGCATACATGCCCCCCAAGGCACACCGCATGCACTCGAGGACTGTGAAGAGATAGCCAAACGCGACCGCGGTCCAGAAATGCATCCCGATCTTGCCCCAGTACACGGAGAGCGGCATCCACCGACTGACCGTCCCGATGACCTGGAGCGCAATCTCGAGCAGCATCCCCATCACCACGTGGAACCGGAAGAAATGAGGCCATTCTTTCCTCCTCACCACACCGAGGTAGAACAGGAAGAAATAGGCCATCAGAAACCAACTCGGGAGCGTCCCAATGAACTCGAAAAATGGATAGGTCAACCACTCAAAATCCTCCAGGAAGGGGTGGAGGTGATAGGCCGTCTCTGCGTACATCCATGTCTCGTGAAGGGGCATGAGGTAGGGGATGCATGCAAGGGTTCTCCACCACCACTTGGGCTTTTCGGTCATTGCAGGGTAGCGGAAGCTGTATGGCACATCTTTTGACGCTCTTGGACCAATTGTCGTCATCTTGTGGCGCTGCCGAGGCAAGACTGGGATGGTGGCCATAAGATGGCTACCATAGTCTCCTCTGAGCACGGAGGCACACGCACTTGAGAGGCGGGAGGTAGTGAATTCCACTCCTGCAACTTCAAATTAACAAAATAAATCGACTGATAGTTAACCAAAACACAGTTTTGTCCAAACTATTTTAGAACTGGCCTCATGGATCTCCTTTACCAATCATTTCTATTGATTACCCACTCGTGCCGGCATAAGTTTATATACGTGACCAAGATGAATGACATAACACAATGTTTTTCCATCAATTTCATGATTATATAAAAATATGTCATTCTGTTTACATTGCTTCTAGAATTGACTGGTTTCCAATAACAAGGCATGTCCTCCCAATTATGAAACAATTGACAATAAAGATAAATTCCATCTACCACCTTAGCGAAATGATTGGCGTACTAAAGAATTGGATGTCATAAGAACTTGCAACCTTTCCTCCCTTCAAAATACCAAATGACTGAAGAGGGAACTTTGTATATATTATATTGCAAACTTAAACAGAACTCCATTAATTGTAAAATGCAAGTGAAACCAAAGAAATGTACAGCAGAACATTACATCCTTCAACTTTGATATATATAAGGTGCTTTCTTCCTAGTCCAGTGTGCTCGCTACCATCCAACTAAGGAAATGTTGCTGTTATTGTGCCAAAATGTCAACTTTGATATTGTAGTACTACCGTGGAGAGTGATTAAGAGGAAAATTAAAAGAAATAAAGCAAAGAAGATTGTTCAAGGGTGCAAGGTAATGTGTACTTTGGTTTCTTTGTTGTTGCCATAAGAGATAAATATCAGTAGGTTACAAGGCAGACTGCTGTCTGCAGCAGTGAAGGAGAAGAGCGAAGAAACAAAAGAATGTGAAAAAGTAACCTTTACTCTCAGTTGTAGTTGTAAGTAAGTTGGAATTGGGGCATGGGAAAAGAGGTTCTACTTGGCTAGTGTTGTGGCTTGAAGAAACAAACCAACCAACCAACCAAGAGAGGAATAGGGAAATGGAAGGAAATACAAAGTGGAAAATAAAGAGGAAGAAAAAGAAAAGAAAGCATAATGAAATTCTGTAGTTCCACTTTAAACCTTTGTTGTTTGCTAAAATAGAACATATTCCACCTCTTTTCCAATTAGAATCTCCATTATACAAAGCACTAACAGCAGATAGGGATATCTTTAATTTGACCCATTAACTGGAGGACAGTTGAAGCCCACTTCCCATATTTATTGAAACACACCTAATGGTGCATTAATAGCAAGTGAAACAAGAAACAAAACTGGACACTACTAATAAAGCTTTGCATAAAATGCTCAAGGAGACTATAAACATACTGATGAAGCAGGCCATGGTAATTGGATAGTCATGGGTCTAAGTTTGAATTCGTAAACCAAGACAACATAAAACATGGCAAAGCCCAATCATGATGTATTGGCTAAACTTGCTAAAATATAGCATTTGATATATATACTCAGGTAACTAGTCTATAATCATTTTACGTGCCTTATGCTAGTGTTATAATAATTATCTCAGGTAACCAGTGTTATATAATTATCTCAGGTAGACCACCTTAAATCAAGTAAGTTCACCAAAAAGAAAATAAGTTCTGTTACATACTACAGGTATCAAATTAACTGCCAAGGTCTAAACATCGAAAAAATAAATGTTCTTAGCTTGAAAATGTTGGACAAGTTGAATATCAATAGAACTTGTGTTGACAAAAATCAGTAATCTGCATCTCTGCTAATCCAAGAACCTAGGCATCATAAAATTTGACGAAGAAAAAAAATCAAGAGGCTGCTGCCACTTAGCCCTAGCCTCAGTGTTAGCAGCTCCTTAACTTATAGCCCTGTTGGAACCATATTGTCCCTTAATTAGTTGTAATTGACAAGTTTTGGACCTAATATTCAAATGATTTAACTTTATCACATTATTAATAGATAATTGAGTGTTTATATGTTCAAACAAAGAAGCTCCTAGGCAAGTGCAAGCACTCAGAACTATAGTTAATATACAACTTGCATGCTTTAGCTATACATATCAGTGAGCAAAGGCAACCAATACCCACGCAAATTATATATATATATATATATATATATATATATATATATATATATATATATATGCACATGCCTTGCACGGATTTTATAATACTTGGGAAGAGCAAACAACCTCCTTAATTTTTTCTTCTATACATAATTACATAACTATCCATATTAAATGTAGTGAACAATTTTAATTAGTAAATATAGATGAGGGGATTTTAGGAATAAAAACTTCCACGACGAAGCCTACTTTCCTCATTATATAGTAGTATAGATAGATATAGACAGATGAACAATTTTAATTAGTAAATATAGATGAGGGCATTTTTGGAATAAAAACTTCCACGGTGAAGCCTACTTTCCTCATTTTATATACTAGTACTAGTATATGTGCACGTGCGTTGCACCTATTTTATGCTACATGGAAAGAGCAAATAATAATAGCATATTATTATTAGGAAGACTAAAAGTCATCAATATAAATATTCTAAACTTATTATTATATTACTATTATTATATTATTTTATATATGCATATAAGACTATTTAGAAAGACCAAAAGACACCTTCCATAATTACCTAGTTATCCCTATTAACTTTAAGTAATCTTTTTAATTAGTAAATATAAGATTTTTGGAAAGAAAATTTTCACGGCGAAGGCTAACTTTTGGCATTATATAGTGTTGATGGTGTGTATATATATATATATATATATATATATATATATGTATATATATATATATATATATATATCAACACAAATGTCATTAAGAATGGCATACCTCTAGTTGATAATTGATCCCGGTGTAGAGAAGCTCCAGATTGGTTCTTAAAACTGATAGATGCTACTGGTGCAGGCTTACGTGCTAAATATATAAAAGAAGAGTTGCATGCTGCTACGCCAGGCCTAGGTTTCATGGCCATTCTCCCTGAGGTTGCCATGCATCCATTGAAATTCATGTCATAAGCACCTAGAATATTAAAAAAACGAGAAGCTTTTCAGTCATATTTTTGCCTAACTACCATCTTAACAACATATGATAGATGTAATATATATGTTATCGACATAGAAGTGTGAAAACCTTTATCATGAATAATTACAATTTTACACAGAAATAATAATTATTACAATGAATAATTCAATCTGGAGAGTGCAGCCATAGGAGTCTGGTCAGCCCACGACCACTTTATCCCGTTGACGATCCGACTTCAAGTGTGGGCTCGACGCCGTTAAGTCCTTCTCAGATGTTTCAAAACTTAGGACGTAAGTTAATGACTGTTGAATTAGTTGTGGCGTTGTACTTCTGAAAGGAAGCACGTAACCACGGGGATTGTTGGAGATTGGAAAGGTCAAAACCCAATCTCGAGTTGCAGTGCAGGCTTCGGTTGCTCAAGGATTGGCTTTGAAATTCTCCTTTGAATGCATCAATGCAAATCTTAGGAAGAAGGCTACAACATATGTGGAATGATCCAGAGATCATACCCTTGTTCAGTCCTTCACTAGGTTATTTATAGTACGACGCGTAATGCTATCATTTATAAGGTCTGACGTGTAAAGCTTAGACTGTTGAGTATCCCGTTGAACCTTGTTGGAGCGGCTGTTGAGGTTTAGCTGAGTAACGCCTAACGTCCACACTGGAAGCAAGGGACGCGCACCACGTGGCTGCCCATAATGATGAAGGACATAACATCCCGTTAATGCAGAGCTCACGTAGGCTATTGTGTCTCCTCGTCATAACGCCTCGTTCAATGCAGCCACCTACGTGGGCTGCATTGACGACGCCACCTGCTTGGGCATAACGTCTCATCAATGAGATTGTCATTGATGGGATAACTTATTAGTAAAGAGCGTCAGTGTCGTGTATGCTGAACTCCAGCAATTGAAGAGCTTCACCGAGACATAGCTTCAGTGATACATGGCTTTCTGCACACTAATAGGTTCAGCGCCTATGCTATTTAGCATCAACTCTGGGTTCAGCGAGCCTGAGTGTTTAACGGGACACTACTTTCTCTCTGTTCAGTGGTCTGAAAATTTGTTTAGCTTTTGGGAGCTTCGCCCCCGAACCCCACGTTGGCGCTGTCCCTCAACTCCTATCCGCTGACCTGGCAGCAAAATGCTTGAAACTTTGCGTAGGACAATATATCATAGAAGGTTCGAAAATCGCGGGACTAATACTTGGCCATTTTTTGTGTGCTAACAATACATAGTTGAGATCTTGAAGTGTGTGAGTCATATGGCAAGACATACTAAAGAGAGAAAATAAAGTTTTTGATATCGATATTCCTCTAATTAACTAGAATCCTCTTCAGGAGAACAGCCAGGAATAGGAAATGTCACAAAGGAAAAACAAAGCTAGTCCAAAGAAAATGAAACCAGCATTTTTGTTACGCTGCTACAACTTTACATGATTGAAAAAAAATTGTTTTCACCTGTCCCTCCATCTATGTAGATAAAGCTTCAATATTATGGTATTCAAAATAAAGGCGTTATCTCTGATATTAATGGGTCCTCATCAAGGTTCTAAACGGCGGTAGGCAAGTGCGCGGCGGAGAGAGTCCGCCTACCGCCTAGGTCCCGCCTCGGTGCCGCCTAGGTGGTCAATGCATTTTGAACATTTTTTACTATTTTACCACTGTTTATTTTGCATAATTTGCATATTTTAAGGGTGTTCAATGCATAACTAAGTTGTAGAACGAAGATTTATAAAATTTTAATTTGTAAAAGTGAACCATAGGCCCATGATGCTTACGAAACCTTTTTGGCCAAAATATCTTGTTAGGTATTGCTCCGCCTAGGCGCTCGCCTACGCCGCCTCACCTCCGCCTATGCCGCCAACCTCCGTTGGCCGCCTACTCCACCGCCTACTGCCTAAGCGGCCGCCATTTAGAACACTAGTCCTCATATAACTACAGACTTGTTCACAACAAAAGCAAGGCGCAAGCCTAGCTGAAACAAGGCACAACCTTCCTTGGTGTTGAGCTTTTGCCTATGTGTGTGCTTTTAACAACTATGGCATGGACCGTGTCTTGCAAATGAATTGTTAGCAATTTTCGGAAAAATATATAACCTAAACATAGGTTGCCATGTCCATTACGTATGTAATGAGTAAAAGAACAATAAAGCATTTATTCCTAGGTTGATTTTTAAAATCATTTTCTTCCATTCAGCTTTGTTAAGGGTAGTCATGCCCTATGTAACGCTAACAAAAACAATATTTCTTTACAAATCCAACCCATCTTCCTTTAGGCCTACCTCTAATCCTAGCGGCTCCTTTAGCTACTATTTTCTCCTCCTTACTGGAGCATCTATTGCGTTGCACGTATGTAAAGAAAAGAATGGACACTCATAGTTATGGATCGCTATAGGAATAACCAAATGTACATGCCTTGAGCCAAAACCAAAGCTGCTTAGGGATCCCAAGATCGAGACACTCGTAGTCGGGATATCGTTCTACCATCAAATATAGTTCGATAAAAGATATCAGACACCAACTGGCCATCCAAACATATCAACCTTTAACTGCGAAATACACGCGAGACAACACTTACTAATCCAAACTCCAGACGAATGTCAGGCTGTCTGTTCCATGATTGAATATATGCTCAGTTATCGGGTCCGATCTACTAAATATGCCCAAAACGTTTATTTTTCTTAAAATGTTACAAAAGCTTTTTTGTTCAATGAGCAATCCTTTCTTATTCGAAGGTTATATGACAAATAAATAGCGACAATATAAGGATTTTATCAGAATGAGAAGAAATTTTAGGCTAAACTATGGAAAATCAATTTCTAGTAACTCAAACAAAAATATATTAAGAATTCGATTATCATATGAGAAAGAAAATAGAAACCCTAACAAATCAAATAAATTAGACCTTGCAGTGATCGGTGCCGAAATCCGCTCGCTGTGTGTGCTCCGTTTCAAAGAACCCCAAAAACCCTTCCAATGCCCTTGTTATCCTTTTTCTTCAACTCTAGTTTACCAAAAGGTCCCTCTAGAAACATAATATTTGCATTTAAAACCCGTTTCAAAATATGAAGTTTCAAAGCTTATTTGTCCTTACAATATTTTTAAACAGGGCGGCCCCCTGAATGTTTTTATTTGCTTAGCAGTCCGAAAGAATGTGAATTGAATTTTGTCTCTATTTGTGACACTACAAAATTAAGAGGGTCTACTCTAGACAAAGGGTTTGGGACATTATAATTTTTGTCAAAATTTTGAGAGTCCTCTGTGCCAAAATTTTATCCGTCATGTACATATCCAAAACGGATCTATTAAGGTCTCCTTTGGTTCACGGATTCAAGGAAGTAAAAAAAAAAAAGTTGTTCTTTTTCTTTGTTTGATAACCACAAACTTGGGAATCAATTTTCTCACAAGGAAAAAAATTGGAGGAAATATGGTTCCACTCATGACCCATGGGATTGATTTTTCCTCCTCCAAGGATGGCCAGGTCCCTCCAATATTTTTAAAAACATTGATTACTAGTTTTTTTTTGCCATTTTAAAATATATATTAGCTTTGCCCTTTAATATACAAAAAAAATTTAATTACCTCAATTGATAGTGCTTTCGGCTTTGAATTTAGAGACTCTAAGTTTGAATCCCATCTGTCATGATGTTTACTTTATATATATATATATATATATATATATATATATATATATATATATATATATATATATATATATATATTTTTAGAGACTCTAAGTTTGAATTTAGAGACTCTAAGTTTGAATCCCATCTGTCATGATGTTTACTTTATATATATATATATATATATATATATATATATATATATATATATATATATATATATTTTTTTTTTAGAGACTCTAAGTTTGAATTTAGAGACTCTAAGTTTGAATCCCATCTGTCATGATGTTTACTTTATATATATATATATATATATATATATATATATATATATATATATATATATATATATATATATATATTCTTTTGTAACAATTTGAAAATATTAGCTTTGTTTTTTTGCTCGTTTTTGTTTGAGTTTTAGTATGTTTTTATTATAGAAGTTCAATTAACATGACATTTTTAAAGATTTATATATGTAGTAACACTGCCATAATTTTAATCATGGATCCGCCCATGTACCCAAGTTTGCCAATATTAGTCTTTGGTAGTCTGGTACTACAAAATTTTTGACAATCCTAAGCATTGCAAGGACTCCCAAAATTTCTCCAATCTTAAATATGCACAAGACTGCAAACAATGATAACTACCCCTAACAAGTGTAGTGTCCCTTGTAATCCTCAAAATTAACAACGTAAAGTTACTATTTTTCCCCAATCTCATTCTTGTATTTTTTTTTTCTTGTCCTCATTTCTCTATGGCTCTTTTCCACATCAAGGTGTGTAATGGGACGAGCGGTCTGAAACCAACTATAGGCCCGACCTAGCCTTCCTTATGTTCCGGACTGAATTTTTCTTTCGTGGACATGGGCTCGGCCTATCTCCCCAAGCAGTTCGAGTCGGACTTGGCCCTAAAAATTGGTCGATGCGGTCCGGCCTGTGTCATGCCCCGACTCGAAAAATCGTTCATCCTCGCTTGATTTCACCGAATCGGTCGTCCTCGCTGGGACGTGATACCATACGAGTCTGGAGTTGCACTCGTACAAGGCAAGATGACAGGTTCTCAAAATGGTTATCTTTGATTCAATATTTAGCAGCGAAAGAAACAGAGTATACGAAACAATTCTCTTTATTTTGATAAACAACAGAATTACAAAGACTTTCAATAGCCCAAATGAATCATGCCAGATTGGCTTACAACACTCAGGTTCTCTCTTGCCTACAAAGAATTTTACCGTTTCATACATCAGGTCTTTTATATCTCGGCCGTATCATCCAGTTGCAAGTTCGATCGTCAATGTGGTCGCACGCCTAAAAACGCTACGGTATTCCATGTCTCAGAACATTCAAGCGAAGCTCCGCCGCGAGCAATCAATTCCCTGCATCCTGCAAGCAATCTGGTGGGGGGTTGCAGAAGCATGGAAAAGAGGATATTACTTTTAGTCCCACATCGGAAAGGAGAAGAAGAAAGGGCTCACTCCATTCTATATATAGAGCCCCCTTCCCTCCTTTGAAAAGGGCACCAACTTCCCTTCCCTCCTTCCAACTTGGACTCTTCCTACTACGTACCTTCGGGTGCTAAGTCGAAGAAGTCTAGGGCAGTGCGGGCCCAACAAGCCCAGTCAACTGTCCAAGCTGCTGACCGTCAGCGGGCACCATTAACTCTTATACGGGCTCCTGATAGAAGTTGTACAGAACCACCCGCGTCCAGTCCCCCAAGGCTAACGGACAGGGTGGGTCTCAAAAGTCTCCCAACAACGATCGAGCGCAGTGCTTTACTAGCCTCAGATCAGGGAGCAAATATGATGGTCCAAAAAGTCTTCCTACAATGATCGAGAGCAACTACTTTTACTAGCCTCAGATCAGGGAGCAAATATGATACCTACGCACCCGGGCGCTCGGGATACCCGGGCCCACAAAACGGATGCAAAGGTAGATCAATCTGCTCTCGACTTGCGAGAGGTGGTCATTCACAAACGCAAGGAGAGAGAAGCAACCTTGATATGTGAGGAGCCCTTTCTATGACATCACTGCACCCAAGTCGCCATCAACTACTGCTGCCACAAGACAGTGGCTCCACCACCAAGGCAGTCTGTATTTATGCGGATCATCACCCCATGCGGCTAAGTGGACTCGAGCCGTAGAAGCAAGGTTCTTGGAGATCCCATGCGGCCAAGTGAAACCAAGCCGCAGAAGGAATGCTCCTGGAGACCCCATGCGGCTAAGTAGACTCAAGCCGCAAAAACAAGGCTCTCGAAGACCCCATGCGGCTAAGTAGACTTGAGCCGCAGAAGCAAGGCTCTCGAAGATCCTATGTGGCCAAGTTGACTCGAGCCGCAGAAGCAAGGCTCTCGAAGAACCCATATGACCAAGTGAAATCGAGCCGCAGAAACAAGGCTCTTGGAGACCCCATGCGGCCAAGTGGACTTGAGCCACAGGAGGAAGACTCTTCAGACTTCATGCGGCCAAGATGATCCGAGCCGCAGAAGGAAGTCACTTGAAGACCTCATGCGGCCAAGCCAATTTAAGCCGCAGAAGGAAGTCTCTTGAAGACCTCATACGGCCAAGCCAATTTAAGCCACAGAAGGAAGACCCTTGAGACCTCATGCAGCCAAGATGATCCGAGCTGCAGAAGGAAGGCTCTTGAGATTTCATGCGGCCAAGGCGATCCAGGCCGCAGAAGAAAGACTCTTGGTACCGCGTGCGGCCAAGTTGATCCGGGCCGCAGAAGATTGATTTTACTCTGTTGTGAAGGGACACATGGCAAATTGACCAAGTCTCAGCCACCCAGATTTGCTACAACAAAATCTCAACAACCCCCCACCAGCTGGCAGCCCAAGATCGAGTCTTTGTGTGCTATTACAGACACGTGGCCACGTGGCTACGTGGCCCTTTATGCGGCCCAAAATCTGCTATTGCAGGAATCATTATAAATAACAGGGTGCCACACCCCTGCGAAAGGCTGGCAACCTAGGAAGGACAATTTTTTCAAGAGCAAGGATCGTGTCAGATAGTCCAAGGAGTAAGGCAGAGTTGCTACACTTTCCCGAGCCTCCATCGTCGCCCTCCAAAATAAAAAACTAAACAATTGTACTTAGATTGTTTCCTAGGATTTCTTTCTAGGCTTTCTCTTGTACAAGCGAGTTTGCAATCAAGTTCAATTCTTCTATAATTCTTGTTCTTGATATTTAATGGCAAATACGATGACGACTCTGCTGGGGACTTCCTTCCCCTCTGACGAGAAGTTGGTGATGCAATCTGACGCGTCCAAGCTCGGCTCTACGCAGCAAATGCTCGTGGTTCATTTTGACCAACGAGCATTCGAAGAAATGCTCTCCGAAGGGAGCGCCAGCCCGTCGCAGAAGCGAGCCAACCCAAAGAGAACCCACAGGACGTCGAAGCACAAAACTGTTGCTCCCGACCAGGTTCTCGAAGAAGCTCCTTCTGCGGTCCAACACGGTGATCAAAGCTCTTCTGCGGCCTTGCTTCCGATCGCGAAGAACCCCACTGTCCCCAAATCCAGCAAAGGAAAATACTACAATGCTGATTTTTTGGAGGCACAAGGAAAATCCATGCGAACGAGGAAGAGGCAGAATAAGAGAGATGAGCAGTCTGCATATGCGGTAGCCAACTCTGGCCGCAGGCATATGGCCCATACGACAGTCAACTCTGGCCGCAGGCAGATGGCCCATGCGGCAGCCAACTCTGGCCGCAGATAGATGGCCCATGCGGCAGTCAACTCTGGCCGTAGGCAGATGGCCCATGCAGCAGCCAACTCTGGCCGCAGGCAGATGGCCTACGCGGCAGCCAATCCTGGCCGCAGACAGGATGTCTCATGCGGCCCTGTCAGAAACTCTGTATTCGACCGTCTCTCATGCGGGTCCGACCCTATGCGGTCCATTAAGAATGTGGAATATGCCATTATGGACTCTTCTTACTATGCACCTTTGGGTGCTAAAAAGAAGAAGTCTAGGCCAGTGCGGGTCCAATAAGTCCAGTCAACTGTCCAAGCGGCTGAACGTCAGCGGGCACCGTTAACTGTCATACGGGCTCCTGATGGAAAGTTGTACAGAACCACCCGCGTCCAGTCCCCCAGGGCTAACGGACAGGGTGGGTCTCAAAAGTCTCCCTCCAACGATCGAGAGCAAGTGCTTTTACTAGCCTCGGATCAGGGAGCAAACATGATACCTACGCACCCGTGTGCTCGGGATACCCGAGTCCACAAATTGGATGCAAAGGTAGATCAGTCTTCTATCGACTTGCGAGAGGTGATTACTCACAAACGCAAGGAGAAAGAAGCAACCTTGGCACGTGATGAGCCCTTTTCGGGGCGTCGTTGTACCCAAGTCATCATCAACTGCTGCTGCAACAAGTCAGCAGCACCTGAAGATCGGCAGTCCGTTTTCCAACGACTGCACCAGCCAGCACCTGTCCGACAACAACTTGAGAAATAGGTACAAATCCCGGGAGATGAGGAATTTCCTTTTGCCTCCTATAATTCAACTTGGAAGGTTCTTTCCGACAAGGGAGAAAAGAAGACATGCTCTTCCAGCCCGACAATCTCAGCCAGTACTGCAAGGAAACTTTCGTCTGAAGGATTGCCACCGACAGCCACAGGGGGTGTCTACCTATGCACTCGATCCAGAAAGAAGCGTCCAACACCAGGGGGTGCATCCTCGACCTCCCTGGGGGTAGATGAAGCCGGGGGTAGCAGTCCCCTTAATATATACGACAACCCGGTGTTCCAAGAGCATACACAGGGGATAGCGATCCACTGGAATTATGCAACAGACGTGGACGTCCCTAAGGGTGACCACCTTCGCCGAGACAATACGGCTTCCTGCACAAGGGGTAGCACCCCTTCCGAGTCCGAGGAAGAGGACATTCCGACGTTCCCCGACGATTTCTCTGTACGGGGATACGACACGGAGAACACCTCTTCTACGGTCCCTTCCACGTCTACCTACGTACAGACAGTCTTTATGGCCGACGATGATCATGAAGGGCCTACGGATCGACAACGTCTAGAAATACTTGAAGCCATGCTCCTGTCCTTGGTCAAGTCAGTAGATAAAATTAAAGCTGTCTTGCCGACTCAACCAGCAAGGACACCTGGACAAACAAGCTTGGGACCCACAGTTAATGCGGACTCCAACACAACTGCTCCTCCTTTGGGTGACAATCCTCTAGGAGCATCCGATCCTTCAGCTGCAGACAAAGCCAGGGAGGCAAGGAGGGAAGTCCAGGACCTTCGAGCAATGTTCAATGCCCGAGACTCCTCCCGAGACCTCAGAATACGGCAGTCGTATCCCGTTGCATTGAGAGATGTTCCTTTTTTGCTATGGTACAAACCATTTCATATCAATTCGTATGACGGGAAGACCTCTGCTAGTTGGTATATGACATATTTAAGGTCACAACCGACCACTTGCCACATAGTGACGCCATCCTCACATGGTTATTTATCGGAGCATTGGAGGGAATCGCGTTCGACTGGTACCGCAACCTTCCGGACAACTGCATCTATTCTTTTGACGGCTTCAAGCACATGTTCCTAGAGAGATTCTACGAAGTGGGACATAATATGACAATGTCGTCCCTCATGGACGTCGTTCAGGGGGAGAGGGAGCTAACAAGGAACTATATCGAGCGGTTCCGCCAAATTGCAATGAGATTGCCCCAAGGCAATCTCGAAAGCTCCTTGATTGAAATCTGCCAGAAGAAGTTGCTTCCCGCAATCAGCCTCTGGATGGGTGAAGATCAGTTCAGGGATTGGACGACCTCCATCATAAGCGCCACCAATACGGAGGCGAAGTTAAAAAAGGTTCGTCAGCTGGGATTACACATCCCGGATGGAGAGGATAAAGACAAACGTCCTGGTACCATCCCTAACAACAACAACAGTGGCGACACCTCCAATAACCGGGACAATAAAAGCAAACAGGCCTTGGTCGCTGGTACGACCAAGAAGCCTGAACAAAAGCAGACAGAAGCTCAGTGGCCCGAGATGAATTACTCATTCGAAGATAGTCATGTCAAGCCTATCTTCGACATGCTCTTGTAAGGGAACAGGATCCAACTCCCTCTACCAAGGCGCGAGCCTTGAGCGGCGGAGATGGAAGACCCAAAATATTGCCACTTGCACCGCTATGTTCATCATTCCACTCATGACTGCTTTCAATTAAAGCGGTACATCTAGAGTCTTATTGACTCCAAAGCTCTGTCGCTAGATTTTGAAGAGGTTACCGTGGCGGCAAATATGGTATCAATTCAGTTCGGTGACTTCTCTCCAATAACTACTCAAGACGGGATAATACCTATCCCTCGGACAACTATGGAGGTTACTAATATTCCCCCCGTTTGGGACCAGACGGCTGAGGGAACGTGTGAAACCCGCAAATTCAGATTCTCGATTTTTGTTTACAAATTAGTTTAATTATTACTATTATTATTAATATCATTTTATTTTATCATTATAAATGTCAGATCAGTAAAATTATTATTATAAATTATTATTAAATGTTAATTTAGGAAAATTGTATATTTTTAGAAAGATTAATATTTCTGGATTTTAATGATGGTTCTAACCTGACTTGAACCCATTTCGAACCCGCAACCGAAATCCGAACCCATTTCCAAACCCGAATCCACTTTCGGATTATTTTTATAAATTAACTATAATGTGATACCAAGTTTTTGAGAAGAAATGATATAAAGGAAAAGGAAAAGATTTCTTTAAGGAATATTTCTTTAAAAAAAAATTTATTAACTCTCAGCTCACTCCCTCTCATAACCGATCTGACCCCAATTTTCCCCGTCGGCCCTTCCTCTCCCCGTAACAGTCGTCGGCATCACTCTTCCTCTCCCGAAACCGCCGTGTCTTCTCTTATTCCGAAACCCCCAGGCCTCTCCCTATAAAACCCCTATTCTCCTTCACCATCCTCACACACTCACCATTTTTTTCCTCACTTTCCCTAAATCCCTAACCCCCAAAATCGTGCCCTAGCCGGAGATTCCGTCGCAGTTCCCGAGTCCGACGTACTCCTCCCGGCCGACCTTGTGCGGTGCCACCCCGTCGAACTCTCCTCGCAGGCCCAAGCGTCGCCCTCCGCCCGAGTCCAGGTCGGCCCCGCCCAGGCGACTCCGACCGCGTCGCAACTCCGGCGACCGCGTTCCGATCCGCGCGGCTCAGCCCGCCCAGGCGCCGCACATGTCCGGCGACCCCCTCGCCGCCGTTTATGGCGCCACGCCACCAGCCGGCCCCGGTCTCCTCCGGCGCGGTTTCCCCGCGACCCCTCTCGTCGGTTCCCCTTCCAGCGGCTCCGTCGCCGCTCCTCTCCGAGCCGCAGCACCCCGTGCCCCGATCCGGTCGTCTTTCGAGCGCCGTTTCCAGTCCAGCACTTTTTCGTGCCCGGCTTGCTGTCCCGATCTGATTTTCTGTGCCCCGATCCGCTGTCCGTGGCTTTCCGCGGTCCTGGATTCCGCTGTCCAGCGCAGCCGTACCCCGGCGAGGCGTTGTCTCGAGCGGATTCACCGTCCGTGAGTTCCATTTCTCTATTATTATCATCTGAGAGCTCTAGCCGAGCAACCCAGGTATATTTGCTTTCCCCGTTTTCGTTCCGTAGTCAGTGATGATTTGGTCCTCGATCCCATTGCGGGATTCGGTTAGACGTTTCGAATTCGGAAATTTCGAAGTTCGTTGGATTTTCTGTGGATAGTTTCGTTTGGGAGAATGATAGGTTCTGTGATTTTTTGATAGCTTTGCTTCGGTTTTAGTTCTGTTGGTTTTAGGAGTTAATCTTTATGTTGGTTTGTGAATTCTCGGATTTTCGAGTAATTTCGGGTTTTTCGAGTATTCTTCGGAAATATATTTTGTGAGTTATATTAATATTGTGGTGGAATAGAATTTATGGGTATTTCCCTGGTTTGGGATTTGCAGGAAGATATTGGCACACTTTCCCAGTTTTTGGGTTGACCAAAAATAGAGAAAATGCTGCCAAATTTTTCCGTAAAATTTAATTATATTTTTTTAAAAATAATTTTAAAATGGATTTCGAAAAAATATTAATATTTTGGATTTTTGGGCGACGACTGTATCGGTCAATGGGCCCTGGCTAAGTGCAAACGAAACCGGCTTCGCCTGGACGTTGAGGCATTAGCTATTTTGACGATTGGACCAAAGTCTGAGACTCGTGTTATATTTTAATTTATTAATTTTATTTTATAATTAAATTATAGGAAATTTCAGGACTAACCAATGTTTTTCTTCTTATTTAAATTCATGTAAAAAGTCTGTAAAGGGCATAAGCCCAGCTTTTATTATTTCCTGTGGCTTTGTAATAAGTTAGTGTAGTTTTATTATTTTTCTGATTTGTGGTTGACGTAAACACGTAAAATAGTAAAATAATTATTTTATAGAAAATTAATATTATTTTCTCACATTAAATAAATTACGAAAAACTACAAGTTATTATTTAAACAAAATTTCACGTTTTTCCTCATTTAAAGAAAAATATTATTTTTAAATATAATATAATGAAATACAAAGTTTTATCAAATAAATTGGAAAATACGATTTTTCCCAATACAAAGTTAAATTGACTTTTCTTCTTAAGTTAGAAACTCACCTCAATAAGCGTTCTAAAATAGAGTTGTAAATAACCTAAAATTTGATTAGGTCAAATACTAGAGATTGTAACTAGCACACCTAGATATGGATTGAATATTGGTGCTAAGTCAGAAATTCTCAATTGTAGGGTTTCAAGGACTGTACTAGCATCATCCCGAAATCAACAATCGAATCCAGTCATAATCAAGGCAAGTACATTTTTGTGGTAGATTATATTTATTTAATAATTATTTTAATGCAAGTTTAAACCACGATACAACACGGAACTCTCTCTGAGAGCACTGACTGTAACTATTGTAACTATTGGAGACTGGGGGAATAGTGTAATGAGTATGACCATACTGTAACAAATCCCATATCCTTTACTGTAATAAACTCAAGCCGGTCATATTTTATTGCCTATTCACATCACAGAACTGTAACTGTTTTAAAACTGTAACTGCTTAAATTGTTGATTTCAAAATTGTTTAAAAGTGCATAATTCTATTATTAATTTCAATTGTTAAAATATCATAAATTTGTACTTTGCTCCCTCCTGACTGGAGATCAACATTTTTAGGTGATTGAGTCGTTGAAGATCTGATGCTTGTTCCCGCAGAACCAGGAACCCAAGAACAGTAGAGCTGGATAATAATTTATTTAGTAATCAATGTAATTGTTGTAATTAATAGTTGTTGTATTTCAGAAATTTCAAATTGAATAAAAGATTTTATATTCGTTAGAATTTTATCTGCATATGTTTCACTACTGAATACAGCTTACTGCCGCCGTCTCATCAACGGTGCAGGCTGGGCATGATCCGATTCGATCCAAGTAATTGGGACCGGGTCGTGACAGAACGCCTTGGCAAACTGCAGGAACTGTTGTACACCCTCTATGAATTCATCCCGCACACCGTACATGTCATTAGGATGACGGTTGTACATCCACGAACGATTCCGTAGATAGTAATTCAGCTCCATATCCATTTGAGGATAATTCTGTAAGATAGATACACATTATTCGATTATATTGTCCACATGTGGATGCATACACATATGAGTATTAAATGAGTGTCGTCACGTATTCTCTTCGAAGAAAATTTACTTTTTTAGAGAAGGGGTGACATGGACACTTGACTTCTAGCTGACACGGACACTTACCCTAATTATCTAAGATACCTACCTAGCACTTACCTACATATCACATTAACTTTAGGTATTTATGGATGTTGATATCATGTACCATGGACACAATATCACATTGATACTCTCTGATAAAAGTATATGTAATCCACACACATTACAGATTTTGATAAGCCATCTTGAGCATTTCACATAACATTGTCTCAAATTTATATTTCAAGATTGATTTTTTTCCTCCTCGACACTACCCGAAATCCAACATAATTCTCACTCAAGTTAGTAACTTTTCGGCCACAAATATTATGTTGCGCTATCAAAACTTATTAGCAAGTTATACTTGCTGCTATACGGTTTTTGTGGTTCAATGTTCTACAGAATTGTAGAAAAAAATTCTACAACAAATTACTAGCTAAATACACACAAAAACATAATAAGTTCCTTGACAAACTTGTTCTATGCGACCAGTTCCCCTTCCAACCAACCGAAAAAAGAAAAAAATTATTTTTACATAAGAAATTTTGTTTTTAAGGGATGTGCAAATGACAAACAATATTTGTACAGTTGACTACAGAAACACAAATATGAACACACAATAACTAAAATGCGTCATTCGTTCTGCAACCAAACAAAATCCATAGGAAAGGCAATGGGAGCTTTGATATTCTTCTTTGGTTGATGTCATTGATTTATTTATTCAACATAATTAACTAATTATAACTGAAATTAAAGCAACAAAGTGTCTTGTGTCAAAGTGTCATGTGTCAAAGTGTCCTGTGTCGAAGTGTCATGTCCGAAAGAGGGTTAGGGTTTACCTAGTCGGGGCGGAGCGGGTCATCGAGGGGGGAGGGGGTCGCCGGTGGGGAGCTGGAGACGGAGGGGAGCGGGTCGTCGAGGGGGAGCAGGGTCGGCGAAGGGAAGCGGGGTCGCCGAGGGGGTCACCGGTGGGAGCAGGGTTGCCGAGGGTCGGCGGTCGAAGGGGGAGGGTCGTCGAGGGGGGAGGGGATCACCGAGGGCCGGAGGGAGGTGGTCGCCGAGGGCTGGAGGAGAGGGTTACGGTAGGAAATGATCGAAAGAATGGAGGGAAATAAAAACTCAAATGCCCTATATTTTCAACTTAGCGACGTCATAATGGTACGTCGGTAAACATCGCTAATATTAGTGATATTAGCGACGTAATACTAAATACGTCAGTGAACGTCGCTATTATCAGTCATATTAGCGACGTTCACCGACATATCCGTGACGTACGTTTTTTAATACAAAACGTAGTCGCAATACGTCGCAGAACGTCGCTTATAGTGACGTATTGCGACATTTTTGTTAAGCGTCACTAATTACATCGCTAATATGAATTATTCTGGTAGTGTGACTCATCGTAATGCACCGTGCAAAGCGGAATATTACAGCCTGTGACTCGATTCTAGGCCCAGGTCAACCTAGTTCCCCCCACCACCCAGGTGGGCCCTCTCCTTTAAAGTTAATAATTGGGTGGGAGTTGTTTTATGGTTTTAAAACCTTCATTTTATGGTTTTAAAATCCTCCCCCTCCACCCAATTAAACCGTTAATAACACATTGGGGATACTTTGGAGGGAAAAATCCATAAGCAATTTTTTTTGGGGGGATTTTTTTTAGCAAAATATCATATTATCTAGTCGTTATGAAAGTTAATAAGGGATAATTTAGTCATTTTTGCTGAAAATGACCAAAATATCCCCATAACATCCATATTCTAAAGGTATTAGTGGTCATTTAACATCCAAAAATTGCTATAAATGTCTTAATTCGTCTATATGCGCTTCTTCTTCTTCTTCTTCTTCTTCTTCTTCTTCTTCTCTCGTCTCTACTGTCCCCTCTTCGTCGAAAGCTGAGTTTGTGATGAAGTTCCAGCCACGGTAGATGGCGAGCAAATTGCGGTTATGAAGAGATGGATGTTACAGTGTTCATAGCCGAGTGTAGACCTGCTAATTGGGCCGAGCCAGCCCAGTTCGGCACAAGCCCGGCTCAAAAAATTGGCCCATGTGTCGGTCCGGCCTGATTAATCATGGGTCTGGGCCGGCCTGGCCCCGTATATTGGGTCATGCCGGGCCACGTATGTCGGCCCAAAAGATAGGCCCGATCCAAAGCCCAAGCTCGACCCGAAGCCTAAGCCCGACCCGGCCCGAAGTTTGACCTGGCTCTGAGTATTGTTTGGATGTCTGTATTGTGTAAGGAGTATGGTTTAGATGTCTGTATTGGAATGGGCCGAATTCTTACATATTTGTAATAATATTAATCTAATTATTCATGACTAGTTTAGTATTGCATTACACCATTCGTCTTTACTTTGTGTCCTTGCCTCTTTAGTGAGTCTTGTAATTTTGGTGCAAATTATATATAATCAATGATGGGAATGATCCTTAGAACTGAACTGGTGTTATGAATAATATTATGAGCTAATACAATACACATGCAACCTGCTACTTGTACAATATCTGGTAAATTTTAATTGAATACACATTAATTTTCTTGACACAACAAGAGCAATCGACTAATATATGATCTCTGTGAACTAGTTGCATGTCAATATATGTCTGGTGGCATATAGACCCGAAAAATTGGCCCACATAATTAATATATAAAAAATTTAAGAAAAAGGACAAAAATAAATGTCCAAATTTTGTTAGCTGTTGCTTTGTCCTTAAGCAAAAGCTCAATTCCTTGTACATTTTTAACATGTGTTTTTTAATCCTCTTCATTTATTTTTGACCGTACGTTACACCAATTAATTCAGTAACGGTTACTATTCAAATTCCATCCAGGTTCAATGAACCATGTTTTTAACATGTGTTTTTTATGTGGTGTAACGTTCCAATTAAATTGGTTAATTAAAACTACGTTTAATTCTTCTCTCCATTGCAAGCCTATATATTGAGCTCTTTTTTCATTCTCCAGATATATAGAAAAAATTCATTTTCGCAACTCTTCCGAATTCTTCACTCCTTCAAAATTCTGTTCATTGTTTCGCTCTGGGCAGAGCTAAGTCGGTGATTGCTCTCTCCAAGTCGTGTGCGGCAAAGAGATTCTGGTGGAGCGAAGATTTTACCACTAGGAGCATTCGGATACCGTCTGCACATAGATTCGAACTATCTCTTAGGGCAGTGCTTCGTGCGCGACTTCTTCGAAGGCCGGTAACTTTTAATTTACTTTATTTTGTTGCAGATTTTAATTCGAAGAATTTGAAGGAAAGTCCAACAATCTAAGAGAGTTCATTTTACACTATATCGGTGCTACATACAAATTTGTAGCAGTAACAAAATTTATGCTGCATACAAATTTTTTTTTAATTTACTGCTGCAAATTTGTGTGCTGATTAATCTCTAGCAGTAGATTAATTTCTTTAAATTCGAAGAATTTGCTAGCAGATTAATCTCTAGCAGTATATTAATCCATACAAATTTGTGTACGGATTAATCTGTAGTAGTAGATTAATTAGTGGTAAATACTAATTTGTTACACCAACTTACATACAAATTTTCTTTATATTTGCTACTGTTGATATCACAAGCTTGCATATCAAAGTTTTTATCAAAGCTTGCATATCAAAGTTGCTATCACAACTTATATATGCTACTTGCAATTTTCTCTACACTGTTGACGCATCAACTTACATTCAAAGTTGCTAACGTATGATTTATAGCACAACCTTTTAACAACATTAAAATATGTTGGTGTTGTACACTTTTTTTTTGCTGTAATTTTCTTTTAATTGCATGTGTTGATGACAATAAGTGCATCTTTATTGACATTCACCTTTGCAATAAATTCCATATTATTCAATTAGAAAAGTTGTATTAGCAATTTTTATTCAAACTTAAATTTTTTTGCTTATCACAAATCTTCTTAGCAAGTCTGTAGTCTCATATCATTGCTTAGTACGTATTCATTAATTATTGCCAAACATATACAATGTTATTTTATAAATTAACACATTAGACAAATATTATTGTGTTAGTACATATTGGCAATATTAGTTGAGTATTCTCTTTTACTCAATATTTTAATTTTAGCAAAAACAAACAGTTTATTAATTTAGTAAAATTCCTTCAGTTTTAAAGTTCTAAAGTAGAGATTTGTTGTGTACAAGTCGAAAGGGCCCTTCTGTCAACAAGGCAAAAAATCGTCTAAGCGACCGGTTCTTAAGTGTTCCTAGTGAACCTCCACTTGCTGGGATCCAGCCCCTACAGCTAACCCAACCTTATCAAAACTTGAAAAACTAAAATTTTAAAGGTCTATTACTGAAATTATTTGAATTGTTAATTTTAGCTTAAATCATCTTTATTGAGTAAATAAATCTATACAACCTTCTGGAATCATATTCTCAAGTTCTAAATAGACTTAGAACAGATTAGGCTAAAGTCCATAGCTAGATCTGATTCCAAAGCTAAGATAAACCCTATAGAAGTCCATGACAAACCTTAGCCTAATCACCAAGGAGACCTTCTTCAAAGGAAAAGGCTCTAACAAGCCAGAGGCTAACATGATTTTGAATGGTTCTTCTTGCTCCTTCGGGTATGTAAGCTATCAACCTAATAAACATTTCTTACCATTCTGATGATTGGTGGTTGGATTCTGGAGCAAATGTTCATGTTTCCTTTGATCGCTCTAGTTTTTGCAAACTATCAAGAATTGGGTGGAGGAGGTGTGACCCTAGGAGAAGGCTCAACGGCACAGATTGTAGGAAGAGGAAGAATAGATCTGAAGATGACATCAGAAAATTTTTTACCTCTCCATAATGTGCCTCATGTGCCATCGGTTAAGAGAAATCTTGTTAGTGGATCCCTTCTTATAGCCTCACGTTATAAAATTGTAATGGAGGCAAATAAAGTATTTTTTTCTAAGAATGATCTTTTTGTGGGAAAAGAATTTGTAAAAGATGGACTCTTTATTCTAAGTACTATGAATAAAAGTTCAATTCCTTCTTTTATTGCAAATGTTGAATCCTCAAATATTTGGCATGGAAGACTAGGTCATGTGAACTTAGGATCCATTAAAAGAATGATGAACTTAGATCTTATCCCTAAAACTCTTATAGATGATGAACACAAATGTGAGATTTGTGTTCAAGCCAAACACACTAGATTACCTTTCAAATATGTCCATAGGGATTCTGACCTCCTTAAACTTATCCAAAGTGACGTCTGTGACTCTAATAGGGTCTTAATCTGAGGCGGTAGAAAATACTTTGTTACTTTCATAGATGATCATTCAAAGTATTGTTATACCTATCTCCTTAAGACCAAAGATGAAGTTCTAGACAGATTCAAGGTCTATAAATCTGAAGCTGAGAACCAGTTAGATATAAAGATTAAGATCCTTAGATCAGATCGTGGTGGAGAGTATACCTCAAATGACATGACTAACTTTTGTGAAGAGCATGGAATTATTCATGAGGTTACCGCTCCTTATTCACCACAGTCCAACGGAGTTGCTGAAAGGAAGAATCGCACTCTGTTAGATATGGTCAATGCCATGCTTCTCAGCTCAGGTGCCTCTAATAATCTATGGAGAGAAGCCCTTTTATCAGCCTGTTATATCCTTAATAGGATACCCAATAAGACTAATAATAAAATCCCATATGAGTTATGGAAAGGTCGAAACCCTAGGATTAATTACCTCAAAGTTTGGGGATGTCTAGCTAAAGTAGGAATTCCTGAACCAAAAAAAGAGGAAGATAGGACCTAAGACTGTAGATGCTATGTTCATAGGATATGTCCTAGATAGCAATGCCAATAGATTTCTTGTAACCCATTCTGAAGTCAATGAAATCTCTAATAACACAATTATTGAAGATAGAGATGCAGTTTACTTTGAGAATATTTTTTCCTTTCAAGGATAGAACCCCTTCATCTTCCTCTAACCCTTCTCTTACTCCATCTACTAGTTCTCATGATCAAGTACCTAGTTCTCAACCTGAACAAGTTATAGAACCTAGAAGGAGTAAAAGAGAAAGGATTGAAAAGAATTTAGGAGAAGGATTCTTTACATTTTTTATAGAGGGTGATCCCTCAACTTATGACGAAGCCATATCCTCTCCTGATGCCCCTTTCTGGAAAGAAGCTATTAATAATGATTATAACTCCATTATGGAGAACAATACTTGGTTTTTAGCAGACCTTCCTTTAGGTAGCAAACCCATAGGTTGTAAGTGGATCTTTAAAAAGAAACTTAGAGCCGATGGTACCATAGAGAAATACAAGGCTAGGATAGTAGCCAAAGGTTTTATCCAGAAAAATGGATTAGATTATTTTAATACCTTCTCTCATGTAGTTAGAATTTCTTCTATTAGAACCCTCCTAGCCCTAGCTTCCATTCACTACCAAAATTTATCGTTTTAGCGACGGCCACATCCGTCGCTAAACCGACGGTAATTACTATTAGCGATCGATAACCGACGGATTTTGGCCAAAAAAAATCCGTCGGCAATCAGCTCGTCGCTAATAACGTTCCGTCGCTAAGTTATCGTCACATGACTGAATAGCGACGGATTGTCGACGTCACAATACGAAGCATTAGCGATGCATTTTCGACGGACTTTCGTCCATTTCAACTATTACGTACTGAAATGTGTAGACAATAGCGACGTAAAATTCCGTCGGTAACCCGTCGTAACAGCGTATCAGATCGTATCATTCCGTCGCTAATCCGTCGACACCTTCGATAACAAATGACGGATTAGCGACGATTTTCTGACGAAAAATCCGTCGATTAGCTTCTGGAAATTCATGTCATTTCCAGCAATATGGCGACGGATAAGTCGTCGCTATTCCGTCGACATATATCGACGGATAAGTCGTCGCTATTCCGTCGACATATATCGACGGAATAGCGACGGAATAATCGTCGATCTTGTTCTGGAAATTCTTGTTATTTCCAGAAAATGGGCGACGGATAGGTCGTCGCGATTCTGTCGAACAATTTTCCATGCCGACTGATAATTCGTCGACCATCCGTCGCTACCTGGGAATATTTCCAAATATCCAGTTAGCGACGGAATAACCGTCGAAAAGTCGTCGGAAACTGGTGGTGACCGTCGCAAAACGGTCACCAGTCCGTCGCTAACTGAGAATATTTTGAAAAAAAATTACAGCGCTTTCCTTGTTCGCAAAAATTTGCATAAGCCAAACCAATATATAATGCACACCAATTATCCAACAATCACATAGACCAAATATATTATGCACACCAATTATCCAAGAATCACATAGACCAAATATGCACATACGAATTTAATGCACACCAATTATCCAAGAATCATATAGACCAAACCAAATTAACATAAAATAGACATCAATTATCCGGAAGAGTAACCTAATATCCATCGTTATAATCCGATCATTGCACAAATATTCCAAAATTTTCACAAATATTCCAAAACACATAGGAAAGAGTTGGCCAGTTATAGTAACCTAATATCCAATCCTGGCGACCGATCATAGCACAAATATTCCAAATTTTTTATAAATATTCCAAAACACATAGGAAAATCGACTTTGGCCTCAACAAAGACCACAAGTCAGACGATGAATTCTCACAGCCAGGGATGATAGTTGCGTTGAGGCATGTACCATTCTATCAGCCACTTTGCATACGAAGGCTCAATCTGGTTGAGGTCTTCTGTAGGGACAGGAGGGTCGGTCCCGATGCTACTACTCTCTGACGGTGGCTCCTCCTTAGCTTCAAGCTTGGGAGCAATCTCTTCCCTGATGGTCATCGGTTCTTCCTTGACCTCAACCTTTGGTAACACCTTCTCCTTAACAGTCACCGGCTCTTGTTTGACGACGGAGACTTCCTCCGTGTCGACCTCCAAGGGTTTCTTGCCTCGACCCCTTCCTCGACTAGCAGCACCACCTCAACGAGTCCTAGGAGCCATCTTTCTGACAACAGAAATTTTTATATAGGGTAAAGAAATTTACTCAAGTTATAAAAGTTGTGACGTTGGTTTTTTGTGTTCATCATCATTAGAGGGAGCAGCACTGGAAAAGTTGTGACGTTGGTAGCATGAGAGAGTAAAAATCTATATCACAAGACTAACAGAATTACTATATAATCATGTACTCACCAATAACCGGATGTAACTGGAGTCGTTGGGCCTATCGTACAGTAGTTTGTGGATCCGCTGGTATAGGCCAGATGTACTTAGTATCTAGTGTATCAGATTAGTATCGGTCTATCGGTTTGGTATAGGACGTATCATATTGGTATTGGCCTTAACAAATTGGTATCGTCCTATATCCGATATGTACATGTATCGGTCGAATAGCTAGGATCATATTGGCCTTATCGATTTGGTATCGGTCATATCCGATCGGTATCCGCCGTGTTGGATTAGTATAGACTATTTCGGATTAGTATCGTGGAAGGTTTAGTAACAACTGTACTTGGATTTCTCTCTTCTCGAGCTAGAATACCATTGCAAGAGAATCACCAGATCGTGATTGGCCAGTTACAGTAACATACATACTTCATTTTCCATCAGAAAAAGCGAGATTGAAAAGGAAGTATGTATGTTCTGTAACTGGCCATTTACGCTCTCGTGACTCTCTTGCAATGGTAATCTAGCTCTAGAAGAGAGAAATCCAAGTACAGTTGTTACTAAACCTTCCACGAAACTAATCCGAAATGGTATATAATAATCCAACACGGCCGATACCTATCGGATATGACCGATACCAAATTGATAAGGCCAATATGAATCCTAGCTATACGGCCGATACATATCGGATAGGACGATACCAATTCGCTAAGACCAATACCAACCGATACGGCCCATACCAAAATGATAGATCGATACTAATCCGATCCGGTCAATACTTATAAGTACCTACGGTCCAGGAGGTTGATCCGCTATAGTACATCCATGTACGATCAACGAAGTAACGATCCATTTCAATTTGGATGTGAAAATCTGTATCGTAAGACAAACTAAACATAATCAGTTCTATTTCACATGCTTAATTGCCAAGTATAGGAACGAATGGCTCAGAACACAACCCAAAATTCATTCTAGCATACATTAGTGTGAATCATCTACGTTATGTACATATAGTGTAGTATATGTTCTTATCGTATCTAGTATCTGAAAGATGTAACAGAATCAAGATGAACTCACATAGATTACAGGTGCCCCACATTTGAGTGCTACACCAAGACTCACCATGATGAGGTTAGTGATTTATTTAACCTAATATAGTAATCTTGTAATTTAAAGTTGAAAGAACATGCAAGTAGCCTTATAGTTTCTGCATCGCCAGTCGAATGGCTTAATTGCCAAGTATCGGAACGAATGGCTCAGAACACAACCCGAGATTCATTCTAGCATACATTAGTGAGTTCATCTTGATTCTGTTACGTCTTTCAGATACTAGATACGATAAGAACATATACTACACCATATGTACAGAACATAGATGATTCACACTAATGTATGCTAGAATAAATCTTGGCTTGTGTTCTGAGCCATCCGTTCTGATCAAGCATCTTCCTTCTCCTCTCCTCCACTATGGCTCTGAACAAATCTGCTCCTCCCTCTACTTCCCTTCTTCTTATTTGACTCTCTCAGCCACATATAAAATCCAGCTCAAGTGTAGAGTCGGGGGAGAAGAAGTGGGCAGAAAGAGGAGGGGGAAGCAGCACAGCCGGCGACATGACCCGGAGGAAGTACAGAGGTTTTCTTCAACAGACGTAGGAGAACTATAAGGATATATCTTTTCACAACATATCACCTTGTCAAAGACCCTTAATGTGACAATCATGTTACCGCGGTATCGGAAGACTAACATGTCATAATTTTCTAAGCCGTGTGTTTTGACATAATCCTCAAAACTCTTTCCTGCTATGTAATAATGCAAGATTACTACATAGGAGGAAAGAGTTGGAAAGATTATATCAAAACACACGGCTTAAAAACTTATAACATGTTAGTCTTCCGGCACCGCGGTAACATGATATTCACATGAAGGGTCTTTGACAAGATGACATGTTGTGAAAAGATATATCCTTATAGTTCTCCTACGGCTGTTGAAGAAAACCTCTGTACTTCCTCCGGGTCATGCCGCCGGCTGTGCTGCTTCTCCCTCCTCTTCCTGTCCACTTCTTCTCCCCCGACTCTACACTTGAGCTGGATGTCATATGTGGCTGAGAGAGTCAAATAAGAAGAAAAGAAGTAGAGGGAGGAGCAGATTTGTTCAGAGCCATGGTGGAGGAAAGGAGAAGGAAGATGCTTGATCAGAACGGATGGCTCAGAACACAAGCCAAGATTCATTCTAGCATACATTAGTGTGAATCATCTATGTTCTGTACATATGGTGTAGTATATGTTCTTATCGTATCTAGTATCTGAAGGACGTAACAGAATCAAGATGAACTCACTAATGTAATACTAAGACATCATCTTCTACTATATAAGATATAGTGATAGGTTGTCGTATCATCATTGCCGAGGGATGAGGGTCGGAGGACAGTCAACTTTATCTAAGGCTACTTGCATAGTTTCTGCCTCGCCAGTCGAATGGCTGTAGGGACTATGTCCTGATCACCATGGCGTACCGTAGACTAATATAAATGGAGCTGGAAATATCCGTCGCTAACCGGTCACTAGTCTGTCGGTAACTGAGAATTTTTTTGAAAAAAAATTGCAGCACTTTCCCTGTTCACAAAAATATGCATAAACCAAACCAATATATAATGCACACCAATTATCCAAGAATCACATAGACCAAATATGCACATACGAATTTAATGCACACCAATTCTCCAAGAATCATATAGACCAAACCAAAATACAAAATACAGAAACCAAAATACAAAATACAGAAACCAAAATACAGAATATAGAATCCAAAATAGGACCCTCTGTGAGAACGGATGGCTCAGAACACAATCCAACCGGAGAGAATACTCTGAGAGATCCATCTGTGTAGGACGTATACTCTGAGAGATCACCTTTACAAGAATTATATCAGTAGTGGGATCGAGTGTTGGAGGAGATATTATCAAAGTATACGTCCTACTCAGATGGGTCTCTCACCGTTACTATTTTTTCCTGACAGCATGGTGGATGTGCTCCGTCCACATATTCTTGCTCCGAGCCAAAACTTTGTCCCGGAGCTCAAGTGGACATCCTTGGTGTAGAGCTCGAGTGAGAGGTTCCTGACAGCATGGTGGTCTCCTTTGTTAAAGTATCCGTGTTCTTCCCACAACCAATGTTGGATGAGCATAGATACTTTGACAAAGGAGGCCACCATGCTGTCAGGAACCTCTCACTCGAGCTCTACATGAAGGATGTCCACTTGAGCTCCGGGGCAAAGTTTTGGCTCGAAGAAAGAATCTGTTGACGGAGCACATCCACCTTGCTGTCAGAAAAAAATAGTAACGGTGAAAGAACCATCTGAGTAGGACGTATACTCTGATAGTATCTCCTCCAACACTCGATCCTACTACTGATATCATTCTTGTAAAGGTGATATCTCAGAGTATACGTCCTACACAGATGGATCTCTCAGAGTATCCTCTAGTGATAGGTTGTCGTATCATCACTACCGAGGGATGAGGGTCGGAGAACAGTCAACTTTATCTACGGATACATAGTTTCTGCCTCGCCAGTCGAATGGCTGCAGGGACTATGTCCTGATCACCATGTCGTAGTCCAATACAATCCAGAGATTGACACAGTTCTAGTTCATATATCTAGTCCAATACAAATAGTCTAATACAAAAACAACTCAATACAAATAGTCCAATACAAATAAGTACTAATAGCTAATGAGAACCATGCTGCTCACGCAAACGCTCAGTGATACGATCACGCAACCACCTCGAAAAAGCGAGATTTTTGGCGTGAGGAGAGATGTCGTCCCTTGCAAGGACTGCTTGAAGAGAACTCCCGGTCTCACTAGCTACCGGTGCTGGATGAATAGAACTCCCAGTCTCACTAGCAACCGGTGCCACTTCCTCCTTAACTGTAGGAGGAGCCACCTCAGCATTCACTGTTTTCCTCAAACGACGTGCCGCTCCTCAGGTCATGGGTGCCATCTGGTAAGATCGATAGTCACAAATAATATAATTATAACATAAGCAAGCTAACTAAAGGAACCATCATGTAATTTGAGAACATTTTTGAAAGCCGATAAAGTATAAAAAATTCAATTTTTTGCCAAGTGTGAGAACGGATGGCTCAGAACACAACCCAAGATTCATTCAAGCATACATTAGTGTGAATCATCTATGTTCTGTACATATGATGTAGTATATGTTCTTATCGTATCTAGTATCTGAAGAATGTAACAGAATCAAGATGAACTCACATAATGTAATATTAAGACATCATCTACTACTATATAAGATATAGTGATAGGTTGTCGTATCATCATTGCCGAGGGGATGAGGGTCGAAAGACAGTCAACTTTATCTATGGCTACATAGTTTCTGCCTCGCCAGTCGAATGGCTGCAGGGACTATGTCCTGATCACCATGTCGTACCGTAGATTAATGCAAATTGAGCTGGAACTGGAGCCAAAATAAAGTACTACTTCACCATGTCATACCATTAATTACTCTCTCTTTCTCTCTCCTCCCCCCCCTCTAGCGCTCTCACTCTCTCCGGCGCTCTCACACTACTAATTTCTATGTGTTTTAAGTGCAAGAACGGATGGCTCAGAACACAACCCAAAATTCATTCTAGCATACATTAGTGTGAATCATCTATATTCTGTATACATATCGTGTAGTATATGTTCTTATCGTATCTAGTATCTGAAGGATATAACAGAATCAAGATGAACTCACTTAATGTAATACTAAGACAACATCTACTACTATATAAGATATAGTGATAGGTTGTCGTATCATCATTGCCGAGGGATGAGGGTCGGAAGACAGTCAACTTTATCTACGGCTACATAGTTTCTGCCTCGCCAGTCGAATGGCTGCAGGGACTATGTCCTGATCACCATGTCGTACCGTAGATTAATGCAAATTGAGCTGAAAATATCCGTCGCTAACCGGTAACTAGTCTGTCGCTAACTGAGATTGTCACATACACATATGTATATCACAGCTAGATGTATAGATATATACATCTATACAGAAGCACACAACTGATAGAACTCGCACTGTCCTTGAGACAGTGAACATATATATATACACCATGAATCCAAATCCCATATTCATATTTACTAATCCAAACACCACCAAACTAATGGAACACCCAATATGGATAACACATTATTTAGCCAATATATAAACTCAGATGAATTTGAGAAGCAAAGCCACCCGCCGCCCCCGACCAAAGCCCGCCGCCCCAAGCCCGCCGCCCAGTCCAGTAGTTCGGTTGCATATATATATGAAGAGTGCTTATGGCTGTGCGTCGGTTGCAAATAGCCCCGACGCCCCCGCCCCAAGCCAGCCGTCCAGTCCCCGACGCCGTCGCCCCAAGCCCACCGCCCAGCCCCCGACCCAAGCCAGTCGCCCAGCCACCGACGCCCCAAGCCCACCGTCCAGCCCCCGATCCAAGCCAGCCGCCCAGCCCCCGACGCCCCAAGCCCACCGCCCAGCCCCCAACCCCAAGCCCGCCTCCCAGACCCCGACGCCCCCGCCCCAAGCCAGCCGTCCAGCCCCCGACGCCCCAACCCCAAGCCCGTCTCCCAGACCCCGACGCCCCCACCCCAAGCCCACCGCCCAGACCCCGCCCCAAGCCAGCCGCTCAGCCCCCGATGCCACCGCCCCAAGCCCACCGCCCAGCCCCCGACCCAAGCCAGCCGCCCAGCCTCCGACGCCCCAGCCCCAAGCCCGCCTCCCAGACCCCGACGCCCCCGTCCCAAGCCCACCGCCCAGCCCCCGACCCAAGCCAGCCGCCCAGCCCCCGACGCCCCCGCCCCAAGCCAGCCGTCCAGCCCCCGACGCCGCCGCCCCAAGCCCACCGTCCAGCCCCCGACCCAAGCCAGCCGCCCGACGCCACAACCCTAGGCCCGCCTCCCAGTCCTCGAGAGAGAGAGAGAGAGAGAGAGATCGAGAGAGAGAGAGAGGGGGGGTTACCTTCGGGAGAGAGAGAGGAGAGGACGCCGACGCCGACGACGACACCGACGAGAGAGAGAGAGAGAGAGAGAGGAGAGAGAGTGAATTTGGAGAGAATGCGAAAAGTTCCTCCCGCCGTTTTATTTAAAGTCTGGTACGTATATATAGCGACTGAATAGCGACGGAATCTAATCCGTCGCCACGTAGTCGCCATGTTTGATACGTGCCGACTGAATATCCGTCGCTACGTAGTCGAAGATATGTCCCGCCAATTCTCTACACAATTTTTGCCAAATAATCGACTACGTAGCGACGACTGGGTATCCGTCGCTATATTTCCGACAGTCTAGCGACGGACGTGCGACCTTTTATCCCCCTAAAATTAAAATAAAAATGGTAAAGGCGTGTAGTCGGTAATCCGTTGCTGAGCGGCCACGAAACGGTCGCTAATACCGACGGAAAAATTCCGTCGCTATAAAGCCGTCGCTAAATGAGCATATTTTGGTAGTGATTTATGACTTGTTGATCCATCAAATGGATGTAATGACAACATTTCTAAACGGAGATTTAGAGGAAGAAATATGGAGCAACCTGAAAGTTTTATTGCTAAAGACCAAGAAAACAAGGTGTGTAGATTAGTAAAATCTCTTTATGGCCTGAAGCAAGCTCCCAAGCAATGGCATAACAAATTTGACAAAGTTATTTTAGAATTTGGCTTTGTGCCAAATGAATATGACAAATATTTGTATTCTAAAAATACAAATAGAAGTTGTGTTATTGTATGTTGATGATATCCTTATTCTAGGATCTTCACTGGAATTGATAAATAACACTAAGAATTACTTATCTAACCAGTTTGATATGAAAGACCTAGGTGAAGCAAGCCTAATCCTAGGAATGCAAGTATGCAAATGCAAAGAAGATTATACTCTATCTTTAGCACATTCAATTGAGAAAATGCTAAGGAAGTTTGAATACTTTGACAAAAAACCTGCCCTAACTCCTTATGACAGTAATGTTATTCTCAAGAAGAATGAAGGATCAACTATAGAACAACATAGATATTCACAAATGATTGGATCCCTTATGTACATAACAAATAGGACAAGACCCGACATGACATTTGCTTTTGGGAGACTAAGTAGATATACTAGTAATCTAAATCAGTCACATTGGACTACATTGGACAGAGTATTTAGATATCTTAAGGAAACTCTAGATTATAAACTTCATTATTCTAGACACCCTGATATCATAGAAGGTTACTCAGATGCAAATTGGGTAACTGATTCACATGATATGGAATCCACAACTGGATATGTTTCTACTCTAGCAGGAGCTGCGATCTCCTGGGGATCACGTAAACAGACTATCATTGCTAGGAGTACAATGGACTCTGAAATGATAGCTTTGAACACTACATGTACAAAAGCCGAATGGCTTAGAAATCTTATTATGCATATACCTGTTTTTGTTCATCACGTTCCTGCAATTTTCATAAATTGTAATAATAAATATGTTATTGAACTACTAAAGCATGATTCTGTGAATGCTAAGATGAATAGGCACCTGCAGCTGTGCTTCAAGTCAATAAAGAGCCTATTGGGCAAATATATAGTTCTTGACTATATAAAGTCAGAAAAGAACCTTGCAGACCACTTGACGAAGGGTCTGTCTAGGACACTGATCCTAGAATCATCGAGGGGGATGGGGTTAAGCCCATAGTATAGTCACCAGCAGTAGCAACCCAACCGAGTCTGACTAGAGATCCCAAGAAGCCGGTTCAATGGGTAGAAACAAGCTGGACTAGGTGACTATTATGGAACACTGACCCTGAGATTAAATTTTCTTTAAAATAAAACCCAAGCGGCTGTACATGTGTATATTGATACCCCATCCCTATGGTGACAGTATTCCTTTTGTGATATAGATAGGGTGAGTTTAAACTCTTAATAAGTCCAAGCATGATATGCAGGGTTGATTCCTATCACCAACCCTTGAGGACTTACCTATATGAGAGTCGTGAGGGCCGCGACTATAGGACAGGACAATCCTAGACAACTCTCATGAATGTGTAAAAGTGCGCATGGCCAACCAAACATGCCACCCGATAGACCTAAGTACCTCTAGCGTACTATGTGTGCTATTCTCTGAGTCTGGTTCAAGAAGACTGATTCAAGGCATAGTCCATCAAGCTTTTCTTCAGACAAAGACAATAGTCACTACGTGAGATTCAAGGCTATAGTCCATCTTATTTATGCATAGTATACAACTGCCCAGAAATTCTCTTACTCATTTCTTATTTTTTACTTCCTTCTATTTTCTTGGAACTTGAGCTTTTGGAGGGGGATTGTTAGCTGCTGGTTTGTCCTTAAGCAAAAGCTCAATTCCTTGTACATTTTTAACATGTGTTTTTGATTATCTTCATTTATTTTTGACCGTTGCACCAATTAATTCAGTAACGATTACTATTCAAATTCCATCCAGGTTCAATGAACCATGTTTTTAACATGTGTTTTTTATGTGGTGTAACGTTCGAATTAAATTGGTTAATTAAAACTGCGTTTAATTCTTCTCTCCATTGCAAGCCTATATATTGAGCTCCTTTTTCATTCTCCAGATATATAGAAAAAAATTCCTTTCCGCAACTCTTCCGAATTCTTTACTCCTTCAAAATTATGTTCGTTATTTCACTCTGGGTAGAGCTAAGTCGGTGGTTGCCCTCTCCAAGTCGTGTGCGGCAAAGAGATTCCGATGGAGCGGGGATTTTACCACTAGGAGCGTTCGGATACCGTCTTTACATAGACCCGAACTATCTCTTAGGGCAGTGCTTCGTGTGCGACTTCCCCGGAGCCCGGTAACTTTTAATTTACTTTATTTTTTTGCAGATTTTAATCCGAAGAATTTGAAGGAAAGTCCAACAAATTTGTCACATTCCAATCAAGACCCGGCCCGGCTTGGCCCGACCTGAAGCCCATCGTGTCGTGGGTCACATGCCGGGCTAGGCTGAGATTTTCCACCCTTATCCTGGCCCACCCTACAGTTCATGGGCCTAAGAGGCCGGCCCGGCCCACCCTATTTTCGTGCTGGGCTGGCCCGGCCCGGTCCACTTGACAGCTCTAGCCGAGTGAGAGCATATATTCATATTATGTGCTAGGAGATCGTCTCTTTTATCACGTTATTTTCGCATATGTACGTCGTGGTTGGCGGCCGGTCGGAGGAGTTGAAGTTTTTTCACGAAAAATTGAGTTTCTTTGTCAAATTTACAGACGAGATACCCATAATTTTGATCCTTCGAGATAGCCCGTGGACATATGTGATGGACGCCTGATCATTCTAAAACGTCAAAAACCGCGTATCAAACGAGGTGAATATCCATTTTAATAGCGATGCGAAGTCGAGTGACATGATAAATCACCACATATTATAATTTTTATATTTAAGTTGTCTTATTTCAGTTATGCAAATATACAAAGCTGCATCTGATCATCTTTCTTGAGGGGACAACATTGCTACACAAGCGTCTTCCTTTAACTTGTGATATATGCGCAAAAAGTAGGAGAATCACAGAGAGCACATAATAAAAAGTGCAAGCTTCATTATCTCTACTATTATAATACAACTTAGAAACGACTCAAAATTGAACCGTCTAAGCCATATGTACATCATCATTTAAATAATTAAAAAGTTAATAAGAAGGTAACTAAACAACTACTGAAATACTCTCCTAATTATTTAAAAATAATCTTAACCAAGCATTTAACTAATTAATTCTAAATCAAGTGGTTAAAATAAGAAATATTTTCTTGATTATTTGAGTTTAAATCCTAGGAATTCTATTTTTTGTAATAAATCCATATTTATTATTATTTATTCAATATTTTGTTTACGCACCTACCATGGCATGTGCACATTACTAAGTCATGATATAGAGGTTGTAAAATCATCATAACTCTTCTAACGATCGATAAATAAAAAGGAATTCACAAAGTTGTGCCCCTCCTGAATTTCTTGACACGAGCCGGTTTCCTCCTCTCACTGTTCCTCAACGTGTCCTCCAGGTCCCTGAGGGTCCGTCGGAAGGCCTCGTCGTCGCACGGAATCCTGATTCCGCCGCCCCCGTGGTGGTACCCGAACTCCTCCGCGGCGCTCTCCATCAGATCCCGGAAGGCCGGGAGGCCTAGGTAGCTTGTCGGGATGACGAACTTGGTCGCCTCGTCCTCCCGCACCCCAACGTACACTGCCAAGCACCCCTTGGGCACGGGCCGCGGCGGCTCCTCCTCCTCCTCCTCTAGCAACGTCGACTTGTCGCTCGCCTCCTCCTTATTGGAGGAGAATGTGGAGAGCTTACGACGAGCACGAGCAAAGTAGTCCATTTGGAGAGACCGTTAAGTTGAACCCCACCATACTAATTTGGTTATATATATATATATATATATATATATATATATATATATATATATATATATATATATATCTCGAAGATGAACATATGAACAATATATTAAACGTGACATGGCAGCCACTAAGGTTGTCCGACAACAAAAGTACATAATTAAATATAATTGAGAAGAAAGCCGCACAGTTTTTACTAGTGCTGCCGGCCGAGGTCGGAATCAAAACTTCGAGATCCGATAGTTGGAGTGTACTACAATTTAGATTTACTCGTATAAAAAATAAAGAATAATGTAAAAAATTAATAAAAAAAAAATACGACGACTATGTACTCTCAAGACGTGCCAAACAGTAAGCTAACACTTTTAGGTCGCTCTGCAAGGAAACATCTGGCTCTCCTGCCTCGCCTCTAAGCTGTATTCCACTGATGATGGAGGATCAAGCATTTGACCGGCTCATTGCGCCCTATTATAGCGCAAAAAAAAAAAAAAAAAGTTTAATTGCATTTTGCTACCCTCAACTATTCCGTTTTTTTAATTTGATACCCTAAACTTTTTTTTGTAACAAGTTGATATCCAAAAAAATTTTGGGACGAAAATATCCCTGCTCAAACCCTAAAATTGCCCCCCCTCCCCCCAACCCCCCCTCCCCCACTCCGGCTACCCCCTCCCTCCCGCTCCGCCTCCCCTCCGGCCACCCCCCTCTCCCGCGTCCGGCCAACCCCCCTACCCCCACCGCCGCAGCAGCAGCAGCCGCCGCAGCAGGAGCAGCCGCAGCCGCCGTCGCGACGGTGGCGCCGGAAGAGGGGGGGGGGGGGGTTGGCCGGACGTGGGAGAGGAGGGTGGCCGGAAGGGAGGCGGAGCGGGAGAGTGGGGGTGGCCGGAGTGGGGGAGGGAGGGGGGGGGAGGGGGAGGGGAGAAGGGAAGAGGGCAGGGATAAGGACATTTTAGGATTTTTTGAAAAATTAGGTATCAAGTTGAAAAAAAAAAAATAGTTGAGGTATCAACTTGTTACAAAAAAAAGTTTAGGATATCAAGTTGAAAAAACGGCATAGTTGAGGGTAGCAAAATGCAATTAAGCCAAAAAAAAAAACATTCTAAGGCCACGTTTGATTCACTAAATCATATTCTTACAAAAAAATTTATTTATTTTCTATATTTGAATACCAATAAAAAAAAGAAAAAAGAAAATGAATATCAAAGAAAGAAAACTACGAGAGAAAATTGTTTTTTCCGATCCAACCAACCATTTACTTTACTATACTAAAGATTCAGTTTTCTTTCCAATTTTTTTTTTACTTCTCTAAATATGGAAGAAAAAAATGGTAGAAATTATAACTTTTCAAAGAAAAAATATATATTAAGGAATTGATTGTTATTTGGCACCTCTATGCTCCCTCCTGCTAACATGGGCTGCCAATTTTGTTTTTTGGTGTTAAATCGGGCCCAAAAAAATCGGTTGACAACTAAATCGGGCCTAAAGAGGAAAGATGAATTTTTTTTGGGAAAATAATATTTTCCTTTTCCCCTACTTCTCCATTGAAAGAGAGAAGAATCAAGAAAAAAAAAAGTAAAAAAGTAGACACCAGATCAAAAGCTAGGATTCTGCTGGAAGAATTTTGGTAGAAGAAAAAGAAAACTTGTGAGTCATTCTCTTTCATGGGTTTTATAATTAATTAAGTTTTTTTTTTCCTTTAATCTTCATTTGATCTCGTCTCTGAAGAACTTGGCTATGAAGTTTATTATCCAAAAATTAGTATAGATTTTTTTTTTCCATCTTTGGACTAAAAATTTGTATGTATGTCAATTTCATTGGTTACACAAACAATAATATATTCATATAAAAATGTGAATCTGAAATTAATTTTTTTATTTATGCCTGAAAATTTGTGTGTATATCAATTTCATTGGTAATCACTGAATCCTTTTTGTGGTTTGAATAGCTTACTCACAACTCCGTTTAAATAATGAGTATTTTTTGTTTGATAGCTTATTTACAAATATATTTAAATAATTAGAAAATGCATATCTCATTAGTGTGTTCATGCTATTATTACATTAAATCTATTTATTTGTGTTCCCTTTGATTATTGCTATTGTTATTCATTTATTTATTTATTTCGTTAATATTACTCTTATATTATATTAGTGTACTTTTTAGATATGGAGGAGGATTCTTTAGACAAATGCGAATATGAAAAAGAGGTGCAGGAGGATTCTTTAAATTCATCTAAAGATGAAGATTATGAACCAAATTGTGGAATGGAGTCCAAGGACAAGGATCCATATATTGGGATAAAGTTCGATACAACGGACCAAATGTACAACTTCTTTAAAGGTTATGCGAAGCATGTAGGATTTTATGTGAGGAAAAAAAAAGTAGTAAGAAGAATAAAAATGGGATTCTCAAAAGTATGACTTTTTGTTGTGGTCGACAAGGACAACATGGTAATACTTGTCAACATCTAATAAAACCACAAACGAGCTACAAGATTAGGTGCAATGTAAAATAAACTGCTCGGTTTGATAATGGACAAAAATGGGAGATCACAATACTCGATCTTAAGCACAATCATGAGATAAGTCCAAGCAAAGTTCGATTATACCACTGCAATAAGAGCACCAGTGACATGCGAGACACACATGTGACATGATGGCCGTGCATGAATTATGATGAACAAAAATTATACCTCGGTGGTAATTGAGAACGATAGATATGAGAATACGAAATTTAGTGAAAAAGATGCCAGAAATGTGATTGAAGAAATAAGATGACTACGACTTCTCAAAGGAGATGCACCAACAATCTTGAGGTACTTACCTAAGAAGGTTGCAGAGAACAATGGTTTCTACTTTGATATTAAATTAAACGGGGAGGATCATTTGAAAAATGTATTTTGGGCAGATGGTTGGAGTAGAGAAGCATATAAAGAATTGGGGAGGTTGTCAGTTTTGACACAACTTACTTGACAAATAAATATGACATGCTGTTTACCCCTTTTGTTGGGGTGAATCACGATGGCCAAACAATTTTGCTTGGTGTGGACTTATTTCAAATGAAGATACAGAAACTTTCGTTTGGTTATTCAAAAATTGGCTTAAATGCATGTCTCGGTGTGCTCCTCAAGAAATTATAACAGACCAAGATAGAGACATGCAAAATGCAATTGGGATAGTTTTCCTGAAACAAGACATAGGTGAAGTTTGTGGCACGTAATGAAGAAGTTGCCTGAAAAGATTAAGTATACTGAAAAAGGAACATATATAGGGACTATAGAGGAAGCCAAATAGTAATTTAGTATATAATTGATCCACGGCTGAAAGTGTTGGGAAGTGACTCTTATTTTGTTAATCTTAAATATACATTTACAATGCACCTAAAACAAATGTCACATATTTGGTTAAATGTGTAACATTGTTGGATTCATCTACCAGTATAAATATTTTTAATTCCCTTAAAATATATGATGTCGTTCCAACTTGGATTTTTCATGTACCATGTTAAGGTCACCACTTCACCATACATATATGTGGCGAACACATGCCTCACCACTACCACTAGGCTAGAGGGTCATTAGCGTGCGCGCGCGCGCGCGCACACACACACACACACACACACACACACACACACACACACACACATATATATATATATATATATATATATAAACTTACTGATCACAGTCATTTGTATCATTACTATCCTATCTATGTTGTAATCTATGTGTCCAAAATTAGACAACTACCTAGTTTTCAGTTGTACGTTCAAATTTGATAAAGTGATATAAAGATGAATATTATAGAAAGTCTAATCATACTTAAGGGGCTATTTGATTCGTTGTAGCTCCCTGAAAGTGAAGTGGCACTTTCCATATGATTTAATACATGGCACTTGCAATGCATTTGAGTTTTCAAAATGTGTTTGTATACATTGGGTTTTGTCCTCCTGCAAGTGGGGAGCTTCAATATGTTGTGTTTGGATACCACTTGAAAGTGTAGATGGAAAATAAAATTTTGACTTTCAATGTTTTGATTAACAATGAAAGTGAAATAAGTAGGGGTGCAACTCAGACGGGTATGGTCGGGCTTGAGGTCAACCCGAGCCCAACCCGATGAATTATAAGCCAAGCCCAAGCCCAAGCCTGACCCAAACTCGGGTTCAACATATGAAGCCCATGACCAATCCCGGAGGATCGGGTTCATCGGAATTATCTGGCTTTAATATAAAATTTAAAATAATTTTAGACAAAAGTAATATTAAACACATAATCAAATAGCAATCAAGCCTTGATCATTACAAAATACAAACTGAAATAAGATTTAGGACAAGGAATTTTGTGGAGAAATTTGGGATTTAAACTTTTTATTTAAGAAGCATGAAATATATATATATATAAGCACGAAATATATATATATATATATATATATATATATATATATATATATATATATATATATATATATATTTTTAAAAAAAAATTATATATATATATATATATATATATATATATATATATATATATATATATATATATATATATATAAGTCGGGTTCCGAGTTCTTCAGGTAACTCGACACATGAACCTGAGCACAACCCAATTTTGATCAAGTTCAAATATTTAATCCAAACCCAAGTATCTTCAACCCTAACCCAACTCATTAAAGGATTTACTCAATCGGGCTCGGGTTTAGCCCGCCCAAGTTGTACCCATAGAAATAAGGTTGGAGATATGGTTACCTTGGGAAGCTTACCCAAATTATAAACTGATACCCAACAAATGAATATGAAGAATGTATCAATAAAAAACTGAACCACCATAGCCCAGTGTATCATTTACAAACTGATACACAATAAATAAAGAATGTATCATCCCAAAAATTTGCCAACATGTATGACTGAACACATAAGATACAAAATTACTTTTCTAAAATTACATTGCCATAAGTCTTCAAACAACTTATCATAGAACAAAAGCAAGGACAAGTATCAAAGCAAACTTATATTGAACACAAAGAACATGTATGACAAGCAGCAACTTTATGAAACCCATGCAGTAGCTAACCAAGCCAACATAGAAATAGGCAGCATCCTTAGGACAGGTAGTCAAATATCTTCATCACTGGCCGCATGTTTAATATATCATCTTATGAAGGCTGCAATAGGTATCATGTAACACATAATGTCACGCCCCGATACACGCCCCAATTCGACAAACCGTTTATCCCCATTTTTATTATGCCAAATCGATCGTCCTCGCTAAGGCGTGATGCCGTACGAGTCTGGAGTTGCACTCGTACAAGACAAGAACGTTATATTTGATCATTTTATTGAAACACCAAGTTGAAACTTCACAAATTACATCAAAATTGAACACACAATTTAGAAAGATAGAAATATACTTTTCATTCATAACTTCCAACGAAGTGCAAGTCGTAATTATATTGGATGTCATTAAGGCTACATTGATTGAAACATAAGAAATATAGTCGACAAGCTACCTGAACTTACACTTGTCGTTCCGTACATTCGCCCCTTTTATACATTGAAAGCCTTCGATGAATTGGCTTCAAAATACTTCAGAATAGGAAGAGGTTCAAAATACCTCTCCGAACTTCAGCTTTGGCTTAGCGACATGCACTCCCAGAGTCCTCATCACCGGTGGGATTGAGAATTAGTACACTTGGATATGCACTAGTGAGCGGGACGAACCCACTCGTCTAAACCGACTCTAATCGTTAAGGTAGGCATGCATTCGAATTTTTTTTCTATTTAAAACTAAATGAATTCAGTTCATAATGATAGCCTTCCATTTGAAACAGTAAACAACAAACAGCAAAACATAGTATTTTATCCCAATTCTTACCACGGCCATGCTCGTGCCTGCATAAAATAAACATAATATTTAATACCTGCATAAGACAATAGGATGAGCATGCTACTATCTTTTCGATGTAAAACTCATATTTTCAGAGTAATTTACTCTAAATCGATACGTTTTTCCTGAGTTCTTGATCTTAATGGATTGGCATACATTTAACTTAGCATCGTCGATTTGAATAAGTTCGAGGTAAAAGAATTCCATTTGCGGGACAAAGTAGAAAAGAAGGGGACGAACCACCCACCAAGTATTCGATCGTGCCGATAGACGGAGCACTTCGCAACGTTCAAGCTTCAGTTACGCGAGCTCCTGCAATGGCACCAACACTTAGTCAAAATTTCTTCTTTAATCATTTGTTTCAAAATTCGTAGAATGCATTCAGAAAACTACGCGAAAACACATTCATCAAAACCAAGCGGCGAAAGCTCCAAGAAAACCAAACAGCAGTCCATTCCCATCAAAAGAGACTCTTATATAGAGCTCACTCGCCGAGACGCAGCCTGCTGCATCTAGGACTTATTCCAACAGAAGTCGTTCCATTAATTGGATCGATTCTCGTAACATTCATCAAAATCGATTTGATCGATGCCGCAAGGTGTTATAGTGTACCAAGCTCAGCGATCGAGTCAGATGGCCATCTAAGCTTCCGATCGATCTAACTCGGCACAAGCATATTACGGAGTCCGTCGCCTATCAGAAGTAGGGTACTACATAATATACCACTAAGAAAAAGTTTCGTCCTGAAACTTAGGAACAAGGGTCTGACCTTAAATTAGGCAAACAATGAAGGGTACTTCGTCTTCATCTCTGCCTCCATCTCGCACGTTGATTTTTCAACTGAATGATTCCGCCAAAGCATGCCGACCAAGAACATCGATCGATTTCGCAATACCTTCTCCTTACGGTCCAAAATTTGAATAGGCTCCTCCGAGCAAGACAAGTCAACGTGTAGCTCCAACTGATCGAAGCTAATCACGTGACTTCGATAGTGCACGCATTTTCAAAGTTGTAAAACGTGAAAAACATCGTGCACTTCAGCCAAGACAGGAGGTAGTGTGATCCGATAAGCAACCGTTGCAACTCGCTCGATGATCTCGAAAGGGCCTACAAATCTCGAACTCAATTTGCCTTTAACGCCGAACCGTATCATGCCACACATGGGCATTACGTTAAAAAATACATGGTCTCCGACCAAAAGTTCTAGCGGTCGTTAACGAAGTTCCGTGTAGCTCTTTTGTCGACTTTGCGTAATACGGAGTCTATTTCGGATCAAGCGGACCTTTTCAACGGCCTGCTCCACTAGTTCCAGTTCAAGCATTTGTCGCTCTCCGACTTCAACCTAGCATATTGGAGAATGACACTTCCTCCCATAGAGCGCTTCATACGGAGCCATTTGAATGCTCGACTGATAACTGTTGTTATACGTAAACTCTGTAAGCGGCAAATGCGTATCCCAACTAGTCTTTAGATCGATGGTACACAGACGCAACATATCCTCTAAGATTTGATTCACCCTCTCCGTATGACCGTCTATCTGGGGGTCGTATACAGTACTAAAATTTAGTTTGGTCCCCATCGCCGCTTGTAGGCTCATCCAGCGATAGGAATCGCCCATCTCTATCCAAAATTATTATGGCCAGTACCCCGTGCAATCGAACAATCTCGTCAATATAGATTTACGCTAACCGATCGACGCTCCATCCTAGTTTAATTGCGAGGAAGTGAGCCAACTTGGTCAATCTATCAAAAATGACCAAAATTGCATCATTTTTTTGCGGCATCTTCGAAAATCCTATAATTAAATCTATCGAGATATTGTCCCACTTCAACTCAGGAATGGCGAGGTTCTACAGCTCTCCGTCTGGCCTTTGGTGTTCTGCTTTCACTTGCTGACATGTCATGCACTACGACACGAAAGTAGCCATGTCTTTCTTCTTGCCGTGCCAACAAAAGTTTGTGCACAAGTCCTTGTACATCTTTGTGCTCCCAGGATGTAACGAGTACTTCGCATAATGTGCCTCCGTCAGAATTTCTTTTTTGAGTTCGACAGTTTCAGGAATGCAGAACCTTCCTTTTAGTCATATTATCCCATCTCCGTCTTCCGCAAAGTCAGTCGTCCTTTCTATTGAAATCAGCTCGCACATCTTTTTCAGGAAGAATTGTCTTTCTGTGTGGTCTTTATTTTGCTAAGCAGGCTCGACCTAAGCTTCAACTGAGCTAGGTGCAGATGTCGATACTCAATTCTGAATTTGATACCCATCGTTTCAAGGTCTCATCGTATCTCATTATTTAGGGCCAGTAAACCCATAAACATCCTGCTCATTACGTCGGCTATGATGTTTTTCTTGTCTGGCGTATACTCGATCGTTAGTTCGTAATCTTTTATGAGTTCGAGCCAACGTCACTGCCGTAAGCTGAGTTTTTGTTGCGTAAACAAGTATTTGAGGCTTTTATGATCTATATAGATTCTGCAAGCCATACTATAGAGGTAGTGTCGCCAGAGTTTTATTGCAAATATGATCGCCGCCAATTCTAGGTCATGCATCGAATAGTTTTTCTTGTGCTGCTTCAACTGCCGTAAAGCACAGGAGATAAATTTGTCCTTCTGCATGACTACGCACCCGAGTCCAGTTCTCAGTGCGTCGCTGAATATTTGAAAGCCTTCTGGACCATCTGAAAGTGTAAGGATTGGAGCTGAGACGAGCCGTTGCTTCAACTCTTGAAAGCTGGATTCACAGTCGTCACTCCATTCAAATACAACTCCCTTTTGGGTGAGGCGAGTCAGAGGCGACGCTAGTTTTGAAAAGCTCTGCACGAATCTTCGGTTGTAGCATGTTAAGCCCAAGAAACATTGAATATCGCTAGCCGAGGTAGATCGTTTCTAATCTAGCACCGCTTCGATCTTCTTTGGGTCCATCGTGACACCTTCGACCGAGATTTTGTGTCCGAGGAATGTCACGCTACTCATCCAGAACTCACATTTACTCCGCTTGGCGTATAATTCATTTTCACGCAGAGTCTACAATACCGTCTTTAAGTGCTCTGCGTGCTGTTCTCGACTCTTCGAGTATATAAGGATATCGTCGATGAATACGACTACAAATTTGTCGATTTGGGGTCGAAAGACTCGGTTCATCAGATCCATGAAAGCGGCTGGGACATTCGTCAAACCGAACGTCATGACTAGGAATTCATAATGACCATATCGAGTGCGGAAGGCAGACTTCGATATGTCATCAGACTTGATCTTCAACTGATGGTAGCCTGAACGAAGATTAATTTTTGAAAATATTGACGCGCCTTGCAGTTGGTCAAACAAGTCTTCAATTCGTGGCAATGGATACTTGTTCCGCATGGTCGCTTTATTGAGTTCATGATAATCGATGCATAGCCGCATCGATCTATCATTCTTTTTCACAAACAACACGAGAGCTTCCCACGGAGAGATGCTAGGGCAAATAAATCTGTGATCTAATAAGTCTTATAATTGCACCTTCAGCTCCTTCAGTTCTGCTGGAGCCATTCGGTAAGACACTTTTGATATCGGCCGTGTATCCGGAAAGGTGTCGATGTTGAATTCTATTTCTCGATCCGGCGGTATTTCGAACATCTCGTCATGAAATACGTTAGAAAAATCTACGACAACATCAGTATGCACTGTATTTGTATTATCCTTCCTCTATCTCGAATTGATGCCAAGTATTCCGCACAACCAGAAAGCAGCATACGCCTCGCCAAAATTGCCGATACTACTACGGCCATCTTCGAGACCGTACTGCACAAATATGAGAACTCTGTCTCGCCAGGAAGACGAAACACAACTATCTTTTCTGCGCACTCGATTGTTGAATGACAAGCGTCCAACCAATCCATGCCCAGGATTATGTCGTACTCTTTGATGTCTAGTACGACAACTTTTAAGGATAGATTTCTTCCCCTGATGCATATGTGGCCATTCCTATAAGTAATGTTCGTAGGCATATCGATTCCCGATGGAGTGCTAACGCTAATGTTCATATCTAGTGATTTGACTATTTTTTTACATAATCAGCAGATATAAAACTATGCGTCGCACCCGAATCGAATAGTACTCGAGCAGGTATATTTTTATAGAGTAGTATACCTATTACAATAGTATCAGACTCAAATGCCTCATCCCAAGTCAATGCATAGACTCGGCCTTACGCTCCATGGCGTTAATTCCGTGGGTTCATAGGCACTGCATTTGTGCCTTGTAGTGTAGGCGCTTTATACTAATTTGGGACGTTCCTTGGAGGGTTCAGAACATTCCTTTGAGGGTATTGATTCACCCTTCCCTCTGGCATTGCTGAGCCTTGTGGTCCAGCCGACCATATTGAAAGCATCCTACTCGACAATCGACTGCCCTATGTCCACTTTTGTCGCATCGAAAGCACTGTATTCCTGGGTAGAGACCCCTGTTTGTATTGGTATTTGAAAGTTTTATACTCATGAGCCTTCCGCTCGTAAGGACGTTTGTTAAAATTATTACAGACAACCGGTACAGCTCGTTGTGACATACAGCCAAAGATCCGCTCGCTATCAAGTACAGCTTCATAGAATTCATGGTAAGTTTGGCATCGCTGATTCATGACGTCCCTATGCAGTTCGTCGTTCAGGCCTTATTGAAAATGCTTGTACCATTCTTATTTGTTGGGCAGGAAGGCGCCGACAAATTTTACAAGCTTTGAGAAGCTTGCGTTATAATCTTCAACGAACATATTCCTTTGTCTCAAAATCATGAACTCTTCCCCTTTTTGTCGACGGATGGCGTGAGGAACATACTGTTCATGAAAAGCTTCCTTGAATATTTTCCAGGAAATCTAGGCGTCGGTATCGGCTTTATAGATTTTCTATTTCTTAGCTGCCTACCATTCGTAAGCCCTCAGTTGTAGTTGTATTATCGCACATGCTACCCTCTGGGACCCTTCGATGCTGAGAAGGTTAAATAAGTCATCAATCTCCGTGAGCTATCCCATAATCACATCAGGCTCTACTCGACCATTGAGTTCATCGTTTGTGGTTGAAATTCTTCCTCGACTTCCTCTGATACGTCTTCCCTCTCTTCGAATGCCATGACCGTTGCCTTGGTATTGCCCACCATATTGCTTACGATCTGCGTTAGGTCATCCATTTGTTTCTGTTGCACACCGAATTGGGCTTTTATTTGTATCTGAAGCTGTTACTGCTGCAGCTCCATCAACTGCAGCATTTTCTTTATTGTAGTCTTGCTACGTGTCATGACCCGCACCCTAAAGAGGGGCACGAGCATGTGGTTACGTCCAGCCTACGCCGCAGAATCGGCGGTAGAACGCTGTATATAGGGTCTGTAAATACTACGACTAAACAGATAAATGTACCTGTACAGTATATACACTTCGAACGGAGGAACATAGCAATACAGTCTCAATCACATATGTCAAAACTAAGGTAGATAGCATGGAAAAGAGATATGATAGATAAAGCAAGAAACGAGTCCAGAAATATCCACAAGTCACAGCTAAACACAAAATCCAGAGTCTCAGAATAATAATAAGTATAAAGATACTACAACTGAAATGAACTAGCTGGCTCGCAGGCCAGGCAAACCTAACTAAAACTAGGCTACTCGGGATGAGCGAAGTCTAGAGGCTCTACCACTAAGCCCCTTGTCTAGGTCAAGTCCATCAGACTCTATCCCGTAGTAAGTCGGGCAATCAGCCTCTAAATCATCTGTAAAATTTGTCAATGGTATCCTGTCAGGAAAATGAGCAAGTACAAATACCAACAGCAGTTCCATATGAATTGAGAAATACTATAAGAGATAGTAATAATGAAATACAAGACAAAGAATATAGGCGACTTGGGAACCATTTGAAAGCCGAGTTACAAAACTTAAACCAAACAAGGACCGGGATTGTAACCCTTCTTTCAAACAGAACCTAGTCCCATCATCATGGTACAGTATAAAAGGCAGATAGAGCATAAGAGAATATGAATCATAGCATGGTGAAAGTACAGTAAGTAAAAGTGAACTGGAATGTAAGATATGACAACAAATAAATAAAAAGTGATTTAAACTATTAGGGCGAAATGTGATCGGCTAGGGAATCACGAAAAGGTTATCCACTTGGCCCGACAATCACACGAAAAGAAACCTCTGGAGAGGGTCATGCCGGCCAACCTGGATAACCGGCACGGGATATCTGCTACATCCTACGTGAGGTGAGGGTGGCGCTAGCAATATATAGTAACACACGGAGGCTTTGATCACATAACCCCTAATAATTCCTCTCTATCCCCCGAATAGTATCACGGATCCGGACATAGCACGTCATGACACGGGATTCCGTAAGAGGGTAGCAAGTCCCCTTAGGAATCAGTGTCTATACAAGTACAGGAACATGGAAATATCTCATACCCGTATACCAAAAAAGTCCAGGAATAACATCTCATGACAGGATCCGACGTATACTAGTCCGTGAACCGTCGTGTCGGGAATCAAGTAAAATACTACAACTGAATCGGATATAGTAGATATCAAGACAATGAAAACTATCAGTGAATGTACTCGCCTGTGGTCCTGAGCTGATAGAGTGAACAGACGCTCAGAGTGATCACAGACCTAAAATAAGATACTATGAGTCAAACAGGGCTAAATACTGAAAAAGAAAGCTAATACAAGCCATGAATGCAAGTCTAAGTCAATACTAGGTCAATCTAGGTCAAACTGAGTCATACTAGACAATACTGGTTCATACTAGGTCATACTAGGTCACTGGGAGTCATTCCAAGTCAAACTAGGTCAATCGGGATCAACGGTTGACTTACAGTTGACTTTTGGTCAAAAAGTCAACTCTGGTCAACTCTGGTCAACTCTAGGTCAACCCTAGGTCAAACTAGTCTAATGTTGACCAACTGTTGACTTTCAGTCAACTGGTCAACTCTGGGTTAGTTTCGGTCAAATCGGGTCGCTTAAAGGCTACGTTTGACTCTCGGTTGACTTTTGTTGACTTTTGGTCAAAAAGGTCAACCGACGTCAAAACTAGTCTTTGAGTACCATATTTGATCATTACCAACCACGGGAAACAAGTTCTAACACCATCTTAGGCTTCTAACACCAATATCCTATTTTTAGGTAAAACTAGCATTTACCCTTCTAAGGTAAACCCCGATACCTTGCCCAAAACCCATGGAACCTTGCAAATACCCATGACACTAGTCTAGGCTCCTTAGGGTAGCTAGATATCAACCTATCTAAGGTTTATCTACCAAGAAATTTGGGTATCCTAAGCATCTAGACCATCTTAGGACACATGCTAACCCTTTACCCATTACCTTACCTATATCATGAATTTACCCTTCTCATTACCCCACTCATCAACACCACTCACTCTCTCATGATACCACACTCTAATAGGCCTCTCTATAGGTTTCCTAATAGGTTTCCTACTAGTTTAGAGATAGGCTATACTATAGGATACTAAACTACTCTCAAAATACCTCACAAAACACTCACACACATCTCACAAAATACACACACACACATGGAAATAAAAGGACAGATTTTTGGACAAGTGGGGACTGATTTTTTTTTGGGGTTAATAGGGCTGTCATTTGGACATGAAAAGTGGGCATAACTATAGATGAATTGGTGGCTATGAAGGGTGAAATTGGAGTGATTTTGGATGGATTTTCAAGGGGTTTATGGACTGATTTTGTGGGGCAACTTGTAGGGGCTGTTCTTAGGAAATGGGGGCTGATTTTTGGGGCTGTCATGCCCCCTAATAGCTGCTGATTTCAGCAGCACAACCTCCCCCTTATCGCTCCACTAACCACTCTATCTAACCCTCACAACTCTCACAAACAAACACACAAACACCACCACTACTAACCTCAACACCAACACCAACACCAACATCAACACCAACATTCCCCCCATCCTTGGCCGACCATGGCTGTCCCTTAGGACACACCAAAACCACACAAACACATCACCATATACTCCCCAATATATATATAAGCCATATATATATACACATCTATATATATATATATATATATATATATATATATATATATATATATATATATATATATATATATAAATATATATATATAACCACACAAATATAATCAATGAAAGAAGAATATGATACATTTAGATACTTGAATAAACTCATTCTAAAATGTGCAAAAATCGGGAATATATGGAAGAACAACACAAAAATAATATTAGAACAATATTCATGTGTCCAAAAGAGGGTTTCTCCTATTGGGATACAAACCTACATGTGGACACCCCTAGAAATATCCAAAGGACACAAAAATGGTCTCTAATGGGGACACCACCATAGGAATCAATCCTAATGGGTTCCTAATCAATCTACATGAGAAGAGGAACAAGTTTAGAGAAGGGATTACCTTGATTTGGAGAAGGAATCAATGGGAAGCTTCAAAAGTGGAAGGAGCCTTTGGAGAAGAAGAAGAAAAAGTGGATGAGAAAGAATGGGAAAGTGATTTCTCTCTCCTCCCCACTCCTACACCTAGTGGCCGGCCACACCAAGGGGTTTTGTCCTATTTGGTAATTACAAGTTTGCCCTCCAATGGTTTAAATAGCTAATAAATAGGAAAGGGTTAAGTCGGGGGTAGTTTAGTCAAACCGAAACCACTAATCTCTAACTAAATATTAACTAAAATAATTAGTCTAGTCTCTAACCAAAATATCTAACATGTGGGCCATGGCTAACTAGTGTGTGGGCCCGCTAAGGTCAAAACTACCCCGGGTCCCCGAAACAAGTCAAAACAAGTCGGAATGAGTTGAAATTCGAACCCGATTCAAATAACCCCAAAATAATACAAATAATAATTAAATAATTCCAAAATAATTTTTAAAGTGGAAAATTACCAAAATACTCCTGTTTGTGAAAACTGGGGGTGACACTAGGGCTAGCATTCTTTGAACTCTATGAACTATCTGCAGTGTTGGTTGATATGTCGGGATTATTTTTATTTTTCTTAGTCATTCCTACAAAACAAAGTAAACCAGTCAGTATTTTCAAAAATATCTGCTGGCTTATGTGTATGGAACTTTTATTTCATGCAGCATGTCGACAAGCATTCAATCGAGTAATCGCAACCAACATTCCAAATAAAATATTTTTCAAAAATCCGAGGAAACATAACTGTGCTTTGATACCAATTTGTCACGCCCCGATTCGACAAACCGTTCATCCCCATTCCCATTATGCCGAATCAATCGTTCTCGCTAAGGCGTGATGTCGTACGAGTCTGGAGTTACACTTGTACAAGGCAAGAATGTTACATTTGATCATTTTATTGAAACACCAAGTTGAAACTTCACAAATTACATCAGAATTGAATACGCAATTTAGAAAGATTGAAATATGCTTTTCATTCATAGCTTGCAACGAAGTGCAAGTCATAATTACATTGGATGCCATTGCGGCTACATTAATTGAAACATAAGAAATATACTCAACAAGCTGCCTGAACCAATACTTGTCGTTCCATACATTCGCCCCTTTTATATATTGAAAGCCTTCGATGAATTAGCTTCAAAATACTTCAGAATAGGAAGAGCTTCAAAATGCCTCTCCGAACTTTAGCTTTGGCTTAGCGACGTGCACCCCCAGAGTCCTCGTCACCTGTGGGATTGGGGATTAGTACACTTGGAAATACACTAGTGAGCGGGACAAACCCACTCATCTAAACCGACTCTGATTGTTAAGGTAGGCATGCACTGGAGTTTTCTTTCTATTTGGAAATAAATGAATTCAGTTTATATTGATAGCCTTCCATTTGAAACAGTAAACAGCATACAACAAAACATAATATTTCATCCCAATTCTTACCACGGCCGTGCTCGTCCCTGCATAAAACAGAGGTAATATTTAAAACCTGCATAAGATAATAGGTGAGCATGCTACTATCTTATATGTAGTCATTGGTGTTTGCCACCATAAGGGACAGTTATCAATGGCATTACGACACACCTTCAATCCAGGTTGCAAGCCCATTTGAAGTCTCGTAATACCTCGCACCGAAGCACGACTCATATTTCTTCCTAGGTCGATTCGATTCCAGGGCCCCGGAATATTATTTCGAGGATAGCCAAACTTGTGCACAAGTTATCCATGACCATGCCAATGAATGACTAGTTTAATATATGACACCGATTTCATAGTACGGACAGTTTGAGTAGCATTATCATTTTAACTCATACGAGAGTTCCTTTCCTCAAAGTCGTATGTTCTGATTTAGCATCCCGTAGGTACCAAATCTCTTCGAGGCATCGTATGTCGCAACCAACGTTTCATCATTTCATCTTGTAGATCATGAAATGGTCTATTTCTTTTCTAGAACCTTAAACTTTCTCTTTTCGATGTGAAACTTATATTTTCAGATTAATTTACTCTAAATCGATACATTTTTTCTAAGTTCTTAATCTTAGTAGATTGGCATGTATTTAACTTGGCATCGTCGATTTGAATAAGTTCGAGGCAAAATAATTTTGTTTGTGGGACAGAGTAGAAAAGAAATGGCCGAACCACCTACCAAGTATTCGATCGTGCCGATAGACGGAGCGCTTTGCAACATTCAAGCTTCAGTTATGTGAGCTCTTGCAATGGCACCAACACTTAGTCAGAATAACTTCTTTAATCCTTCGTTTTGAAATTTGTATAATGCATTCAGAAAATGACACAAAAATACATTCATCAAAACCAAGCGGCGAAAGCTCCAAGAAAACCATACAACAGTCCGGTCCTGTCAAAGGGACTCTTATAAAGAGCCACTCGCTGAGACGCAGCCTGCTGTATCTAGGACTTATTCCAATAGAAGCCGTTCCATTAATTGGATCGATTATCGTAACATTCGTCCAAATTGATTTGATCGATGCCGTAAGGTATTATAGTTTACCAAGCTCAGTGATCGAGTCAGATAGCCATCTAAGTTTCTGACCAATCTAAATTGGCGCAAGCATATTATGGAGTCTGTCGCCTATTGGAAGTGGGCACTACACATAACACAGAGATACGTAGAGACAAGAAAGCTGTGAAGTAGACTAAAATAGGTTGTATCCTAAAACACATAACACAACAGAGATACAAGAAATCCAACAAAAATCAATCAAAGCTAGCATGAAACAAAAAGCAGTATTATAGAAACAATAATATAGAAGCAATAATGATACCAGAGCATAACTATAAAAGAGCATAGAGGGAATAGTAGAAGCAAAAGAGATCCTTCCAAAAGAGAGCCTTCCAAATTCCATATGAAAGAACAAAAATTTCAGACCCAATATGGACCAAAAATTCCATATGATAGAGCAAAAAATATATCTAGAGGCAACTACATATAGCAAGATTGGGCTCAGGATTTGTATATATTCCAGTCCCTATGTTGAAAAAAATATGAAAGCCCAATGATACTCAAACTATACATATTCCAGTCACCCATTTGTGCACAAGCCAAATTCATTATCAGTTCCTGATAACTCATTAAACCAAGCTACATACACAGAAGCACAAACCAAGTAGCATACTCATAAACTCAAAAAATGAAGGCATCAGACTCATGTAATACTACAAATTTAATGTTGATCAAATGCCCATTGCCAAAGCAAAATTAGGCTAGTGTTGCTTCCTCTTTACAGCCCATAGCAAAATTAGGCTATTGATCAAATGCCTACTATAGGAATATATTGTAGTATAGAATTAGAAGCAAAGAGCATCAAATAACTGATATATAGACAAAAAACCAGTACCTCAATAAACTGCACAAGATACTATAATATTTAATAAACTGCACAATATACTATATATGATATTCAATAAACTGTACAGGAACTCAAGATACTAAAAAACCCTATCATTTTTAGACCCATACTAAAAAAACTGCACATGATACTCAATGAACTGCTTTTAAAACTGTGATACTAAAAAAACCCAGTCATCATGTAAAACATATTGTACTAGGTTAGGTGTGAAGGGACAAAAGAACACATGGCTCAAAGGAGTCACCCTACTTAGTCATCATGGCCATATGTTTTATTTTGACTCCGATTATTCACCATACTCATAATTTTCCAAATCGTAGTCTATAATTTAGGTAAAAGTTGGCTACCTCCATCCATCACCAAATTGGTAGAGGCCATCAACTTTACCTATACAATAATCGAGGGGAACCAATGAATATTCATTTTTAATATCGAAATGGGTCTATATTTAGACTCAAAGCTTGTACCTTCCTCATCATAGTCCAAAATTTAGCTAGAAGTTGGCTGCCTCCATCCATCACCAAATTGGTGGCGGAGGCCATCAACTTTAGCTTCTAATATAGGTTGCACCTTCATATTTCATTTAAAGACAACCCCTACAAAGAAATATTACATAAACGTTGTCATTACATGCATAAATAGGTTTATGAGGCATTATGTTTGGCCTCATTTACAAAATATACTTGGCTCTATAATGAAGGAATTTACATAATATAGGCCCAGACATTGATTGATGCAAGTAACGTAAGAAAACTAAGAGAAAGAATAAAGGTCGTTGGGTGGCCATTAATGTAAGCCCCCTGAATTTTCCGAATTATTTTTTTGAATTTTCTAATGAATTATTTTCAATAATTCATTTCTATTTAAATTAATTTTGATCTTTAAATGCTCTTTACCGTGACTTGGAATTCTAGAGCATCAGGGATGCCAGTCTCTGAAAACTTCCTTCTTGAAGTTTGTAGTAGACGAGATTATCTTTATATTGATATTTTGTGTCCCACCCGAACTTGTTCCCTTGTGCTCCATTTGATTCGCACAACTTCGGGTCAATTTAGACCAATTTATCGTCTGCCATAATTTGTGATTTAATTTCCAACTTAATTTTCGGGCCCGACATCGGTCCAATCCAGTCGACCCAATATATGACCCTGGCCTGTTTTGAGCCTACTATGCACGTGCCACTTGCGCGCTATCAAATTGATCTCTCTTGTGCCTCCAATTCATCCATGAATTAATTGATTTAAATTTATTATTTTTAATTAAATCTTGGTCCCGAACTTGTCCAAACTTGGCCCAACACCCAACCCAATTTGGTGTAGGCCCTATCATGTCTACCCATACACCCCACTGATATTTCCTCTTTTTCTCTACTCAAAATATCTCTCTCTATATATATAAATCTTTATTTCTCTCTCTCTTTTATATATGTATATATATACATATATAATATAATATATAGTATCTCTCTCTCTCTCTACAAACACACCCCCTCACCTCACTCTCTCACTCCTATACCAGCAACCCCCCCCCCCCCATCATGTGGTCGAACCCCTCATCCCTACTCTCTATATTTACCCCCCATTCTCCCTCTCTTTCTATATAATATATATATACACACACACAATTATATCTACTACTCTCTCTCACTCACCCCTCCATACACTCACCCCCCCCATCACACACACTCCCCTCTCACATCAGCCGACTTCACCCCTCCCTCTCTCTTCAAATATCTTCCTCTCTCTCTCTACTATTCTCACTCTCTTTCTCTTTGTATATACATATACACATACATATCTCTCTCTCTCTCTCTCAACCCACTCAACACCACCACCACAGCCCCCACTTCCATCCCCATGGCCGGCCGACCTCCTCCTCCCTAGCTGAGCTCCTCCCCCACCACAGCCATCTCCATTCTCCTCCTCCTTCTTCTTCCCCATTAAACACCAATACCATCTTCACCACCACCATAACCGATACCACCTTCCTCCACCTTCACCCGAGCCACCACCACCCCGTACCCTCGTCGGCGACCGCCGCTGCGTCGCTCGCCGCCGCCGCGCACCCGTGCAGCCACAGCAGCGTGCGTGTGCCATGTAACAGCACAACAGCAGCTGCAACAGTAGCACAGTAGCAGTAGCAGCGCGCTACAAGAGCAGCAGCCGCTGCAGTCGTCGCGCCGGTGGCCGCGCCGCCACCGCGCGCCACCGCCGGGGTTGGCACCCCCATGGCCGGGCGCACCCAGGCGCACCACCCTGTGGCGTCCAACGTCCTCCGGGACGCGCCGTCTAGGCGATTTCAGCGTTTTCTCGGAGTTCCGTCGACGCGCGCGCGGAGAAATTCCAGAATTTGCGCTCCGTCGCGACGACTTCGTGCGCCTTTTCTAGGAGATCCGACCGTTGGATCGGCGAACTCCTTGCTCCATCTCAATCTCGGTATATCCACCTTCACTCCCCTCAATTTTCGTCCGTTAATTGCGTCGTTTGATACATCAAAACTGGCCACCAAGTTGGCCGTTTAAATTGTGTTATTTTTGGACAGTTTCGTGACGCCAACTTCGCGGGTTCGTATCTTCGTCATCGTAGCTCCGGTTGGCGCGCTACCAGTTCCTGTGCGAAGCTGGTATAACCCTCTTCCTGCCCCCTTTAGATTTCATTTCAGTTTGAGCTTGTTAGGTCGGTCGAATTCGACGCCAAAGTTGGCCGTTCGAATTCTTAGTGTTGCACTTGTAAAATTCTATTTTTGAACCCGGGACTCCGGATTCAATTTCTGACACCACCAGTAGACTCGTGGCGTCGTTCTGGCATGTTTTCATATAAAGTTTGCTTAATTTGGAGAACGTGGGCCCTAACACGTATTTCGGTGCAAAGCGGGTCCCACTTTCTGGGTCAACGGGTCATTTTGAGTTCGGCTCATCGGAATCCAACTCCGGATATACGGTTGAGTTCGTATCGTCATTCTGGACTCGTTGACATATAATTTGCTAGGTTTTAGTGGACATTGGTTCCGGCACGCATTTCGGTGCAAGTCGGATACCAATATCCGGGTCAGCGGGTCATTTTGAGTTCGGCTCATCGTAATCCAATTCCGGATATACCGTTGAGTTCGTATCGTCATTCTGGACTCGTTGACATATAATTTGCTGAGTTTTGAGGACATTAGCTCCGACACGCTTTTTTGTGCAAATTGGAATTTTAATGTCCTGGTCAACGGATCAATTTGAGATCGGGTCAACGGAATCCAATTCTGGATATACCGTTGGGTTCGTATCGTCATTCTGGATTTGTGGACATATAATTTGTTAGGTTTTGTGCACTTTTATTTCGGCACGTTTTTCGGTGCGAAGTGTGTCCAACGGCGGACATCATTTTAGTCCGAAATTACTGTTTTGCTCCTGTGTCCAAATTGGACTTTTGGACAGGCTATCCTAGCTGATTTGACCATTCTGGACACGTTGGTGATATTTATTTTATCATCCGATAATATCTGTAGGTTTTCATCCTATTATTATAATCTTTCTCTTTTGTGGTATTTTGAGTTCCATCGATTCCGGTGATTTCACAATCACTAAAATTGAATGTGTTGACCCCGTAGATGTTTATAAAGACTAGCCTTGACCATGTTTGACCATGGTTGACTGTTTTGACTGAACGTCGAAGTAGAGTCAACATTTGACCTAGTTTAACCTAGAGTTGACCATAGTTGACCAGTTGACTAAATGTCAACTGTAAGTCAACCATTGACCCAGTTTGACCTAGTTTGACTTGGTTTGACTTATTGTGGCCTAGTTTGACTTAGTGGACTGAGTCTGACCAAGATTGCGTAGCTTACACTATAGAATCAAGCCTAACACTGTTGAACCCTAATTAGTTTATATATCTTATCTTTAGGTCTGTGGCATCACTCTGAGCATCGACCCCATTTGACAGCTCAGGACCGCAGGCGAGTACATTCACTGATAGTTTTCATTGTCTTGATATCTGCTATATCCGATTCAGTCGTAGTGTCTTACTTGATTCCCAGTCACGATAGTTCACGGACTAGTATGTGTTGGATCATGACATGAGATGTTGTTCCTGAATTTTCTTGGTATATATGTACATTTCCTGCCTTGTTTCATGTACTTGTATAGACAACGATTCCTGAGAGGGAGAGTAGCTATCCTCTTAGGGAATCCCGTGTCATGACGTGTCATGCCCAAGTCCATTATACTATTCGGGGATGGAAAATTATTAGGGGTTATGTGATCAAAGCCTCCCTATCACTACTTTGCTAGCGCCACCCTCACTTCACGTAGGGTGTAGCAGACACCCCTTGCCGGGTTATCCAGGTTGGCCGGCATGACCCTTTCCAGAGATTTTCCTGTGATTGTCGGGCCAAGTAGATAACCCTACCATGACTCCCTAGCCGATCACATTTTGCTCTAATAATTCAAATCACATTTTATATTTATTGTCGTATTTTATATTCCAGTTCAGTTTTACTTTCTGTACTTCTCACCATGCTATGATTTCATTTACTCACATGCTCTACATGCCTTTACATTGTACCTTGATTGGAGACTAAGTTCTGCTCGGGAGAAGAGTTACAACCCCGATCCTTGTTTGGTTTAAGGGTTGTAACTCGGCTTTCGAATGGTTCCCAAGTCTTCATATATCTTTGTCTTGTAGTTCATTATACTGTCTCTTATAGAATTTGTCAATTCACATGGAACTGCTGTTAGTGTTTGTACTTGCTCATTTTCCTGACAGGATACCGTTGATAATATTTTAGGAATTGTTATACCATTAGTGGACTTCATGATGTTGCTAGCTGAGGTGGATCTCACTATTCTTCTATGTGAGTTGCCTGGTAGTTATCCTTAGTTTGTCTTATTTTTTCTTCTTTATTTCCTGTCTTATGATTCCTTCTAGTAGTTTCTAGTTGTTCTTGTGCTTTAGTTATCTTTCTTGTCTTATCATCCCTAGCTGTTGTGATGTGACTAGAGTATATTTATAGTTATAGGCCTTCTAGACGTAGTGTATATTTATTGGGTACTAGACAGCGTTCTACCGCCGATACTGCGGCGTAGGCTGGGCGTCGTCTTCATATTCGTACCCGTATATCCGGGTGCGGGTCGTGACAATTAAATACATCTTTTCCCTTAAATTCACTTCGTTCATCCCTATCCTTAGAATGGAAGTAACACATTGCCTCCTCATAGTCTTGGCACTTGAAATAACAAGTGCTTTAAACCCATTCACTTGCATAAAACACACTACAAGAAAAATGACATTTGTTGACGGGTTTTTTACTGACGGTCAGTAATCCCCGTCAACTATTCTGTTTTACTTGACGACTAAGGCCTTGTGTCAACTAAACCCCTCTTTTGTGTTAACTATACAATATTGTACCACTTTAGTTAACGGGTTTGATGAAACCGTCACGTAAATCACCACGTTTAGTTGACAGCTAGTTTAAAACTGTCAAGTAAAGTGGGGCAATTCCTGCAACTATTTTAGATGCCATTATCGTAATTTTTTAAATATTTTTGGGTTAGTGGCAATTTTCATGTTTAATCCCCGCTACTCAAACAGTACAAGAAAAAAGACGATTCTTGACGGTTTATAAGTTGACAGTCGTCAAAAGCCGTCAACAATAGTAGTTTTCTTGACGTATTTAGGCTTACGTCAAGAGAGGCCCTTTTATTTGTTAAATTAGCAATTTTATACCATGTATGTTGACGGTTTCGGAGGATCCGTCAAGAAATAGTAATTTATTTATTGACGGTTTTGGTGATAACCGTCAAGTAATGTATGTGCCAAAAACTTAGCGGGATTTTTTCAACTGCCATTTTAGTAATTTTTTAAAAATTTTATATGTGTTGACGGTTGTGGTTCCTTTCAATGGATGAACCCAGCAAAATTTCTTCCGATCGTCCCCTTCCTTTCCTCCTCTCTCCCTAACTTTTTCCTCCTTTAGAGAGAGAGCCCCCCCCCCCCACTCCTCTCTTCTAAAGGGCCCCCACTCCTCTCCTCCCTTTTCTAAACCCTATAAATCGTAAAATTTCTCTCCAACTACTCTGCATCCTCGCCATGCCTGTCGATGCCGAATATGTCGCCGTTGCCCTCAACGCCGTCGAGTCGCCGACATCACCGTCGTCGACTTCCGCACGACCCCCACCGGGAAGACCATCACTCTCGAGGTAGAGATCAGCGATTTCCTCCTCCGTTGTCACTTCCCAATCCTCCTCCGCCGCTCCTCCTCGAAAATTAGGGTTAGGGCTATGGCGATGGAATCAGTTCTCCCGACGGTGATCGTCGGCGAAGGAAGGGTCGGGAGGGCGCTCCAGGGTATGGGAGAGGCCAGGACCTCCTCGTCGGGAGGGGCCAGTTGGTTCCTGCCGACTTCAAGGGCCCGGTCTTCGTTTGCACTAGGAACGACGATCTCGACGTGGTGCTTGAAGCCACTCCGGCTTCACGATGGGCTGGTAAAGTTTGTGGTTAAACCCTCTGATTATCAAATAATTAACTTGCTCTGTTGGATATATTATAATTCCCACCAAAATATGAGGTTCCACTATTTTCTTGAGTTAAATGGTTAATTTTGCTGGTGGAATGCTGCTTCAGTAAAAAAAAAGGAGTAAATGTTTGGCCATTTTGGAAGTAGCCGTCTTGGAAATTACACTTTGTGTCATTACAAATTCACATCTATAAAATTTTTGCAGTCTTGAAATACTTCTATAATCTTCAGAATCCGAGGAAAAAAGAAAAGAAGATTAATTTGGCAATATATGGCTGGAAAGAATCCACTGGAAAAGATTAAATTTTGGGCATTTTGAAATAGTAATTTCAATGAATTACACTTTGTGTTGCTACAAATTCATATATGTAAAACTTTTGCAGTCTTGCAATACTTTTCTAATCTTCTAGAATTCGAGAAAAATAAAATAAAAATTAATTTGACAATATATGGTTGTAAAGATTCCACTAAAGTATATGTTGCACGTACATGAATAGACAGAGACACATGACGCGACATCGATTTTGTCGTGTCCTAGTATGTTCTGGAGTATGTGTCTGAAATGATGCACCGTGGACATGTTACTAATTCGGAGTGTCGGTTGTTCCTAGCTTGAAATAATTACACCAAATTCGAATTTTTGAGTTTATAATTGATGTATTTGTTTTTGTTTGATCCAGTGGCCCAAAGGGTTGCTTCTCTATGATCCTCCAGGAACTGGGAAGATATATAATGTATTTCAATCAGCACGATTATATCTTTCTTGTCTATTTGTTGAATTTTTATATTTTGTCTTTGTAATATTTTAGATTCTTTACTTTCTGGGGAACGAAGTGCCAAATACATCTGACCCTAGTAAATTTATACGCTACATTTATAATCGGATACTTGAAAATATGACCATTCGAGCTAGTGCCGTGAGTACCTTGGCGAAGTTTGCTGCCTTGGTTGATTCCTTGAAGGTATTGCACTCTGAAATGGATACATGCCTTCTCATTTTATAATTTATTTGTTTTCAAAAAAATTGCTTTAATGATGGTTCCTTATTTACTAACTATTATTTTGTGTCCTCAGCCTCGTTATTTGTTCTTTTGAGGCGTTGCCTATTCGATATTGATGACAAGGTCAGCTGTTTTTTTTGTTAAGCTTATGTTTGTATTGAATGACTACAAATTAAACTGTATGTTGTCTGAGGTGCACTCTCTTCGTTCATATCCTTGCATGCATGTCCTCATATTTGTAATCTAGATAGTGGTTATAAAGCTTATTACTATAAGGAATTCAAGATAATCTTAGTGTTGTAAACACAAATTACGTATGTTATCTATATCAATATATCCTAAAATACTTACCGTCAGCCAGAACATATCATCGATATGGCTTTCTTTCTACTCATTGAAAGTCCTCCATCATTTCCTTCATCTTAAACTGCTTCACTGTTAACCATTAAAATATCCATAGAGGATGTACTCATTTCACCAGTACCCATCTTCACGTCTCACCATTTTAGTTTTGTTGACTTTTAGAATGATGTTATGTGATAATATATTTTTTTTACCTTCTATGGTTCATCATAGGTCCTTGACCGGGCAACGCTTTATCTGAATACACTTGGAGGTGATGGTGCAGTTGGAGAAACTGACAAGGATGTTAAACATTTCCTCTTCGGCTTGTTGGATGTACCACTTGTCAACTTGGAAAGAAGTTTGCATAATTATGTATGTATCAGTAAGTCTCAATATTTGCAATCGTGCCCTTAACTCACATAGTATGTAAATAACAGTGGCTTCCGAAGAACCTTTTGATATATTTCTGTACCAAAGGAAGTCAAATCACAGCCCCTCGCTGAGAAAAAGTTGCTTTCATCCTAGTGGTCCTACGTCGGCTTTTGATGCATATGAAAAGTTGCTTTCATCCATTCCTGAATTTTCCAGCTTTGGGAAGCTCTTTAAGGTTGTTACTTGATATAATCATTTAATTTCATAGAACAAAAGTGTGGATTGAGACAAACATATGTCACATTAATCTTTGTGCTTGCTTCTTTTACAGTCATCTGCACCTGTAGAGCTGACAAAGCGGAAACTGAATATGCGGTTAATGTTGTGAAGCACATTTATGATGAACATGTTGTATTTCAATACAACTATACAAACACCATACCTGAGCAGCTATTGGAAAATGTAAGTAATGGTCCTTGAGAAGATTCATGTACCAATTTTCTAACTTAGATCATTCAGTAATCAGCTATTGGAAAATGTAAGTAATGGTTCCTTTACTGTCTCTCTAATTTCTAGTTATTTTTTGTAAGTTGTGACTCAGTTCCTTAGAGTTAGAACTTTTGATATAGTTTTTGGGTTGATTGAAGGTATATTCTGTTGCCAATACTTTCAGTAGTTGGATGGGTGAGGGAACTGTGTACTGACTACATGTTGAAGGATATAGTACACGAGAAGTTGGTTCATGTAGAGAAATATGTGTCTGTTTAGGTGGAATACTCCATCACTAGGCAAGTACTCCTTGTAAAAATTGGTGTTACGCATTGGCCCACATTCAATTACTAAAGCTTGGAAATTACATCAATGTTTTGGAAAGCAGGACATGTTCTTAAGAATTTTAAGATGTCAAGTACCCCTACCTAGCCAACTTGGAATTGTCCAGATTTACCTTAATAGTGTTGTCCAGATATCCATACCTGTCATTTGGATATCTGGTTTTGTTGAAACATATATAAGTTCACTCTTGATCTTTGCTTTTGTTGAAACCTACTTCTATCTTGAGGCTTCTTTATATTAGTTCATGGCTGAGATGAAGTGAGATAGATGACGTCAAGAACAATGGGTGAGACTTCTATTTCTCTGAATTGAGACAATTTATCTTCATTTAGTTCTGTATTTGTTAGTTATTTCTCTGACATCTTCCTATTCTATTTGGTTTATAATTGTGCAATATATTTTATTTTCTGTAACCTTTCAATTTGAGTTTTGGCTGAAGCTGGCTTGGGTTGCCTATCCTCGGGTTTCAGAGCAGGCCTCATCTTGATTGGTATGTAATTGCTTTTGGTGTGGCAGTTAACTAGTGATGCTTTTGCTTTCCTTTTCATTTACAAGAAGTCCGGCCTGACACATTTCTCTAGATTTATGATACAGGAAAAATGACAAACTTCAAAATTGATGATAGTATTTCGAACGGTACTGACTATGCAAACTAGATACAGTTTTGGTTAAAGCACAATAGTTTATTTTATTTGGTATTCTTACTTTCTACACCTTTGATATGTCCTAATGTATTTTTTGTATGTCTTGTTCGATACGTGACTGACAAGATGCAATACAGAAACAACACCTATTTTTCTAGTGCCCGTGTTTCCTAGGATATATTAGCATCAAGAAGTTCAATGCTATATGTGAATTGTTCCAACTCTTCCAATTCTAGGTTTGTCTTTTCTTTTCTTCTAATTAATTGCTGACATATGATTGAAACCCAGTTTGGGTTGTCTTCATATTTTTATATTTATTACATACTATATTAGACTTTATTCTTGGCATGAGTTTGGTCTCTTTTAATCTTTGTTTTTGAAAAGTGATGAATTTTGTAGCTTTGTTACAAACATAGAGCTAAGGATTCATACTCCAATGTCCTAACTAACTACACTTTGGATCAGTTGCTTAACTTTGGGATAGGTGGCTTTGGTTTCTTTAATTCTCACTTTGGATCAGTTGCTAACTTTTGGATATCCTTGGTATCCAGTTTTTTGGATATCCTTTTAATGATGTGGGCTCAGTTTTTTTTAATGATACATAGGACTATGATGAGAAATTCATACTATTACCAATGATGGTGATCGGTATTTTTATGGTACACTGGAGTTTTTACATCTGTTTGTGTATCTGCTGCAATATTGGCCCTTACATCTGTTTGTGTTTCTCCATTTGCATCATTTTTTTAGGATATGATGAGTACACTACAGTTTTTTACAACTGTGTGAGTATCACTTTTTATATCGTTTGAGTATCAGTTTTTTATGTGATTTCTTTGGTACTCGTAGTTTGTCAATTACATTCACTTGAATAATCTCTGATACTTGGATCACATTCACTTGAATTCTCCCTGATACTTGGTCAATTATTATATATTGGTTCAGTTTTGCAGCACAAAAATCGTGTGAATGTTGGTTCATTTTTGAACCAAAAACTCTTTGAGAATGCTGTTAAAGGTTCAGTTTTTGAAGCAAACTTTCTCTGAGTCCAAACATATATGTATCTGTTTGTGAGTGTTGGTTCATTTTTTATGCCACTTTTGTGAATGTTGGTTCAGTTTTAAAGCAAAAACGGTTGTAGGAAAGTATATTGATAATTCGTGTTCTTGTTCTCTCAGGAGCTTGCTGAAAATGAAGGAGCTTGCTGAAAATGAAGGTGCATGCATGCTGAATAGGGGAATGCTGTGGATATGGGAGGGATGTGCTTCGATCTGGTTTGCTACTTTTTTGGTTTCATTTTGTATGGTTGGATTATGTTTGTGGTGACAAGTGATGGATGTTTGTGGTTTGGATGTTTAAGTGGTATGAAAACAACAGATGTGGGATATGTGTACTTTGTGGTTGGATTATGTTGTGGTTGGACAAGTGAAGAATACATGTGGTGGGATGTGTATTGGAAGTTTTTGTTGTATGAACAATACAATTTATTAATATCAAATTTGGGTTTTATAGTAATTTGATGTGTGATTCTGGATTGATATTATGTGTGTTTGATTCATATATATAATTCTTGATGGAATTTTGACAAGCTTCTCTTGACGGTACTTTGGATAGCTTCTCTTGACGGTTGTCAAATCAATTTTAATTCAAATCATGCTGCATAATAGCCTGTGAATAAATGCTTTTCTTGACGGCTAAAGGCCGTCATCTAGGCGGAGTCAAGAAAAGTTTTTGCCTACGTTGACGGTTTCTAAAAATGCTATCTTGACGGCTAAAAACAGTCAAGAAAACTACTTAATATGACGGCCAAATACCGTCAAGAAAAGCTCTGTCAGCGACCGTCAAGAAAAGGGGGTCTTTTCTTGACTCCGGCCTAGTTGACGGATCTGCAACCGTCAAGATACCCATTTCTTGACGGAAATCACCGTCAAGAAAAGCCTTATTCATGTAGTGAAATTCGCCGCTCTCTTTCTAAAACATTAGAAGTCCCTCTCCCAAAACTTTCGAAAACCCCCTTCTCCCCTGTTCCTCTCAGAAAACCTATTTTCTCTCATAAATCCCTCCCCCTCCACTCTCGAAAACTTTCTCCTTGGCGTCTACGGTCTCTCGACGGTCTACATCCCATCTCGAAAACCCTATTCTTAGCGGCAACTTCACCATGCGGCAATTTTTGTCTTCACCATGTAGTAGGTTGTAATTCTATTCCATATTTTCTCTCTGCAATTCGATTTTATGGTGGTGTTAGTTGAAGTTAGGCTTTTTGTGGATTTTTTTGAGAGTAGAGTTTTTTGATAGTATAATTTTTTGTGGATTTTATTGAGAGTAACGTTTTATGTGTCTGGCTACTATTTCGTATCCTAGTTGTGAATCAGTAGGGTTTTTAAGGTCAAATTTGTCATGATATGGGTTTTGTGTTTGGCTATTGTGTCGTTCCTAATCACAGGACTGTGTCGTATCTTAGGATTTGTGAATAATTAGGGTTTTTGGTCAATTTTGCCATATGATGTGAGTTTTGGTTTATTCATGAAATGTGTCTTGTCCTAGGGATTTTGTTTTTTCACAGAACTGTGTCATGTCCTAGGATTTGTGAATCAGTAGGACTTTTTGTAGGTCAACTGTGTCGTGTTGTAGGATTTTTGTTTGTTAACACAGAACTGAAACTGATCTGCTGTAGTATACTAGACCAATATACTAATGATCTGCTGTCTCATTCTTATTGCAGGGAAGAAGGAGCACCCGCTTGAGGTCGGGATTACGATCATCTATAGCTGCTGCTCAGGTAGATTTATAACCTGATTATATAATCTGCTTTGATTTCGGAATTACAACCATGTCTAAGTCATGAATGTCGAAGGATAGAATGTGTCGTGAATATGAGGAAGGAATAGAAGAGTTTCTTAAGTTTGCAAAGCTCCATTTAGATAATTCCATTTCTATTCGATCCATGCAAAAATATGGAAATTTGATTCCATAAGCTAGGGGACGTAAGAAAACACTTGTTTAATAGGGGTATTGATCGAAGTTATACATATGGATTTGGCACGGTGAGGAACACCTTAGCAGAGGGTTGACAAGCATTGCAGCAAGTGATGAACAAACACCTAACTATATGGGTTTGGCTCCTTACAGATGGTGGCTCCTTTGAAGATGGTGCGATATAAAAATGGTGAATGCGTGTCACAACCCGCACCTAGTGTAGGGGCACGAGAAGTAGGTACGTCCAGCCTACACTGCAGTGTCGGTAGAACGCTGTCCTAGGTCACATACATCTAACAAATATAAGGTACATGTACAGTATATACATCCAAACGAAGGACAATACAGAAATGTACAGCTCAATCACAACTAAGATAGAAGTACGATAATAGATAGATAGATATAGATAATAAAAATCATCAAATGAAATACAAACAGGAGAAAAGTCTAAGTGTCTAAGATAACATCTCCACAAAATCCAGAATAAAAAGATCCCAAATATAACATAAATGTATCCAAATGAGACAAGACATCAAAATAAGATAGAAGTCTAAGCTAACTAGCCTAAACTATAGGGGTGACATCCTCTACTGCTGAAGGTCCAAGGCGCAGGTGTCATCTATGTGGCAGCTCCATAATAGATAGGGCAAAGGTCCTCGTCATCCTCTGTAATATTTTTAACAGGTCCAGTCAGGACAGGAACGAGCACATAATCTCAACAGTTCATATCAAGACAGAATATAAAATATGCAATAGAGTAAAATACATGAAACGCTAAAGAAAGTACATGTAGTAAAAGAGAGAACTGTAATGTAAATAGCTACTATAAGTAGAGAACTATCAGTGACTAGTAATGTAGAGTACATATGACTATGAACGGCTTGAATTTGCACATGATTACAATAAGAATTTATAATGACCACTTGGGATTGTTCACATGATTGCTTCTACTCTCCCGTACCCAATCAATACACAAGGATCCAGACAAGTTATGTTATTGTACAATATTTCACATGGGCCCATAAATGGGTGCATATAAGGTATACATGAGGGCTCTGTGAACATGAGAGTACATGAATCATAAGAGTGTACATGAATAATGAAAGCATAAGTACATGATGAAAGTGAAACGCACATGATATGATGTGTCTGATGCTCCTGATGGGGATAACATCTCATATAAAGATCCTATAGTACTAATCCGTGTTAACAACGTGACAAATCAAGTAAAATAATCTAGAGCAAGAATATAAATCCTAGCAAGTATGAAATGATCAGAGAATGTACTTGCCTGATATACTGAGTATCTGGTAAGTGTAGATGTCCAGACAGAGTAGATAAGTCCTATTTAGAGCAACACAGGTCACAACATGTCCAGAATGGTAATATTGAAGATTATAATGCATTCTATATGATTTCTAGGTCATCTAGGCCAAAGTCAACTCTTGGTCAACTCTGGTAAACTTACAAAGTCAAACTAGGTCAACCAAGCTATTCTAGGTCTAAACTAGTCTAACAAGTCATTCTAGACTAAAGTCAACCCTTGGTCAATTCTAGTCATCTACAATAGTCAAACTAGGTCAACTAGGTCAAGTCCTAGCCCAATCAACTCTCACTAAGCCTAACCAAGTCTAGCCTAGTACTCACAACAATCACAAGGTCAATACCAACATCACACATACACAAATACATATACACATATATCTACATACTATATATATAGGCATACTATAGGCATATAAACGTTCATGTTAAGTTCATACTTACCTCCTTACATTGCATACATACTTGTATACATTATATTTTCATTCATGCATTCATTTAATCATTCATGTCATGTCTTGCATTTTTCCATTGCATATATATCCTTCATAACATACATTATAACATATATATAGGTGATATATATATATATAATATATATATATATATATATATATATATATATATATATATCTATATATATATATATATATATATATATATATATATTATAATATATATATATATATATATATATATTATAGTGGGTGGGTGTATGGGATGTATGTGACAGTAAGGTAGGAGGTGTGTGTGTGTGTGTGGATGTAGGTGAGGTTTGTGGACAGTGAGAGTGAAGAGGGAGAGGGTGTGACAGTTCACCCAATATCCAAAAAACTGAAAAATAAAACCAAAAACTGAAATCAAAGAACCTAAACTAAATGAGACATCCAATCAAATCCTGTGAATGAATTGCATGCCTATTCATGTATAACATTACATAGATGCATATACATATCAACACTTAATATTATGCAATCTCAAGAAATTTATTATTTCTGTTATAAACTCAAAATCAAACTCAACCAATATATCAACTACCCAAAAATCAGTTTGAACATTAACATATAATCTCATATTCACATGTGTAAGGTTCTCAGGTTTTAACCAAAATCATTTTATAGAAATGAAACCCATTCTCAGACTTGAATCCATAAATCCCAAAATAACTCAGTTTATCAAGACCAAAACTCAGTTAAAAATTTAAAACCCAATCTACAAACTCAGTACGCACATGACAAGAATATCAAAAATCAATTATAAACCCAACTGAACTGGGTTACTGTAGGTATCCGAAAAAATGATGGTTTCGAACCCAAAAACCCAATTCGAATATCAAAACAATTCAAAAACCCAAATGCAGGCACATACAGAGGTGGATGACAGTGTACATGTGTCAGGGGAAAGGATTTTTGTCCATATAATGGGCACGAAGTGTCCAAATACAAGAAGAACAGGGTATCAGAACATGTTTGTGCACAGGCTCGTGCTGAGATGTCGAGGGGTCAGGGACTGTGTGTCCATACACCAGTGTCGTGCTCGTGTCAAAGGGCAGGTGGGTTATAGGGGCGGTGGTTTGTGTTACTGTATCGGGTCAAAGCCATGTCGTATCGTGTCAAACAGGGTCGAAACATTGTCAAAATTCAATATCGGAGACAGTACAGTGCACTGTTTCGTGTAGGTATGTCGATCCTTCCAGGACACGACACACAGAACCACATGTCTCATGCTCATGTCCAGAGTTAGGTTAGGGTAGGGCTAGGGGTTGGTGTGTCTGTACCGTGTCCAGTCGTGTCTACGTACGACACGAAGCCCGTATCAGAGAGCCCTGTCGCGCGTAGACTGTCAGTACAAAACCAGTGCAGGTGGGTTTTCGTGTCCGACATGACAATGAGTCCACGAAACTTAGGGGCATGTTTGCAGACACTGCCCCCACATGTCCACCAAGTTTCGTGGTGTCTCGAGCTGTGTCGTGTCAGCAATAAGCGTCGAGTAGCAGGACAGCGCACACGCGTGTCGTGCAGCGTGTCCGCGCCGTTTCTGACATAAAAATGACACGAATTCGTGTTCAGTTCTGGGGGAATGAAAACACACATATAGATCTACATTTTTGTAAAATTAGTTTTTAAAAACAGCAATAAAAACTTATTGGGGCATTTTGTCAAACACATTGATACCACACTGATACGTGTCCGACACCATACCTAATGGACACGAATTTCTACCCAACTACACCTACAGCTAGGGAACACCTAGATGGATGCATCTATGAAAAGAAATCAAAATTTTAAAGTGATTTGAAGGGATTACGTATAGAGAGCCAATCTCCAAGAAAAACTCCAAATAGTGAAGTTTCCTTCCTCAAGCAATGTCCCAATGAGCTCCCTCCTTGCAAGATAGTCTCCTTCTTCTTCTACTCCAGATTTGGAATCAAATGCAAAAGATTGGGATCAATTTGATGGGGAATGGGAAGATTTGATGAAAGGGGAAAGAAATTAGGGTTACCTACAAGGGGTGTTCTAAAAGAGGAAAGTGGTCATGAAGAGGGATTATATAGGCTTAAAATTAGGTGACTAGTTGGCTGTTGTGGCTGTCCAAATTAAGAGCTAGGGTTAGGGTTTCATATGAATGGGCTTTGGGCTAAGATTGTTAACTAGCTAGCTCAACTCCTTAACCAAAAAGTCCAATGCACTAAACTCTCTCATGAACCCTAGTCACACTCAAGTCAACTAAGACCAACTTAAGTTAGATTAGGGTCCCTCACCATGCTAACTAAGTCACCAAAGTCAAAATCAACTCTAGGTTAGTCTCTAAAGTCACAACTAGCAAAAGTAAAAAAATAACAACCATCAATCAAATAATTAACAACTAATTCCAAGAAACCAAAATGACTAAAATACCCCCAGGCAAAAAATGATAAATAAAACATCCTATTCACATGGTTAGGCTCTAGGTCAAGTAGTCTTTAGGGTTTCACTAGCAGCACATCAAAATCACAAGTCATGGTTTTAATTAGTTTTAAAATATTTAAAAATCACCAAAAATTATATCATAATTTAAATATCATTATTAAAGATTAAAATTAAAAAAAAATTAAATTACCCTCATTTAGAAAGTGGGTGTTACAATGCGGCACATGAACATGTTTTCGGTGACCCAAAGGCTTTTAAATCTCTACTTGAAGATGCCAAAAATCCTCTTTATCCTAGTTGTTCTAAGTATACAAAGCTATCGGGCTTGATGAGATTGTATAAAATTAAAGGAAGATACGGGTGGTCTAACAGTAGCTTTTCTGAGTTGTTGAAAATACTTCATGATATGTTACCAGCACAAAATAAAATACCTTCATCAATGTATGAGGCTAAGAAGACAATGACTGCTCTGGGTTCAGAATATGAGAAGATTCATGCATGCCCCAATGATTGCATACTTTATAGAAAAGAGAATAGTAATTTATCTGAATGTCCCACTTGTGGAACGTCAAGAAGGAAGAAGGCAAATGATGGTTCTTATCAAATTATGATTACAAAAATAGCTTCCAAAGTTCTATGGTATTTTTCTTCCATTCCCCGGTTTAAAAGGGTGTTTTAATCCTTACATATAGCAAGGGACTTAACTTGGCATGCTTCCGAAAGAGTAGTTGATGACAAACTTCGTCACCCTGCAGACAACTCATCATGGCAACTAGTTGACCATAAGTGGCCAGATTTTGGGAAAGAACCTAGAAACCTTCGACTGGTGATTTCAGCCGATGGTATAAATCCACATAGGTCCCTTAGTTGTAGGTACAGTTATTATCTAGTTATATTGGTGACCTATAATCTACCACCGTGGTTGTGCATGAAAAGAAAATTCATGATATTGTCGCTATTGATATCAGGTCTGCACCAACCAGGCAACGATATTAATGTTTATTTAGTACCATTAGTTGAAGACTTAAAACTTTTATGGGAAGAGGGAGTTGAAGCTTATAATGCACAAAAGAAAGAGTTATTTACTTTAAGGGTTGTATTGTTGTGGACCATCAACGATTTTGCTGCATATGAAAATCTATCTAGTTGTACTACTAAGGGGTATTATGCTTGCCCCATATACGGGGAAGATACTTATGCGCCTAAACTAAAACATAGTGGTAAAAATGTGTATACTGGTACAAGGATATTTCTCCCGCACTACCATCCATATCGTAGTCAAAAGAAAGTTTTCGATGGGTAGCAGGGATTTCGTGGTCCTCCAACACTTTTGATCGGAAAAGAGACATTAGAAAAGGCTAGCCAAATTTGAAATCCTGGGGTAAGAAACATGCGAAGTGCAAAGCATCAAAGTCTATTTAAAGAAGATGGTTAAAGAAGAAGTCAATCTTCTTCACACTTAACTATTGGGAACACTTACATGTTCACCACATACTCGATGTTATGCACATCGAGAAAAATATTTGTTAGAGTATATATGGTACATTGCTTAACATTTCCAGAAAGACAAAGGATGGAGTCAATGCTCATCTTGATCTTGTGGAGGAGTGGCTAAGGACCGAACTACAACCTGATTTTGGAAAAAAAAAACGTACTTATTTGCCGCGAGCTTGTTATACATTAACAAAGGATGAGAAGAAGATATTTTGTCAAACATTGTTCAACGTAAAGATTCCTGAAGGTTACTCTTCTAATATCAAAAATCTTGTCTCAATGCAAGATTTAAAGCTTTATGGTCTCAAATCTCATGATTGCCATGCATTAATGCAACAACTACTACATGTGGCAATCCATGATACTCTAATGATATATCACAAACCAAATCTATATGAACATATATATATATATATATATATATATATATGGAATATACCTATCCCTAATTGTTCTGATACTTACAACATCTCATAGAGACATATGCATTTTCCCTGTATTTGTTCTGATACTCTAATTGTTCTGATACCCTAATTGGGTCTTGGTTGTCATTGATATTCTACTTATGAGAGCGTACTATTTGGATTCTCTGGGGGGTCGCATATGTGAGGACCTTAAACAAATTGTAACAAGGTATGCATGAATATATTTATCCCAAATCTTTGCACGACTATAGTAAATGATATATGCTTTAATAATGACACATATTATTGTCCACTTTAATTTGCATAGTAGGCTTCGGATGTATCATGCTCAATGTGGAGACCAACTTAAATTTTTTAGATTGAATTGGTTATCAATTCAGGTACAATATATTTCTCTATCGTCAATATATAGGTAAAAATGAACAAGTGTGTAAGGACTTTGCTTTTCTATGCATAGGCGCCAATATAAAGTGGCGCTATTGAATGTGGTAACTACGTGATGTGATATATGAAAGAGATCGCAATTGATCCAAGCTTGCTTAATTCTAAGGTGATGTTCTGCTTAATCAACATGCATGTACGTTTTAAAATATATTACGATCACTTATGTTTTTTTTTTCCTTTCTATTTACAAATAGCATAATGAGAAGCATGAGTATGAGTTGGATGAGATTAATGAAGTTCGCATTGAGTGGATGGATCATGTGTCACCGTTCTTAACCTAGCCATTCCTGAAGGTACTTTTTGAACTTTATCTAGGATTTGCAGTCATTATGTGCAGTATATTTATGCATTATTGAATATAAGGATACTGTTTAGTAGAGAAGTATCATTACTGTCATTAATTTTGTGTTCAAAATATTTGCTGATATTGATATCATGATACTAAGCCACTACTAAGCATTACTAGTATTAGCTCTGATACTCATGTTCAGGATACTTGTGTTCAGGATACATGTTGTGTGACTATGTAATGGAGAGTGTTTCCTGTGTAAGTGTGTGTGAGTAGTGTGCTCATGAGTGAGGATGTTTTCTATACATGTATGTATATGTTGAGTGTAATTTGTGAGTGTGCTCACATGCTTGTGTACCTGCATGCAACAGTGTGCAGAAGGAGTAATTTTTAGATCTTATCAGAGTATCAGAGTGCTCACATGGTTGAAACTAGTGGACACAATGAGTATCAGAGTATCTCTGCATATCATCATTCTCTACTAGTTGTGAGTAGCAGTGAGTATCAGAGTTCTAGTAGACACGGTGAGTATCAGAGTATCTCTGAAAATCATACTTGCAATTGGATGGCAGCAGTGAGTATTAGAGTTCTGACTTGTAATTCAAATGGACTTTTGTCACACTCACTTCTTCTAATTAGGGGTATTTTAGTCATTGTGCATTATTTTGAATTCATTTAAATTATTAATTAAATTAATTGTTGTGTAGTTTGGATTGGTGTTTTGGTAGGACCAAGATGGTATAACCTTAGTCAACCTTGATTAGAAGCCTAATAATGTAATTATATTTATTATTGGCTTTTTAGATTTAATTTAGAATTTTTATCTATTTTTATTTTATTTTTAGCTATTTTTTATTAAGCCTATAAAGCCTTTTCTCAATGGGCCTTTTTAGCAACTTAAGAGTGCTTGGCCCATGACTAAACCCTAACCCTAATACCCCCCATGCATGGCCGGCCAATACAGCAGCCCCCCTTCTCATTGTGTAGAAAACCTAATCTCCTTCACAAATCCAAAATCCTAGTTTCGCTTCTCTTCCAAAGGCCCCGTTCTCTCGTTTCTCAACCAAATCCTTCCAAAAGAATTGCGTTGTGACCGTTGGGAGGAGAGGAACCTGCTGCGGGCTTTCTAACGAGGGATCGGAATCGTTCGACCGGAGGAAAGCGGCATCGACGAGTTTTTGAGGCTATTTCATTGAGTTTTGACACTCAGTAGGGAAAACTCCTTAAATGCCTGTTAAATTCCGTTTTTTCGTAGATGTCCATATAGGTACCCCAGACTTGTGCATGAAGTTTGGTAGGTTTTTTATTTCGTTTGATAGCCGTATCGGATACGTGTCGGTCCTATGGAACACGTGTTCGACGAAATGCCACTTAGAACTGAAAAGTACTATTTTTCGATTCTGTTTTCACAAATTCCTTGCTAATATTATTTTTAACAGCTTTCATTAAGACGGATCTGGAATCGACACGATTTTAATGTCCGAATCGGACACGGACATGCGTGCACGAGGCCCGTGCATGCCCTGCTGTCTCTGCGTCATAACTCGACACAAAGGGCTCCGTTTCGCGTGAAATTTTATGGGCACGTGGGAGAAACCTCTTCCCACATGCTCCTAAAATTTTACGACGTTTTGTGAAGCATGCACGAAGAAATCTCACGTGCACGGTTCAGCCCGCACTATGCACGCAGCTGAAAAGTGCCGCTGATACGACCTTCGTACGCGAACACGACGCGACGAGAACATGTACCAAGATCATGAGCACGTAGCCCTATACCTGGACTACCTAGGGACTCGATCCCGAGACACGGCGTGGCTCGAATCGAGAGCCACTTGGCTCGACCCGCGCCCACGGGCACGCACGTGCGCGCGCTCACAGGCTGCACGAGATTCGCATGTATGTGTCACGTAGACACGACGTGGTGTCATGTCACTGTACCCTAGACCTAGCCCGGGACCCTACCTAGCTACGTGCACGAGCACAAGGCTTCTCGCATTGTGTGCGACGTCCGATCGGGCGAAACGCACGTGCACAACTCGCGTATCCGATTTTTCGATACGCACTCCATGGATACGATACGGACACGAGTTCGACCCGTGAGTACCTGAGCACGTCACACACATAGACACCTTCGATTTTTCCAAGTCTCACGGGTTTAGTTGTGTATATTGTAATTTGGGTCTCGAGTTGGATTTTGGTTTTCGACACTCAATAGTTTGAACTGATTTGTGACTTTGATTCTTGAGTTTTAAATGATAAATTCTGAGTTTATAGCATGAATATGATATTTTGGACTTGTGGGTAGTTGTCCCTAGATTTATATCCTAAATTCTATCATATATGTATATATCCCCTTTTTGTCTTATATATATATATATTATAATATTAATATATTATCTATATATATATATATAATATATAGAGAGAGAGAGGATGAGGGAGGTGAGGTGCCATCCTATGGAGGGTGTCTACTTGTCACCCCCCACATGCTATCATCATGCACCCATGTGCATGGATAGCATGGGGGGTGAAAGTAGACACCCCCCCGTGAGGTAGCACCCTCCTCCCTTACTCTCTCTCTCTCTCTCTCTCTAATATATATATATATATAATATATATATATTATAATATATCTATATATATATATTAAGATATATTATCATTAATTATGTTCGATTCAGCTCAGATCCCCTTCTCCCTTCTCCAACTTCTTTCTCCTCCGATGCCCCAGCTCCTGCCTAGGCCGGTGGCCACCGCCCATGGCTGCTCCCCCTGCCGATCTTCTCACCGTTTTAGGAGCTCCGGCTTCGCCTCCGCCCCTCTCTCCTCCATCGCCCACCGCCTCGCCCCTACTCCTCTCCTTCCTCTCGCAGCAACCGCCCCTCGCCCTACCGACCAGTCCTTCCGCCCCTCACTCCTCCAGTGCTCCTCTTTTTCCAGCCAGCAACCGTCGTCCCCCGCCTTGCCGATCCATCCTCCGGGCCCCAGTCTCCAATGCTCCTCTTTTCCTCCCTCGCTGATCTCGACGGTCCCCTGGCTACCCACCCATGGGCTGAGAGCTCTCTGGGATTAGGCCTTCAGTTGCCGCCCTTCTCCTTCAAAATTCAAACGGAGCTTCTGTCCCCTCGGGTTGGGAGCCCCCCTGCGATGCAGGCTAGGGCTTCCCAACGAATGGCCCCTCGTGTTCGTTGCTAGCAACTCCCCACACGAGGAAGCCCTACTCTCCCTACTTTACGCGTGTGTGTATTCCAACGCAGAATCCTCAGTGGGTCCACCTCTATTCCGCTTTCCAGGGATTTTATGTAGATCGGCCTGGTATTCCTTGGCCTCCCCTTCTGTTTCAGGTGGGCCCCTCCCCCTGAGCTCTACGCTCCCCATCCACTCGCTCATTCCCTTGGGCTTTATGCTGCTCCCTCCTCCAGCCTTCCCCATCCCTCTCCCAGGCCATTTCCCTTGGTCATCTCCCTCCCCCTGTCGTATCCCCATTGGCCCCCGTCCCCCTCGGCTCCCGGCGCGGCTCCGCCTTATCCTCTCTGGCGCCCCCTGCCTCCTTTGCCACCAGGGCCTGTTCCCGCTCTAACGGCGGTCCTTCCTGTCCCGAGCTTCTCCGGGCTAGCATGGCCTCCTTCAGCCCAGGGCGCTTGGCCGCTTGGCGATGCTGCTCCGCTCACGGACATCGTCCCTCCGGACGTCATCGCAGAGGCTCCAACCTCTCTTCGGCCTTCACCTCAGGGGACGCTTGACCCTCCTGCCCCGGCGCTCGGCACCCTCCGCCCCTTGAGGTGATTGGTCCTCCTTTCCGGGCGCATAGCCCACATCCCTCCGTCCCAGGTGGCGCTTGGTCTTCCTTTCCAGGCGCTCAGGCCCCCTCGCTGGCAGCCCGCCTAGCCTAGCTCCCTCCGCAGCCGTGGCTTCCCCGTCGTCGGCCGTAGGCGCTTGTACCCCCTTTCTTGCGTCGTTCCTCCTGGTCTTCCGGGCTCGGCCTTGGGCACGACAGCTGCCCCCGGCCTGTGCTGTTGTGAACCGGCCGTTAGGCCCCTCCCTTCCTTCTTTCATGTTGTCGGCCCCTCGATGGCCCCGCAGCCGCTTTGTTCGTTGCCTTCTTCCAACGAGGCCCCATCCCTCTCCATCCAGGAGCCCCCAATTCCTCCTTCGCTGACATGCTTCGGCTGGATCGCCAGGGCTCGCAGGGTATCCTCATAGCCGACGTGCCGCTACCAGATATTGATATATGTAGATTTCCAGATCCCGACGGTTCCTTTCTCGACCTCTGAGCTATCATCTATGTCTTCTCATTCCCTCATACTTTTGTTCTCAAGTTCTCGAGAGGGGTGTTCGAAGCTTGACAGGGTGAAGGAAGTGATCGTCGGCTAGAGGCTATCAGCCGCATACTGTGTACTCCCTGGACCCTAGGCACTTACTTCTTCACCTCTCCTCCGAGATCGACCACAGGACCGTGTGGTCTAAAGGGACCTGCAGGGTGGATTCCCATCTTATGAAGATTATCCGATGGTCCACGGACTTCAACAAAAGAGGATTCTGCAGCAGTCGCATGGGTCACCCTTCCGAATCTACCCTAATCTGCTTCGTTCCAGCAGCAATCAGACGGATCGACAACTCTTTTGGGACATATGTAGCTACGGCGGCAGAAAGAAATCACAACCTCTCAAAAGCCCACTATGCAAAATTCGTGTAGAACTTGATCTCTCTACCGAACCCCCAACCACCTCAATATTGAGCTCGACGACCGGATGCACACCCAGAGTATAGTTTACGACAATTACATCATTTTCTGCATACACTGTCATCTACGGGGACACCTTGCAGAATAATGCTGATGCCTTCACCCCCCACCTAAGGAGGAACTCGAAGCAGAAAGGGAAGGAGCTAAAGCCAACAAGCACAACAAACCGATCAAGGAAGATCAGCCGAAGCACCTGCTGTTGCGGCAGAACTCACATCAGATTTAGTGATGGGAAAGAATTGCCTGACAAGGTCCTCATCTCCGGCCCTAGCCCTATCCATAATCTAAGCCTGTAGCCTCCTTCCTGAAATTTTTTTTTAAAAAATATTTTATATTATTTATTTGATTTAAATAGTGATTTTAGAATTTTACAAATAATTATTTAGATAATTATTACGATAGATAACTTTAGCCACAGATGAGATTTGGAGTACAAGGTGACTAGAAATCGTGGCAGGATAGTGCAGTGGCGTGCTTGACTAGTATATTAGCCCGAGTAGGGAAGGCCGAGCAATAGTGATGTCCTAACTAGAGAGAACTGGCCAAGTTGCGACTTAACCCTTACCGAAGTCTATTTATTTATTATTTATATTATTGTGTTTCAGGAAAACGGTTATACCATTTAGCCCAGACTGGACCCGAACTGAGCTCAAGCCCATGTAGTCATGTGAGACGTCCAATGACATTCGTGTTGACGTATTTTGTAAGATTGTGTTATATTACATTTTAATACTGATGAATATTTCTAAATATTCGATTTAAATATTATAAATATATTATTAGTGATATTCAGTAAATTTTGTATAAATAGGCCCTAGTATTTGGAGATTTTAGACTGTACATATGGTATATACGCCTTTATTGGTTTATCGAATTCGTTATTATCATTATTATTATATTATATTATTATTATTATTATTATTATTATATTATTATTATTTTATTATCAATATTAATGAGGTATATACTATTTTATTATTATTGGTTATCTGTGGTGTATATATATATATTTTTTTTTATATATTATTTTATGTATATATATATATAGATATATATATATATCTATATATATTATATATATATATATATAGATATATATATATATATATATGTAATGCATATATATAAGTATCGTATGTATGTATATGTGCATATATAGATAATATAAAAATATATATAATATATATATATATATATATATATAATATTATATTATATATATATTATATATATATATATATATATATATATATAGATATATATAATATAAGATGTATAGAGTAAATTGATATATATATGTGTATTTAAGTGTACTTATGTATTTATATATATATACACTTAAATACACATATATATAATATATCAATTTACTCTATACATCTTATTAATATATAATATATATATATATTATATTATATATATAATATATATATATATATATATATATTATATATAATATATATTAATATATATATATAATTATATATTATGTATATGTGAGTGTGTATATATAGGTGTATATAAATATTTATATATATATATAGATATATATATATATATATATATATATATATATATATATATATATATAGGTTTCATGCTAATTTGTGTGTGTGTATATTTATACACAAATTAATCAAAACAACCAAGCCCAGCGGCCCACAGGCCCGGGCTACTCTGCCACAGCTGGGAAACCAGCCAACCCGAGAAATAAACACCCAGCACCGAGTGGAGAGCAAACCCGAGCCTCCTTTATATAACGAACACAGCGAAACCCTAACAAAAACTCGACGCCACCACCCCAGGCTGCGCGCCCCCTGCGCGCGTGCCTCCCTACGTGGCCGACGGCCGGCCACGAGTCGCCGGCGGCAGGCCGGCCGACCGCGCGCTGCGTGCCCGTGAGAGACAACAGCAGTAACGCAGAGTAACTGTGCCAACTTCGTGACGCATTTTTGCGACGCACGATGGATCGTTTGTCGATGTGCAAACTCTGTTATGAAACCCAATATAACCCTTTTAGGCTTTTCTAATTAGTTTATAGGTAACTGCCATAGATTGGTCGAGAAATGACGCAAAGTCGATGGAAAAACTTGTCCAAAAACAGGACAATTACAGTCCAACTGCCCATATTTGAAGATCGATTATAATCGATCTAGTGTCGTTTTAGAAATTCTAATTGAACAATTATTTAGACAGCATGTAGGACAACAAGACCCTTCAGATAGATTAATTTTTCGTTCATAATTTAATGAGTAATTGGATTGTAAAGTTCACGAAAATCTGTTTTCAAAAACTAGAAATTGTTCGATACGACGTGCGTTCTGCCATTCCGGGCGACGTGATCGCGAACCGAAGGCATCAAAAGGTGCGTAACGGCTTCGTGGTCGTGTGGGCTTTGACGGAATTCAAATTGGTCGCGTGTGCGGACGAATTTGATGCGTATCCGTCGAAATTCACCGTATCGTGCACTTTGCAAATTCTCCAATTACTTTGTACATGCTCGTCAGATCGAGATAAAACTTACGCCAACAGAACCGTATTATTTTTCTGGTCATGTATGCCAAGTTTGGTCGATTCTAAGACCGTTGATTAAAATCGTCGTTTCGCGGTCCCACGGTCCGACTCAACGGGTGATTTTGAGCACGGCCAGCCGGAATTCAACTTTGGACATACGTTGGGTTCATATCAGAAAAATAGATCCGTAGACATATAGTTTGATGACTTTAGAGACCATTGACTCTGGCAAGCTTTTCGGTGCAAAGCGGGTCCAACGGCGGACACCGTTTTTGTCCGAAATTATCGTTTGCCCATGTGTCCAGAATTGGACTTAAGGACAGGCAATTCTAGCTAATTGAATATTTTGAGAATGTTGGTAACGTTTATTTCAGCTTTCGGAGACAGTTGTGATGATTTGGACTTTTGACTCGTTGATTGGTGATATATTGTTGGGTTCTCGTGCAACTCCAGGCAAGTATACCTTGCTCCCTCTACAGTTTATTTACATACATATTATTATTATATAGTTTTACTAGTTGGTTATTACTTGTTATTTGTATATCGTGCATGCTAGTATGGATAGTACTTGACATGGTTGGCCTTGTTAGTTCATATTGGATTGGTTCTCTCGTGTATCGTGATTGAGTCGTATCTTCCCTGTGTCTTCACCTGTGTCTTGACTGAGTCGTGTCTGCAAGTATATGTGAGTGAACTGCTATTCCTTGTCTTTCCCACAACCTGCGAGTCCACACACGGGGCGAGGGTTGCCTTTGCACCTGCGAGTCCACAATCGGGGCGAGGGTGATTTGTCTTGAAGCTGACCTGCGACTCCATAATCGGGGGAGGGTTGGTTATCCATTGATCTACCAGCAGTTCATTTATGCATACTTGATCACGTATCCGTGTTATAGTTACCTGTCAGTAGCCACATGTCAGTTTCCTGTCTAGATCCTGTTATATCCGTATATATTATTTATGATTAAACTGTTAGATAGGCATGTTTTATGTATCTTGCTAGTCCTCTGAGGACCTGATGATCTTTTCAGGTTTAGCGATTGTATGGAGTTAGTTAGCAGAGCAGGATGGTAGAGGATTGCGATCTATGATATAGGTATTTGCTTGTGATATTTCTTTGTATCCTTTCGTGCTTTATATTCAGTACCATGTATACTTCTATTTTTATAGACTCATATCATTCTTAGAGTCTAATCGGGACAATATGCTAATGGGCTGCAGACCATGACCCATACTTGTTCTTTCTTGTTTATATGATTCATTGGATTGAGATATATTTAGATCTCAGATGATACCATGACCTTGACGCTTATACATACTCGAGTCGGGCTGGAGTCCGCTCGATACGTAGCTGGCTTGTTCACGAGCTCGTATCCGAAAAGCGGATGCGGGTTGTGAGAATTTTTTATGGTGGCCCATACAGGTCAGAGCATATCATACAGTTACATAACTGTACTGGTACGAGCCTGTGACAATGACTAAACCTTAGAAAATCTCAATCCATACTGCCATTAAAAAACTCTCCTAGAAATCTCTACGTCCTTGAAAACTCCATATTAGCTCTCGATTATACTTCATTGCTGTCACGACCCGCACCCACTGTGAGGGTACGAGAATGTAAACAATGCCCAGCTACGCAACAGTATCGGCGTAGAATAGAACGCTGTCCTAAGTCAATCATCTAACAATATAAAGGTACCTGTACAGTATATAACCTCCGAGGATGGTGACATAGCAATATACAGTCTCAATCACATCTAAGGCAGAATGATAAGAAATGATAGATAGATAAATACTGGAATAAAGATATATGATACAATCAGAGAGAGAGTCTAAGTGTCTACTGCTATACAAATAGAACATCCCAGCTCAATACAAGTCAATACTGAATTGAAAGGTATATATATACAATCCTGATCTCAGAAGACAAAATAGTAAAGCCTAGACTAGGGAGCCTTAGTCTCTAAGCTAGTGGATCAGGCTAAAAATCTGGTCACACGAGTCATCTACAGCTGTCCCATAGAAGGTGTCTACGCAGGCCTCATCCTCATCCTCTATAATATTTTCAACAGGTCCAGTCAGGACGGGAGCGAGCACAAAACATCTCATGCAGTTCATATCAAGTTAGGAATATAAAGCATACAATAGAGTAAGGTACATGAACGCTGAAGAAGAAGAATGTATATGAAAAACAGTAGAGATTTGATAATGGAAAATATCTATATATGATAAGTAAGAACTGTAAGCAACATATGATTTAGAGCACAATATGGTTATGTAAACGGGTTAGGTTATACAATAAATGGGACTTTTGTACGTAGGTGTACATAGACATATACAATTTCTTATACAATATGATTGATCACATAACCATTTCTACTCTCCTCCCCAATCAATACGCAAGGATCCAATTCAGTTACGTTACCTTATACAATAGCTTGTACAATGGCTTGTACAATGGCTCAATTTGATAATGAGAGTACAATATGCACAATGAGTGTACAATGATAAGGGTATTCAATAAATACAATATGTAAGTGAAACGCACATCACAATATGTATTTAGTGAATACAAGAAGATAACATCTCAGAAGAAGATCCATATAGTACCAATCCGTGATAATGATCGTGTCAACATCAAGTACAGTAATCTGAGCAAGAATGTAAATCCAGACAAGTATGAAACAGTCAGAGAATGTACTCGCCTGATATCCTGAGTATCTGAAGAGAATATACTGTCCGAGGAGTGGTGTCTATCTTCTATAGAACAGCACAAGTCACAACAAGTCCAAAATGGTATAATGAAGTTCTACTATGCACTCTACATGAGTCTAGGTCAATCTAGGCCAAAGTCAACTCTTGGTCAACTCTGGTCAATCCTAGAAGTCAACTTGGTCAACTATGGTCAAACTAAGTCTAACAAGTCTAAACTAGGTCAAACTAGTCTATACTAGACTACATTAGTCTATACTAGGTCACTCAACCTACACTAGCTAGTACACAATACTACTAGGCTATCTAGACCAACTATACATGTTCTATGGCATTTCTACATATTACCTATATATGTACATTACTAGGTTATAGTGCAATTATTAAGGAACAACACATTATATATATTACATATATATATAGCTCCACATATATACATATAGGTAAACATTACATATATTATATATGTATACCTACTATATACATAAACTTACCTATATGAAGACTAGGGAATATATATATATATATATATATATATATATATATATATATATATATATCATATATATATATAGAGAGAGAGAGAGAGAGAGAGAGAGAGAGAGTATAAGTGTGTGTGTGTGTAATGTGAGAACATGTATGTGTGTGATACATGGGTGTATGTGAGTGTGTGTACTAGTGAGAGTGGTGGAACATGTAAAAGTGTGTGATAAAAACAGTGAGTGATAGAGTGTTTTAGTGTGTGGGTGAAAAATAAATGCAATGTGCGTGTGTAATGTTTGTGTGTGTGTGTGTGTGTGGTGTGAGATGTGAGAAAGCTAGAGAGTGAATAGTATCATGTGAGGGTGTGCATGTGAAAGAAAATCTGTGTGGACTGAACAGGAAAAGAGAAACAAATGCACAGCAACAGTAAGGAGGGAAGTCAAAGCAAAATCCAAAACTGAAAAACCAATTTCCAATTCGCAAAACTGAATTTCAGTTTTTTTTCCAGTTTTCATTAAATCCTCCTCTTGATCCCCACACACCACCAAAACACACTAAATCGACACACAGCTAGTAAACCTATAGGGGAATACTAAATGGTACTAAAACCAATGTTTAAACAGTAATAAGATAGGTTAAATAGGTGTCCAATTTGGATTTCAAAAGCTGGAATCAGAAAAAAATGATACTTAGTATCCTAAATTGGTAAATTGGCAATTACCTAATGAAAAATCAATAAAAATCAAAATAAAGAGTTGGAAATGTAAGTATACAATACATACGTGTCATACAACATGTTCGTGTCCACCAAAGTGGACACAAACGTGTCCAAGTGAATCCATACTCGAAACAGTGCACAGGCACTGTTTCAGTGCACTGTGTCGTGCACGTGTGCACGCGTGTCGTGCATACAACACAGTACGAGCTAGGCCACGTGCTCGTGCACACGTGTACACCTATACTAGGGCTAGGACTAGGTCTACCTGTACCGTGTCCTAGTGTCCGCGTGTCCAACTTACACGTGCGTATCAGTATCGAGAAAAATCTGTCTGGGACTGACAGTGGCGACCAGTGCAACGGAAATAACTCCTCGACACGCCACGTGGGCCCCTGAAACTTGACACGTGGCGTGTCAGTGGGTTCCCCAAGGATCCCCCAAAGTTTCGTGTCAAAACTCGCCGTGTCGTGTCCTGTGGAGACCCCGAGTAGCAGGGGATCCGCCAGCCGCGCGCGAGCTTGTACAGCACATGTGCACGCGTGTCCAAAACGACATGACACGTGCACGAGTCCATCCCAGTGCACAAGAATCGTGTAAGCAACACTGAAAAGTAATTTCCATTCAAAAATATTTTGAATATAACACAAACAGTTCCACTGTGGCATTTTCATAAACACATAAAGCTAGGCACTGATGTGTCCAGTTTGGACATGAAAGGACACGAATTCTTATGGTTTCCTATTCCTACTGTTAGGTTAGGTCTAGGGCTCCCTAATGATGCAAAAATCTCAGAATTCTATGGTGAGAATAGGAAGTTACCTCTATGTATCAAAACCCCCAAAAACTCTAAAGAGAGATGTTCCTCTTGATGGTGAAACTCCTCCAAATAGATTTGAATCTGAGAATAAATTGTAACAACAGCAAGAATACTCAAATTAAAACCTATTGCAATTTGTTTGGATTAAAAAGGAGGTAAAAAATTTTCTAGGGATTTTTGAAGTTGGGACATTACCTCTTCCTCAAGCTTGTTCTTCCTTAGAGGCTAGCCCTAATTTCTAAGAGATTATTTATAAGGGGGAATCCCTAGGAGGGGTTAAGTGGCTGGACAAAATGTTAGGGTTAGGGTTTGGGCACTTGGCTAATGGGCCTTGGGCTTAGTCATAAATCAATGACTTAAAAAAATCACAAGTCATGACTTGTGGTCAAAATCCTTCTATTCAAATCTCAATATTCCTAATTGGTTTCACTAACTAGAGTATGGTTAACTTAACTTAACCTAGGGTCTCATTCTAGTCAAGTCCAACTTAACTAGGGTTAGGTCACAAAGTCAAGCTAGTCAAAGTCACCTAGTCAACCCTCATTCAAACAATTCCTAAATAATTTCTAAAATTCCATAAATTCAAATAAATTCAATAAATCTAAATAATACATAATAATTCCAAATAATTCGCCAAATTATAAAAATGACTAAAATATTCCTCAATCTAGAAATGATAAATGAAATACCCTAACACATGGCTAGGCTCTAGGGTTACACTAGCAAGACACCAATCATAAGTCATAATTTTAAAATAGTTTTAAAATGATTAAAAATCAATAAAAATCATAGAAAAACTTAAATACCATAATTAATAAAAAAAATAAAAATTTCAAAATTATCCTCATTTTAGAAAACTGGGTGTTACAAGTCTACCCACCTTAGAAAAAATTTTGTCCTCGATTAAAATGGTAGTAGTCCTTCTAGGTCAAACACCCCCACAATCAAAGTCTCATCATACGTCATATAATCATGCGTCTGTCCAAAATCTGATACTCAAAATCTTCGTCTTGCTAGTGAGCAAGGCTACGATAATCACAGAGTCCTCGACTAAGGCACATACCTCTAGAATCATGGTATTTAAATTTTCGCATTGCCGCATGCTTGGCAGCGAAAACCTTAAATTCCCACACCCGAGAAATACGTCCTAAATCTGACTATATGTCCTCACTATGCCAGCTAAACACGACCATCGAAGATTCTAGATTCCATAACTGGGTGACCTAGCCCATATGATTCATCTCAGAAGAAAATCAAAACATAACACAAGAGCAACATGACAGAATGAAACCAACAAGAGAACAGAGAGAATCGAGATTTCAAGGCAGTATAATGCAGAATTTGAATCAAGAACGGGAACTGCAACTAGATCTCC